>CAWUFW010001541.1:2210000-2759386 GCA_963921515.1 Calotriton arnoldi | reverse complement strand
TTGGCTTCTTCATTGGTGTGTGACTGTGGCTGGGATCCCATTGGTCGGTGTGGTATTGCCGTCATGTCCATGTACAGCGTAGTGTGCAGTGTGTCAGACATTCAGGAGTCTTGTTGAGTGTCCATGTGTGATGTGTTTCTACACCTTGGTTCCCACCCACCACCCTGGAATAGTCATGGGTGCATGTGCAATGTCACCAGTGCATGTGTACTTCACTGCTGCACATTGTTGGAGGTCGAGGGGTGTGGTGTTGAGTGTGTGCAGATGAGAGTTGTTGCCCGGCTAGGCCCCTGCCTCCATGTTGGCCTTGGCTTACTGGCCATGCTGATTGATTTGTGCTTGTGTAGGTGTGATGGTAGTTTGTTGCTCAGGACACCTGACTGTGGTTCATAGTGTGAACGACATTTAGCTTTGTCATCACAGTGGTATTTTTATTCAGCCCAGGGTCACCACATTGTGGGGGCCCTGGGGGTGGTGCTGTGGTGTGTCTGTGACTTGCTGTGTCAGTTGTTGTTCCTACGTGCCTGTGTGACATGTGTGTTTTGTGCTCCCTCTCACCTGACAATGCCTGCTTGCCCACATAGGGGATTTGGATCCATGAGTTACCTTAGTGTGGCAGTGTATGCACATCTGTATGATTGGTATTCAGCTCTCCTCATGTGTTGTGTGGTTGCCTGGGGACACTGGCACCCCCACCCCTCACCTGCTGTGTATGATGACAGTGTTGGTCTGCCTGTTTGTGTTTGTGCATCTGCACCACTGCATTGGCATATCTTGGGTGTGCCATTGGCTGTATGTTGTTTGGTGTGTTTCCCCTGCTGTCCCTGGGACTCCTAGGTCATCGGTCAGCACAGTGATCATGGTTTGTGTGTCCCATTGCTGCCATGGTATGGTATCTGTTCACCTCACATCTGCTGTCTCCACAGGGTATCTGCATTTGTGTGCCCATTGGTGCAAATATGTGGTTCTGCATTCTGATGGTCACTTCTGTCATTGTGTCATTGATGACTGTTGACGGTCTCAGCCCCCATGGGTGTTGTTTGTCTGCACATGGCCAAAGGAATGTTTCATTTGCACTGCAGTATTTGGCTCCCCCAATTTATGTTGCAATGGGACACATACACTACTTTGCCACAGATGAGTTTTTGGTTCTGTGAGCAGGAATGATCCATGCAGTTTGGCAGTTGCAGCTCTTTCTTTGTCAACAATTACCTTTTGGTCACTGTGATGATGAGGGTGTAGACCCCATTGCCACAATGGTCAAAATGTGCTTCAGCTATGGACCCCACACTTGCCTTTTGGTCACTGTGATGATGGGGGTTTAGACCCCATTGCCACAATGGTCAAAATGTGCTTCAGCTATGGACCCCACACTTACCTTTTGGTCACTGTGATGATGGGGGTTTAGGCCCCATTGCCACAATGGTCATGGGCTGCTTGCATTGTGGGTGCCACACACATATATGTGTGGCACATGTGCTAGGGGGTCACATTGTATGTTGAAAGTCATGTTCGGTGTTGTAGGCATTTGACACAGCCTACACACGCTTGTCATGGTGGTGGGGGGATGTCTTAATCTTGCATTCCCTAGGTTGTGGTGTGCTTGTTGTGTCATGCATTGTCCATCCTATGAGTGGGGGTGGTAGTAGTGGTAGGCATCCAGCCCCCTGGCTAAGGGTGGTAGTAGTGGTAGGCATCCAGCCCCCCTGGGTTGGGGTGGTAGTAGTGGTAGGCATCCTGCCCCCTGGCTAAGGGTGGTAGTAGTGGTAGGCATCCAGCCCCCCTGGCTAAGGGTGGTAGTAGTGGTAGGCATCCAGCCCCCCTGGGTTGGGGTGGTAGTAGTGGTAGGCATCCTGCCCCCTGGCTAAGGGTGGTAGTAGTGGTAGGCATCCTGCCACCCTGGCTAAGGGTGGTAGTAGTGGTAGGCATCCTGCCCCCGTGGGTGAGGGTGGTAGTAGTGGTGGGCATCCTGCCCCCTGGCTAAGGGTGGTAGTAGTGGTAGGCATCCAGCCCCCTGGGTTGGGGTGGTAGTAGTGGTAGGCATCCAGCCCCCTGGCTAAGGGTGGTAGTAGTGGTAGGCATCCTGCCCCCCTGGGTGAGGGTGGTAGTAGTGGTAGGCATCCAGCCCCCTGGCTAAGGGTGGTAGTAGTGGTAGGCATCCTGCCCCCCTGGGTGAGGGTGGTAGTAGTGGTAGGCATCCTGCCCCCTGGGTGAGGGTGGTAGTAGTGGTAGGCATCCAGCCCCCCTGGGTGAGGGTGGTAGTAGTGGTGGGCATCCTGCCCCCTGGCTAAGGGTGGTAGTAGTGGTAGGCATCCAGCCCCCTGGCTAAGGGTGGTAGTAGTGGTGGGCATCCTGCCCCCTGGCTAAGGGTGGTAGTAGTGGTAGGCATCCTGCCCCCTGGCTAAGGGTGGTAGTAGTGGTAGGCATCCTGCCACCCTGGCTAAGGGTGGTAGTAGTGGTAGGCATCCTGCCCCCCTGGGTGAGGGTGGTAGTAGTGGTGGGCATCCTGCCCCCTGGCTAAGGGTGGTAGTAGTGGTAGGCATCCAGCCCCCTGGCTAAGGGTGGTAGTAGTGGTAGGCATCCAGCCGCCCCTGGGTTGGGGTGGTAGTAGTGGTAGGCATCCTGCCCCCTGGCTAAGGGTGGTAGTAGTGGTAGGCATCCTGCCACCCTGGCTAAGGGTGGTAGTAGTGGTAGGCATCCTGCCACCCCTGGGTGAGGGTGGTAGTAGTGGTAGGCATCCAGCCCCCTGGGTGAGGGTGGTAGTAGTGGTGGGCATCCTGCCCCCTGGCTAAGGGTGGTAGTAGTGGTAGGCATCCAGCCCCCTGGCTAAGGGTGGTAGTAGTGGTGGGCATCCTGCCCCCTGGCTAAGGGTGGTAGTAGTGGTAGGCATCCTGCCCCCTGGCTAAGGGTGGTAGTAGTGGTAGGCATCCTGCCACCCTGGCTAAGGGTGGTAGTAGTGGTAGGCATCCTGCCCCCCTGGGTGAGGGTGGTAGTAGTGGTAGGCATCCTGCCCCCCTGGTTGAGGGTGGTTGGCATCCAGCCCCCCTGGGTTGGGGTGGTGGCGCGCATTCAGGCCCCTGTGTGCATATGTGGCATTGGTGATGGGCATCCCGCCCCTATGGTGCTGCTGTTGCAAGTATATTCAGATTCCCAGTGTATGTGTGTGATGTGTCGTGTACGTGTTGTATGTGTTTTGTGGTTGGTGTCTGACTTACCTTCTGCGCCGTACGCGTCCGTGCCTGTTCCGGTAGTAGATGTAGAATATTGGTATGATCGGGACGAAGGGATTCATGGTTGGTTCGTGTCGTTCGTCCTTCTCGTTGCTTCGCGTCGTCCTCGTCGCTTGGCTTCGTCCTCGTCGCTTCGCTTCGTCCTCGTCGCTTCGCGTCGTCCTCGTCTGTGCTGTGTTCGTCTCGTAGCCGTGGATCGTGTTGTGGCGCGATTCGGAGCTTATGTGCGCCTCTCCCGGATGCTTTGACGTGCCGTGCGTAGCGACGGGTTCGGCGCGTACGGAAAGCGCATCGTACTTGTCCGGCCGGACGGGGCTGCATTTTCCCTTCCGTGCGACTCGATTCGGCGTTTCCGGATTCGCCTCGGTCGGAGAACAGGACCTGGTTTGGGTGAGTACGGCTCGGCCGGAATTTTTGCTGTTGTGCGCATCGTACTTGCTCGTTCGGTGTGCTGTACGGATCGGTCGGGAAACTGGCTTTCGCATGGCTTTTTTCCCGACCGAATGGTATTGGGTGCGCCTCCGACCGAGATCGGAATCGGCCCCTTAGACTACAATGGGAAAAGTATGTCTACCCACTCTGAAGTCCAATACTTTCCCTAATGTTGCTTAGACTGGAGTGGGAATATTAAATATAACCACTCAGAAGTCCAACACTTTACTTACTGTTGCTTAGAATGGATTTTTACTATTTTTAATATTGTTGCTTATTTTTTTAATATTTTGGGTTTAGTAATTTCTTATATTCTTTTTAGGGAAGGCTTTTATAATCGTATTTCTATATTCACTATTTTAGTATACTTAAAAATACTATGTTTATTGATTTTTTTGTTTCTGATACAATTATTTTCGAACATTTGTAAAATTATTATAATGTTATATATATATCTGTTAAAATTGTTTTATTTCTAAGTTTAGGGGCATATTTTCAAGGGCTTAACGCCACAGGTACGTCACTTGCATCCTTGCATTTCTAAAATGGCGGAGCGTGGCGTTAGCAATTTTTGCTTAAGGCCACGCATCGCCATTCCCTTGTAAATATTCCTCTTAGTGTACTGTATAAATAAATAGAATAGGTTTTAATATGGTTATTTTATAACTTATTTTAGGTTGCATATATATTTGCTGATTTTAAAATTATTTTACTTTATATGGAAAACAAAAAATATTGCAAAATGTGGTTATTTTTGTTGAGAAATGTTTGTGTGTGCATATCTATATGTATATATATATATATATATATATAGAGAGAGAGAGAGAGAGAGATACAGATGTTTGAATATGTATACACACCTCACTCTCTCTCTATATATACACACACATACACATATATATATTCACTGAAAAACCATAGGTTTTAGGGACAGTTATAGTTAGTTGGACATTGCACTCGTACAAAACCCGTGAAATTCCCCCGTTATAGTTAGTTCAGCTAACTATAACTCGCGCCCGCAATGCACTGCTGATGACGTCACATATTACATCACTCATGACATGGTCAGTGACATCACTGATGACATCACTGATGACATCTCAAATGACATCACTGATGACATCATCCAGTGACTGTGTGTTTCTGTAAAGTTTAAATATTTTTAATATATATAGGAAAAGACGTATTGAAGAATGAGTGGGTGTGTAAGTGTCTGTATGGATGATTTAGTAGGTGCGTGACTGACTCTATAAGTGAGTGATTTAACGTATCTTACTGAATGCATGGGTTAGTGACTAAACTGGATGAATGTCTGTATCCGTCTGTCTGTTGCTGTGTAAGTGGCTGCATGTGTTTGTGAATAGCTACATGAGTGTTTATATGAGTTATTGAATGCTTGTCTGAGTATCTGTATGGGTGCCTGAGTGTTTGTGTGGGAGGGGTGTGTGCAACTCTGTGCATAGATGTGTGAGTGGGTGATTCACTGGGTGGATGGTTTCAAGAGTGCATCTGTGATAGACTGTATGGGTGGGTAAGTGTGTGTAAGAGTGTGTTAGTGAGTGAATGTATGTCCCAGTGGTACATGTGTGAGTAACTACATATGTGAAAGGCAGTATATATGTGTGTTGGAGTATATAAATAGCTATAAGCAAGAGTGAGTGATTGTGATAGTGGCTGTATGGATGAGTGTGTGCTTGTATCAGTGATTGTATAAGAGCGTAACAATGTGCTACTATTTGTATGAGTAAGTGAGCTGGTGTGTGTATAACTGTATAGGTGAGTAAATGGCAGTGTGTTTAATTATTTGCATGACTGACTAGGTGTGTGAGTATCTCTATGGATGAGTGGCGTTGTTTGAGTGTCTATATAGGAGTAAGAGTGCATATGATAGTCCTGTACTGAGTGACCGTAAGTATGAGTGACTGTACGGGTGAGTGAGTGGATGTGTGTGTGTAGACCTAAGAATCAGTGAGTGGGTATGTAGTTATTGGTGTTGGAGTGTCTATGGTTTTGCGAATGGCAGTCTGTAATTTAGAGTGGGTGTATCAAAGGTTATATTAGGGTGTGAGGAGGTGCATCAGATTATCACGTGGATGATGTCATCAGTGATGTCATTTGAGATGTCATCAGTGATGTCATCAGTGATGTCACTGACCATGTCATGAGTGATGTAATATGTGACGTCATCAGCAGTGCATTGCGAGGCGCGAGTTATAGTTAGCTGAACTAACTATAACGGGGAATTTCACGGGTTTTGTACGAGTGCAATGTCCAACTAACTATAACTGTCCCTAAAACCTATGGTTTTTTCAGTGAATTTCAAAGGTTTTTTAAATGCTAATTTGTAACTATAACGTGTCTGAAACCTATGGTTTTTTCAGTGAATTTCAAAGGTTTTTTAAATGCTAATTTGTAACTATAACGTGTCTGAAACCTATGGTTTTTTCAGTGAATTTCAAAGGTTTTTTAAATGCTAATTTCTAACTATAACGTGCCTGAAACCTACGGTTTTTTCAGTGAATTTCAAAGGTTTTGTAAATGACAATTTTTAAATGTATTAATTGTTATATTAATTTTTTCATACTGATTTACTACATTTTTAGAAACAATTTTTTTTACATATTTTATTTTTTAAATTACATTGTAATTACATTATACATTACATTACAAAAATACTTTCTCAGAATGAATTACTTTAGTTTAAATACTTTGCAGATAGGCAATAGACTTTTAAGTACAGTAGTTACAGTTGTTGCAATGGGCAACACATTTTCAAACACAATGCAACATTCAGCTCAATGTGAATTTCTAGTTAAATGCAATTAGTTACTTTATGGATTACTTTTGTAACCACAGGACTGGATCCTAGATTCAGTCCTGGTACATCTCCTGTAAACAGTTGAGTAAAAGCGTTTTGGTTACAGTCGTGATTTTTAAGGAATATTATTGTATTTTAAAAGTTGACACTTAGAAACTTTTTCTCATAGAATCACCAATGTTATCCTATGGAAGGAAATTCACTTAGCAGGTAAAAACTGTTATCGTTACTTTTTCTTACTCAGTGTTGGATCCTGGATCCAGCACTGGTGCATCTCCTGTAAACAGTTGAAAGAATGCGTTTAAGTCATACAGGCGATTTTTAAGGAATATTTGTAGTTTGTGAAAATCAACACTTTGAAACTTTTTTGCTGAAAACCAGTCAATTTTAGCCTATGAAGGAAATTCAAGTTACCGGTAAGTACGGTTAAAATTACTTTTCAGGACCAGTACTGGGCTGAAAGATGCAGCACTGAGGTCTCTCCTGATAACAGGTGAGTAAATCGGAATTCGTATTTCGGCTGATTTTAGAGGAATATTTTAAAGTTCCAAAACTCCACACTTAGAAGAATTTCCAAGTGAAACCAGTCAATGTTAGCCTATGGAAGGAAATTCAAGTTACTGGTAAGTACGGTTAAAATTACTTTTCAGGACCAGTACTGGGCTGAAAGATACAGCACTGAGGTCTCTCCTTATAACAGGTGAGTAAATCGGAATTCGTATTTCGGCTGATTTTACAGGAATATTTGTATGTTTCAAAAATCAACACTTAGAAACTTTTTCAGCAAAAGCAGGCAATGATATCCTATGGAAGGAAATTCAAGTTACTGGTAAGTACGGTTAAAATTACTTTTCAGGACCAGTACTGGGCTGAAAGATGCAGCACTGAGGTCTCTCCTGATAACAGGTGAGTAAATCAGAATTCGGATTTCGGCTGATTTTAGAGGAATATTTGTATGTTTCAAAAATCAACACTTAGAAACTTTTCAGCAAAAGCAGGCAATGATATCCTATGGAAGGAAATTCAAGTTACTGGTAAGTATGGTTAAAATTACTTTTGAGGATCAGTACAGGGCTGAAAGATGCAGCACTGAGGTCTCTCCTGATAACAGGTGAGTATATCGGAATTCGTATTTCGGCTGATTTTAGAGGAATATTTAAAGTTCCAAAACTCCACACTTAGAAGAATTTCCAAGTGAAACCAGTCAATGTTAGCCTACGGAAGGAAATTCAAGTTACTGGTAAGTATGGTTAGAATTACTTTTCAGGACCAGTACTGGGCTGAAAGATACAGCACTGAGGTCTCTCCTGATAACAGGTGAGTAAATCGGAATTCGTATTTCGGCTGATTTTAGAGGAATATTTGCACAATGGTGAAGGGGGCGGGGCCTGAGGTGACATCTGTGCAAACGCGCCCCGTGGCGCGTTTTAAGTTGGGGATTAAGTCCCCTTGAATCCTGAGGGTCCCTAGGGGCCAACTAGCCCACCAGGAACCTCCAATATGCGCCAGGGGCTGCGTTGCAGAGACGTGTAGAGAGGCCACACCCTTTTACACCTCTCTGCAACGCAGCTCTGTGGCGCTTTCTGGATATACCTGTTGGGCTAGTTGGCCCTCAGGGACCCTCAGGATTGAAGGGATTTAATTCCCCATCTTAAAACGCGCCACGGGGCCTGTTTGCACACATGTCACCTGAAGCCCCGCCCCTCCCTTCACCACTGTGCAAACGCGCCCGTGGCGCGTTTTAAGTTGGGGATTAAGTCCCTTGAATCCTGAGGGTCCCCGAGGTCCAACTAGCCCACCATATACCTCCAAAAGCGCCACAGAGCTGCGTTGCAGAGAGGTGTAAAAGGGTGTGGCCTCTCTACACGTCTCTGCAACGCAGCCCCTGGCGCATATTGGAGGTTCCTGGTGGGCTAGTTGGCCCCCAGGGACCCCCAGTATTCAAGGGGATCGTTCCCCTCTGCAAACGCGCCAGGGCGCGTTTGCAGAGTGGTGAAGGAAGGGGCGGGGCCTGCGGGCCCAATCGTTTAAAAAAAAAAAAAATTTTTGTCCCTGAAGGGGAGCTGTGTGGCCCCCTTCCTTTTTCCTGTTTTTATGCCCTGGGGACCCCATCCCCCAGGGCCTTACCCTTTTTTAATTTTTAATAAAAAAACGGGAAGGGGCCGCGTGGCCCCCTTCCCTGGGCCTGTATTGGCCCCGGGGACCCCATCCCCGGGGCATGGCCTTTTATTTTTATTCTTTGGAGGGGGCTGCGTGGCCCCCTCCTCTGGCCATTTAAGGCCCCGGGGACCCCATCCCCGGGCCGGCCTTTCCATTTTTTTTTATTTTTTAGATTTTCTTTTTTGGGGAGGGGGCCACGTGGCCCCCTCCTGGGCCACTACTTGCCCCGGGGACCCCATCCCCGGGGCTGGCCCTCTCCGTTGGGGACTGTGGGGGTCCCCAATCCCCCACAGTCCCGCCGGCTCCCCACGTCCCTTGGGAGCCGGCATTGCTGTTCCACATGGGGAGCTGCTAAGATGCAGCTCCCCATGTGGAGAAGCTATCGGCTTTGGATATTGGAAGAGAGCAGGTTTCCTGCCTCTCTTCCAATATCCAAAGCAAGTTTGCAATGACAGGACGGGAGCCGCGAGGCTCCCGTCCTGCCATAGCAAACTACAGTGTCCCGGGGTAGGCACCCCGGGACACTGCAGGAGCCGGCCCTGGGGGTGGTGGTCCCCAGGGCCATCAAGGGCTCCAGGAGGGGGCCGCGCGGCCCCCCTCCCATTCAGTACACAGCCCCGGGGAGGTGGTGGTCCCGGGGCTCTGAGGTCCGTAACGGACCCCCATATTAAAATGTTTAGTGCCCCGGGAGGTGGCGGTCCCCGGGGCATGTGGGGGCTGGAGCCCCCACACTGGTTTTATTTTTAATTAAAAAAAGCCCCGGGGAGGTGGTGGTCCCCAGGGCTGCGGGAGGGCTCAGAGCCCTCCCGCACCATTTTTTAAACAAAGCCCCGGGGGTGGCGGTCCCCGGGGCTTGGAGGCCCCTTGAGGCCCCCACACATTAAATTATCCCCCCACCATGCCCCCGGGACTTGGGCCACCCGGGGGCCAAATAACATTTTTTTTTCCGGCAGGATTCGCGCACCCTGAGCGCATCCTGCCGATTTAAAAAAAAAAATCTTTTTGCCCAGGGGTCCTTGTGGGACCCCTGAGCAGGCCTAGGGGTTAGGGTGTTTCTACCCTGCCCCCTTTGTGCGTTTTGCGCACTTGTTTCTTTGTTTTTTTCTCGGCGGGATACGCGCACCCTAAGCGCATCCCGCCGATTTAAAAAAAAAATCTTTTCTGCCCAGGGGTCCTTGTGGGACCCCTGAGCAGACCTAGGGGTCAGGGTGTTTCTACCCTGCCCCCTTTTGCGCTTTGCGCACTTGTTTCTGTCCCTCGGTTCTACCGAGGGACAAAATGGCTGCCAACACTTCTTGATTTGGAGTGTTGACAGCCAATTAGCATGCAGCTCGTGATCGGGAGGGTACGCGGATCCGACGCGCCCATAGATATATATGTGATTTTAATTGTGAATTTCTCAGGAACTACTGAACGGATTTACACCATTTTAGCAAAAGGCACCAGTCTGAACCAAGGGCTACCTCTTTGCCAAATTTGGGGTAATTCCGTTCAGCAGTTCGGGCTGTAGCTGCGACTAAAGGTTCCTATGGAAAAATGAATGGGAAAACGCGTTTTGGGACCCCCTTTTTTCTCGGCCCCGCTGACGTATCACCCCGAGACTTTCAGGGTAGGAGCGGACCGGAGCGCCCCAACAAGTTGGACGCTTTGCGAAGATTCGTCAACCGGCGCCAACGTTATTGCAAATAGAATGTCGCGGATTTCCTATGGATAATAGGTTGTAACTATAACTATCTACTGGCGACCGCCAGTAGATAATATATGCACACTCGTGTGTATATATATATATATATGTTTATGTATACATACATATGTATATTTATATATATACACACATTTTCTAAAATAATAATTGTATTTATTACATAAACATTGCTTTTAAATAATAAGCTTCTTTAAATGCATTACTTTAAAGTCAATGTTTTTTAAGAAATTAATAATGTTACCTGTTTCTGGGTGATATTTTTGTCAACGATATTTTTGACACAATAATTTTGTTATTTTTATCACAAATATAGGATCACAATAATTTTGCCAACAAGATTTTTGACACAGTTTTTGTCTCACTCAATATTAATGTTCATGGCATTTTCTCAGTGAACCACCGCTACACATCCCATTACCCTTAAATCTCTCTATTTTTACAAAAAAAATCATGGAATAATTATGTCATATAAAAAATACTTACAGAGTAGTAAATTATTGAATCATAAAGTACCAAGAAAAGGCCTTTGTTGTACTTACCTGTGTGATAAAGGTATGTGTGGTAACATCTTGCAGGGTAAAGACTGCAAGGTGAAGACTTTATACCTTACACACTCTTGTTGTGGGATTTGAACATCCCTATAATCATGCTGTATCTCTACGGTGAATTGAAAAACACCAATATAATCATGCACATTCTAACATGCAATATATGTGGAGACATGAGCATGCCTACATTCACACATTATCTCTGGACTTGAACATCATTATCTTCACACACTATCTGTATCAGGACTTGAACATTATCTTCACACAGTATCAGTGTGGGCACTTGAACATCTCTATAACACACAGTGGGGACATGAAAATCCCTATAACCACACATTATCTCTGTTGTGACTTGAACATTACTATCTTCACACACTATCTGTGTTGGGACTTGACCATTGTCTTTAAACACTATTTTACTGGGAACTTAAACAGAATTATCTTTATACACTATCTCAGTGGGGACTTGAATACATTCATCTTCATACAGTCTCTCTGGGGACTTGAGCATCCTTATAACCATGTACTAGCTTTGTGGGGACTTAAATATCACCTTAATCACACACTATCATTGTGGTGACTTGAACATGATTACCTTCCTACACCATCTCTGTGGGCACTTGAACATTCCTATATTGGCGCACAATCTCTTTTTGGAATTGAATATCCTTTACTTCACAACCTATCTGTGTGGAGACTTGAACATTGACTTTACACACTATTTCAATGGGGACATGAACACGATTATCTTTACACATTATCTCTGGAGTTGAACATCACCTTTAATAAATCACGGTCTTTGTTGGGACTTGCAAATCACTATAATAACACACTATCTTTATAGGGACTAGTTCGAAGTTGGGTTACGGGTTGAGGGGGTGAAACCTTACTCAAGTAGCAACCACAATTTCTGTCAGGGTGAAGTCAAGATACACGGAGTACCACTTTACTAGTGACTTACAAGTAAATTAAATGTGCCAATTGGGTGTAGCTAATGTTACCATGTTTAAAGGAGAGATCACATACACTTTAGCACTGGCTAAGAGTGGTAAAGTGTGCAGAGTCCTAAGGACAACAAAAACGAGATCAGCAAAAATAGAGGAGTAAGTCAAAATGTTGGGGGAAGACGACCCTAAGTCTGAAAGGTCTAACAGGACTTGAACATGATCACCTGCACATAGCATCTCTGCAAGGGCTCTAAGATTCCTATAATCACACACCATCTACGTGTAGACTTGAACATGCCTATTATGACATACTATCTCTGTTTGGACTTAAACATCATTATCTTCACACAATCTCTGTGTGAGAATTTTAACATTATAATCACACACTATTTCAGTGGGGTTTTGAAAAAGAAGATCTTCATATACCATCTGTTTGGGGACTTGAACATAATAATAAACATACATTATCTCTGTGGGGACATGAACATCACTATATTCAAACACTATCTTCGTGGGGACTTAAACATCACTATAATAACACACTATCATTGTGGGGACTTGAACAGGATAATCTTCACACACTGTCTTCTGTGGGAACTTGAACCATCCTATCCGTACAAACAATCTCTGTTTTGACTTGAACATCATTATGTTCACGCACTCGATGTAGGGATTCAAACACTGCCTTTACACACTATTTCAGTGGGACTTGAACATCCTCATAACCACACCCTATCTTTGTGGGAACTTCAACATGATTACCTTCACACACTAACTCTGTGATGAGTTGACACTCCTCTAATCAGATACTACCTCAGTAGGGATTTGAATATAATTATCTTCACACACTACCTCTGTGGATACCTTTGTCATGGCTATAGACAATCTCTGTAGAGAGGATGGTACTACAATGATCATATACCACCTCTGTGGAAATCATCACACGTCATCCAAATGCAGTGATCACATACCAACTCTCTGGGCATCATGATCATTCTGCAGACATTAACATTACGTGCTTTCCTAGGGAAATGTGGTCTAATAGCTACAAAATCATCTTTAAACACTATCTCTGTGGGGAATTGAACATCGCTATAATAAAACACTATCTTTGTTGGGACTTAAAAATCACTATAATAGCACACTATCTTTGTGGAGACTTTAACATGATAACCTTCAAAGAGTATCTCAATAAAGGCCATCAGGTATCCTATAATCACATACCATTTAGGAGGAGACTTAAACATGCCTATTGTAACATACCATCTCTGTTTGGACATGAACGTCTATATTTTCACACACTCTCCATGTAGGGACTTGAACATTATCTATGCACACTATTTCAGTGGGCCTTTATCATGATTACCTTTGCACACTATCTCTGTGGGGACTTGAACTTTTTTTTAATCTTCACACACTATCTGTTTGGAGACTGGAACATTGTATTTTAACATTATTTCACTAGGGACTTGAAAAAGATTATCTTCATCCACCACCTTTCTAGGGACTTGAACATCCCAATAATCACACACTATCTCTGTGTGCACAAGAACATCACTATAATCACACACTGTCTGTGTGGGGACTTAAACATCACTATAATAACACTGTTGTTGTCAGGACTTGAATATAACCTTCACATATTGTCTCTGCGGGAACTTGAACATTCCTATCATCACACGCACAGAATATATGCTTGGACTTGATCATTATTATTTTTATGTTGTCTATGTTGAGACTTGAACATTGTCCTTACGCACTATTTCAGTGGTGACATGAAGACAAATATATTTACACACTATATCTGTGGAGACATGGACATCATTATAATAAATGACTATCTTTGTTGGGACTTGGGAATCACAATAAAAACACATTGTTTGTGGGGACTTGAACTTGATTACCTGAACATAACATCTGTGCATTGGCTATAAGATTCCTATAATTACACACCATCTACATGGAGGCTTAAACATGCCTATTATGACATACCACCTCCAAACTTGTAAATCATTCTCTTCACACACTCTCCATGTGGTGATTTGAACATTATGTTTACACACTATTTTAGTGGGCCTTGATCATGATTATCTTCACACACTATCTATGTGGGAACTTATACTTCATTATTTTCTTCTACTATCTGTGTGGAGACTTGAACGTTGTCTTTTCACATGATTTCAGTAGGGACGTGAACAAGATTATCTTCCTTCACCATCTTTCTGGAGCCCTGAGCATCCCAATAATCACACATCATCTCTGTGAGGACACGAACATCGCTATATTCACACACTATCTTTGTGGGGACTTGAACATGATTATCTTAACACAGTGTCTCTGTGGTGAACTTGAACCATCTTATCACTAGAAACAATTTCTGTTTTGACTTAATCATTATGTCCATGCTCTCGATGTGGATTCAAACACCGTAGTTACGCGCTATTGCAGTGGGACTTGTACATGATTATCTTTACACACTATCTCTACTTGGAATTCAACATCACTATAATAAAACAATATCTTTGTTGGGACCTGAAATCCACAATAATAACACACTATCTTTTTGGGACTTGAGCATGATTACCTTCACATAGCATCTCTGCAAAGGCTGTATGATTCCTATAATCACACACCATCTAGGTCGAGACTTGAACATGCCTAATATCACCTCCTATCTCTATTTGGACTTGAACGTCATTATCTTCTCACACACCCTGTGTGGGGATGTGAACATTATTTTTACATAATATTTAATTGGGCCTTGATCATGTTTATTTTCACACACTATCTATGTGGAAACTTATACTTCATTATCTTCTTACACTATCTGTGTGGAGACTTGAACGTTGTCTTTTCACATGACTTCAGTGGGGACTTGAACAAGATTATCTTCACACACTATCTCTTTGGGGACTTGAACATTCCAATAATCACACATGATATCTGTGGGAACATGAACATCGCTATAATCAAACACTCTTTGTGGGGACTTCAACATGATAACCTTCACACACCATCTCTGAGATGAGTTGACAGTCCTATAACCATACACTACCTCTGTGGGGACTTGAATATAATTATCTTCACACTCTACTTCCTTGGGTACTTTTGTCATGGCTGTAGACATCATCTTTATAGAGACCATGGAATTACTGTGATCACATACAAACTCAGTGGAAATTATCACATGTAATCCAAATTCAGTGATCATATATCACCTCACTGGGCATCATCGCACATCATGCTTATGCAAACATTAACATTACATGCATTCCTAGGGAAATGTTGTGTAATAGCCACACGATCATCTTTATACACTATATCTGTGGGGAATTGAACATCTCTATAATAAAACACAATCTTTGTTGGGACTTGAAAATCACTATTATAACACACTATCTTTGTGGGGACTTTAACATGATTACCTTCACATAGCATCTCAGCAAAGGCTATGAGATTCCTATAATCACACAGAATCTAGGTAGGGACTTGAACATGCCCATCATCACATACTATCTCTGTTTGGACTTGAACATCAATATTTTCACACACTCTCCAAGTGGGGACTTGTACATTATCGTTACACACTATTTCAGTAGGGCTTGATCATGATTATCGTCACATGCTATCTCTGTGGGGACTTGAACTTTATTATACTCACACACTATCTGTTTGGAGACTTGAACATTGTCTTTTCACACTATTTCACTGGGGACTTTGAAAATATTATCTTCATCCACCATCTTTTTAGGGAATTTAACATCCCAATAATCACACACTATCTCTGTGGGTAGAAGAGTATCACTATAATCACACACTATCTTTGTGGGGACTTAAACATCACTATAATAACACTATTCTTGTGGGGACTTGAGCATAATTACCTTCACACACTGTCTCTGTGAGAGCCTGATCATTCCTATCAGTACACACACACAATCTCTGCTTGGAGTTGAACATTATTATCTTTACATTATCTGTGTTGAGACAAATATTATCTTTACATACTATGTCAGTGGTGAAATGAAGACAAATATCTTTACATACAATCTCTGTGGGGACTTGAACATCTCGATAATAAATAACTATCTTTGTTGTGACATGAAAATCACAATAATAACACATTATCTTTGTGTAGACTTGAACTTGATTACCTTCACATAACATCTGTGCATGGGCTATATGATTTGTATGATCCCACACCATCTACATGGAGACTTGAACATGCCTATTAAGACATACTATCTCTGTTTGGCATTGAACGGTATTATCTTCACACACTTTCTGTGTGGGGATTTGAACATTTCTATGATTCGTATGATCCCACACCATCTACATGGAGACTTGAACATGCCTATTAAGACATACTATCTCTGTTTGGCATTGAACTGTATTCTCTTCACACACTTTCTGTGTGGGGATTTGAACATTATGTTTTACACATTATTTCAGTGGGCCTTGATGATGATTATCTTCACACACTATCTATGTGGAAACTTAAACTTCATTATTTCCGCACACTATCTATGTAGAATTGAACGTTGCCTTTTCACATGATTTTACTGGGGACTTGAAGAAGATTATCTTCATACACCATCTTTCTGGGGACCTGAGTATCCCAATATCCACACATCATTTCTGTTGGGACATGAACATCACTATATTCACACACTATCTTTGTGGGTGCCTAAACATCACTATAATAACACACTATCATTGTTGGGACTCAATCATGATTATCTTCACACAGTGTCTCTGTGGGAACTGGAACCTTCCTATCAGTACAAACAATATCTGTTTTGACTTGAACATCATTATGTTCACACTCTCGATGTGGGGATTCAAGCACTGTCTTTACACACTGTTTCAGTGGAACTTGAACATGACTATCTTTACACACTATCTCTATGGGGAATTGAACAGCACTATAATAAAACACTATCTTTGTTGGGACATGAAAATCACTATAATAACACACTATTTTTGTGAGGACAAGAACATGATTACCTTCACATAGCATCTCCACAAAGGCTATGAGATTGCTATAATCACACACCACCCAGTTGGAGACTTGAACATGCCTATTATCACTTACTATGTGTTTGGACTGGTAACGTCATTATCTTTTGGTCATCACAAAATGAGCCGCTCCCAGTTATGTGACCAAGGTGCTCAAAAAGTTACTTTGTGAGTGTGGACATCTCACAAAAAGTGTAGGACTGGTCTCACACACCACCTGGTGTCATGCTTCATCATCGGCCAGTCCTCGCCCTCTAAAAACTAGGTTTGATAGAGGGCGGGCATACACCTGACGACAGGGATGCACTTCTAAACTAAGTGGGGGCCCATATAGAGTGAGTGAGGTTAAAAACCATTACAGTTACTAAATTAATTTTAATGTGACAAGTAGCTGTATGGTACTAAAAACAAGTGAACGGTATGTTGGGGAATTTATTGTCCCCTTACCGTAATGGATGCGGTCGACATGTTTCTGCCAAATGGCCCAGTAGGGTCCGTGGCATATATCAGGACCTTAAAGAGTAGGGGCTCCGTTCCCACCAACCTTGTAGTGGGAGGGTACCACTTTGTGGGGTGACCTGTGTCACGCTCCACTGTTCATTCGCTCATAGTAAAGCCCAAGGGCCAGAAAGGTAATGCCCCATGGAAGGAGAAGAGAGGGAGACCCCTGTAGTCAGACTTGCCTCAAGGTGCGTCTCCCGTAGTTGCACCTAGATGTGTGCTCCTTGCCTCCCCTACTGGGCAATTTGGCAGAAACATGTCGACCGCATCCATTACGGTAAGGGGACAATAAATTCCCCAACATACCATTCACTTGTTTTTAGTACCATACAGCTACTTGTCACATTAAAATGAATTTAGTAACTGTAATGGTTTTTAACCTCACTCACTCTATATGGGCCCCCACTTAGTTTAGAAGAGCATCCCTGTCGTCAGGTGTATGCCCGCCCTCTATCAAACCTAGTTTTTAGAGGGCGAGGACTGGCCGATGATGAAGCATGACACCAGGTGGTGTGTGAGACCAGTCCTACACTTTTTGTGAGATGTCCACACTCACAAAGTAACTTTTTGAGCACCTTGGTCACATAACTGGGAGCGGCTCATTTTGTGATGAACATTTGATGTTGGAGGCTGCCTGCTCCTGGTGCCCCATGCCTCTAGTTCCCTCCCCCAGGACTCTCCCGGGGCTAGTGTGATTATATAACGTCATTATCTTCACACACTCACTGTGTGGCGACTTGAACATTATCTTTAGACAATATTTCATTGGGCCTTGATCATGATTATCTTCACACACTATCTCTTTAAGGACTTGATCATTGTCTTTTCACAATATTTCACTGGGGACTTGAACAAGATTATCTTCACACACCATCTTTTCGGGCACTTGACCGTCACTATAAACAAACACTATCTTTGTGGGGACCTAAACATCACTATAATAAGACACTATCACTGTGGGGACTTAAACAGGATTACCTCCACCCTTTGTCACTGTTGGAACTTGACCCATCCTATCATTACACACAATCTCTATTTGTATTTGACATCAATATCTTTACAGGCTCTGTGTGAGGATTCAAGCACTGTCCTTACACACTATTTCCGTGGGACTAGAACAAGATTATCTTTGCACACTATCTTTGTGGGGACTTGAACATCCGCATAATCACACACTATCTTTGTGGGGACTTGAACATGATTACATTCACACATTATCTGTGTGATGAGTTGACACTCCATAATCAAACACGAACTCTGTGGGGACTTCAATATAATTATCTTCACACTCTACTTCTGTGGGTACTTTTGTCATGGCTGTAGACATCCTCTCTGTAGGGACCATGGTAATACTGTGATAACATACCACTTCTCTGGGCATCATCACACATCATCCTTATGCAGACATTAAGATTACATGCATTCCTATGGAGATGTGGTCTAATACCTACTTTGGCAAAAATGTAAGAAGCTAATCAAACTCTGGGTTCTTCTTGACTATATTCCTTGATTCCATCTGTTAATTTATTTATGGGTTAGCTCCCTTACCTCCTAATATTTTGGGAACTAAGCAATGGGTTAAACACAGTTTAAAATGCCTTTCTGTAATCATGATACAATATTTTCTGATACATTATTAACATAATCTATCTTTTTTGTATACCGTAGGACGTGCAGTAATTCATATATGAATATATTATGATGGTATTTGTGTATACTGTTGATAAAATAAAATTAAGTAACAATATATTTGCAAATTTGAAGCAGCATCCTGTATCATAAATCTTTTCTTAATAATTTTCTGTTATTGGTGTATTTTTAAAACATTAGGAAAGCTTTGTCCCCACAAGGCAGGTGTCCACATATAGTCCCTACAAGGATGGGGGGTGTTTTTTGTTGTTGTTGTATGAAAGTAGAATATTACGTGGTATGGCTGGGTAGCCTTACCATGTAATATTATCACAATACCCCAAAGATGGTCCTTGGACTCACACTAATAAATCTTTAGCTCAGTCCAGTACAGAGCAAAAAGCAGTCTGGCTTTACTAAAGGAACATGTGTTAAGCATTTCCGAGTACCATCATGGACGATAAGTAATTGGCACGATTCGAGAGAAATCCAACACCAATTTATAAACATAGAGTGTATTTTTATCTTAATTTAGAAACCAAAATGAACAGAATACCATACATATAACCAGAGTTATAGATTTGTGAAGCAATATTAAATCAGTGCAATAAAATACATGGAAAAGATAATATTGCGGTCAATGGCAAAAACCAACCATTAGTGACAATCTGTCACACCCGGAGATCCTCAGGAACAGTATCCCCAGAGGCCCGCATTCCAGCAGCACCACCTCTGATTATATAGGAACAGAGGATCCGAGAGGCTAGATGGGGGGAAGGGAAATTAGGGAAGGTACGGAAGGTACGCCAGGGAAGGGAGACCTGCAAAACAAAAGCAACCAACCAATGATTACATTCTGCCATGCTCAAGTAGAACTCTTTTCAGCATGCATGATTCACTGTGGCATATATTCACTGAGAATGTATTTCATAAGTTGTGTTTACTTCATAGAATGGTCAACTGTAAAACAGCACAACACCCTAGCAAGACATCAAATATCAATGGTGTTTCATCTGGTACATATCATAATCTTGGTTGGATGCTGATTTCAAATGTATATATGCATTGTAATACACTGTGCAGTCTTTGCATGAACTGAGATTAATGTCCCATTTACACTGTACTTTGAGCAATAACAAACTCAACCGAACTCAAGGAATTCCACATACAGTGATTTCAGAAGTATGCCATACTTAAATCGCCCCTCAAAAGAACATAATATTACTGAAAGTGGTACCGCTGAATATTAAGAGAGTCAGGCTAAAACCTGCTCAATGAAACACAGTCCGCCGAGTGTGCAGGGCATTAGAGGGACGAATTGGGAAGGTATGTAATGCCTTCTCTGCACGTAACGTGTGGCCGAGGGAATACTGTCCGAAAGAATGCAAGCGGCAACTGCGCTAAAAAAAAGCGATCCAAACCATAACTTCTCCCAATTCTGTAAAGCAGCTGATAGTCAGGAGGTGGTCCAGGCACTGAGACATGCCAAAGATGAAGGATTCTGAAAACGCGCTCACTCTGCAAGGTCCTAATAGTAGATGCTCACCCAGCGTTCTCCTGACTCTGGTACCAGGAAGCAGGCTCCCACATCACCAGGAATAGTCTTCATAACTCCAGGTATACTGCGGCGGCCATCTTATAGTGGAGCACAGTTGTATTACCAGGCAGAGCTGCAATTCTCCCAGCATCTCCACCATGGATGGCCCCATGAAGCATGGTATTTTCCGCATAAAGAGGATACCACTCGCACCAGCTGAAGCGCGGAATGGGCACAGACTTTTCAAGTCCTGATACAATCGGTCACTTGCAGGTCGAGTTGCGTTGTACCCTTGCAGGGTAAAGGTGATGCAGGCCCCATGATCAAGCCACGACAGTTAGTTCCATTTTACCTGGCCGTGGAGCCCGGGTGCAGTGTTCTGGCTGTCCGTGGTGCTGAATGGGAGCCGCGGGAGAGCTGCTTTTACTGCTGGAATGATGCTGCAGGGGAAAAAGATGCAAAAGAACAACAGAGAGGTTGCTGATGCCGGACACAGGTCGGTTGGAGTTCCCTCTTGATGCAGCGTTCAGAAAAGGAGTCGGTTGCCGGACTGGCGACCAACAAGCCGTGGCAGCGGCAAGCACAGAGCAAAGCTTCGGGAACTTCACAAGGTCTGGCAGAGTGAGGTAGCGGCCTGAGACTTCGGGGCAGGCAAGACTACAACTCCCACAATGCACTGGACTACCTGGATTTGGTTAATCCCATGGAAGACCAGAAGGCCAGTCATTCTTCGGATCCAGTGAGTGTTTTTGACTGCAGTTTGCAGGAGACTAGTGCCACTAGTCCATGGCAGACTAGGGGCGCTTCTGGCTTCCACCGGGGTTCCTCACTTCAGGAGTGCCGAGTTTTAGCCAAGGACAAGGGTTGTTCACTCAGTTCCAAGTCTGTTGTTACAGGGACAAAGTATCCCTCTTCTTTTGGTTCTGTGGGCAAAGTCATGTTGTCGGCGACACAGGTCTCCTCTTGGTCCTTCCTTGATGCAGGTTGTTCACATCTGAGGTTCCGGTGTCGGGGGGTCCCTTAAATCCTAGCTTTAGAGGAGGTGTGGGAGCTAGTAGTCAATGGGCAGCTAGTCCCTGCAGCTAATCCACCCCTGAGGTGACCACATCCGGGGATGTAGGTCACCTTTTCTACCCAGTACCCTCTATTCTGCCACTCCTAAAGATGGCAGAAATCAAATTGTGGTGTACAGATCAGGCTGCTCACCCTGGAAGTGTGGCCAGCATTCTGGGGGTGTACACCTCCCTGCATAGCTGATTTTCCGCATGCCTGAGTGCAAATGTGCCTGAGGCAGGGCAAGGGCTGTTTCCTCCACTGGGAGTCAGCCCTGATGCATATCAGAGGCGGTGCAGCCTATGAAGCTCACCGCCTGGATGTGTCACTTCACTAGCCTGCTTGCTGCCCAAACCTTTGTTCGGGACTCCTGGGAGTGATCACATTGCCTGACAGGAGGTCAGAATCCCGTCTTAGCGGCAGCAGGCGTGGGAAAGCGCGGGCTGGTCAGCTAGAGCACAGTGAAGCTGGGGCAACCAGGTGGGAAACCTCTAAGGTGCCACCTGGGTGCATGCCACATCATCCAGGACACAGGAATCATGTCAAGGGTGAGAAGGCACGTTGTTTGATACCAAACATGGCATATTTTAGTGGTACCATAATAGAGCTGCCAATCTTGAGTGCCCGGTAGCCCATGTTATCCTATGGACCACTAACACTTATAGTAGTTTCTAATGGGGAATGCCACTATAGGGACATACAAGCTTGCACCTATATGTCCTCACCTTTAATATACTGCACCCTGCCTCTGGAGCTGAGAAGGACTAACTTAGGGGTGCATTACATATATTAGAGGTAGAGAATTTGACTGTGTCACACATGGTGCGGGCACAGTCGCGTTTGAGCAGTTTGCAGTCTGAAATGGCATGCCTGCTGTCAGTAGTTTTGCTTGGGTCACCCACAAAACCGTGCTGCAGCCCTGGGGACCCCTTTACTGCCTATGCACTCTATACCCCTGGTACCATATATAAGGGACTTATAAAGGGGTAAAGTCTTTGACAATTTGGGATTACCAAGTCAAACATAACAGTCTTGGAAGAGTGCACTGGGGTTTGGCCAGCAGACTCCAGCGCTCCATCAGAGTCATAACCATCAGCATTTGGAGCAAAAAGTGGGGGATGACCATACAAAATGGGCCCTTTTCTATAGTGATGTAGAAAGAGGCAGGCCAGGAGAGAGGGAGCAGGGTGTCAGAGGATGAAACAGAGGGACGCACAATGAAGAGCATAGGAAATGGAGATGAGAGAGGGAAAAGTTGAGGCGGTGACAGGGGAAGATATAAGGAACGTGTGTATGTAAGAAAAGAAATCCAGATGAATGATAGAAAAGAGACCAAGAGTGCAGGGTTCAGAAAAAGAGGACGGGGTATGTGAAAAAGGGAAAGGACAGGGGGAATTTTTGTGGAAGATAATGGTAGGTGGATGCCTGGACTGCTAGCAGCAGGCAATGTCATACTACTAGTGCACACAACGACTGTAGTCACATTGCTTGTTGTAGGTCTAGATCTCCACATCTTTCTTTGAACCTTTTTTTGCTCCCTAAAACGTGCAGGGAGCACAATCCAAGGTAGTTTTATCCCTGTCTTTAAGAACCATAATGTGTTCCAGAGTTGCTTCTTTTCCTGACACCTATGCAGGCCTTATTTCTTGGAGGCTTGGATAAACACCACAGTGGGCATATACATGATTTGCTGCTAGTATGATGTCTTACAGTTTGAAAGCACTATGTGTTATGTTATTCGCGTTTGTACAGCACAAATCACCAATGATATGACGTCGTAGTGCATTCTCAATTATGGCGCCTTTTCGTGCAGATCAGGGAAGTTCATCAATCAGAGTAAAAGAGCCACTGTTTGATGGTGTATTCTTTTGATGATATTTGGCTGTTGAGGTTCAAAATGGTTTGTGTGGGTTAGTCTAAAAGTAGAGTGGGTTTTGATCTAGGAAGATCTTTGTGGTGATTTATGTGTATGAGTGGATCTGGCGCATCTTTATGGTTTTGCAGCCTATGTCTCGACCAAATTATTACTTTGTGAAAATGGTTGCAGGTGGTGGTCACCGTCATTCATTCTTCAGGAGCAGGACTTATTTTTTTAATATTGAGACTGACTCAAGACGGAAAGAGAAAAGCAGAAAAGGGATGCAGAATGAGTAAGAGAATGACAGGAAAACAGTGACAAAAGTACAAAGCAGGGAAAGCTGGGATGAAAAATAACCTTCAAGAATGGGGTGAGGAGACACGAAGCATAAGGCGATGGAAGAGAGAGGTGGAATCAAGATTATGGGATGAGGTAACACGAAGCATAAGGCGATGGAAAAAAGAGGCGGAATCAAGATTATGGGATGAGGTAACACGAAGCATAAGGCGATGGAAGTAAGAGGCGAAATCAAGATTATGGGATGAGGTAACATGAAGCATAAGGCGATGGAAGAAAGAGGTGAAATCAAGATTATGGGATGAGGTAACACGAAGCATAAGGCGATGGAAGAGAGGTGGAATCAAGATTATGGGATGAGGTAACACGAAGCATAAGGCGATGGAAAAAAGAGGCGGAATCAAGATTATGGGATGAGGTAACACGAAGCATAAGGCGATGGAAGTAAGAGGCAAAATCAAGATTATGGGATGAGGTAACACGAAGCATAAGGCAATGGAAGAAAGAGGTGAAATCAAGATTATGGGATGAGGTAACACGAAGCATAAGGCGATGGAAGAAAGAGGTTGAATCAAGATTATGGGATGAGGTAACTCGAAGCATCAGGCGATGGAAGTAAGAGGTGTAATCAAGATTATGCGATGAGGTAACACGAAGCATAAGGCGATGGAAGAAAGAGGCGGAATCAAGATTATGGGATTAGGTAACACGAAGCATAAGGCGATGGAAGAAAGAGGCGGAATCAAGATTATGGGATGAGGTAACACGAAGCATAAGGCGATGGAAGAAAGAGGCGGAATCAAGATTATGGGATGAGGTAACACGAAGCATAAGGCGATGGAAGAACGAGGTGGACTCGAGATTAAGCAGCCTTGGTATTGGGCAACCCTGCCATTCTGCAGCAGGCTCCTTAGAAAAATGTGGACACTTGTTATTAGCGTGTTACTAAGCACACGCATTAAGCACTGTCTGTGGCACTCAACACCCGCATGTCCTTTCTCAAGCATTCTAGCTTTGTGAATAATGATGGTGCACAATGCGTCGCTCATATGAGACCTGGTGATCCACCCTGCTATGGTGCACCTCCTTCATTACTCCCCAGTCTGACAGCTTGTAAAGGCTGTCCTGTCACTCAGTAGCACCAGATCCAGCTGTGTGAGGATCCGCTTTACCAGCCCCTATGGATCTAGACACACATGACCGCAAATCAGTTCAGAAGACAGTCCCTGTGTTAAGAACCAGGCTGATCTAGAACCGATAGTTGGACATATCAATAGAATCTTTAGATAAATGTTTATGTTGAGATACTCATATATGATTCTCCCTTTTGTATACTATGGACCCCTTTCCAGTAATGGTGCCAGTAAATTGTCCCCACAGTTTCCTATACTGGGGTACCATTAACTCGGGGAGGTGTCGAATAACTGGCCGTCTACAAGCTGAACTCTTCGGCTACCAGAGAATGGTGGAATTACTGGTAGTATCCGATTCCCCTTGTAATTCCTCTTTCTCTCTCGATTTTTATCACAGAGATTCCACCTGAATAGAGCCGGTGAAAAATCTGGAAGAACACCACCAGGTCTGCGGTAAATCCGCGGACTTTGGAATTCTGATAGGGGCCTGTTACCGCAGTGTCCGGTCCCATCAGAATTAAAGGACTACTTGTAATAAGGCACTTTTTGTACTCCACGAGTAAGACTGGCGTTTAGCCTAGTGACTATCTCTAAACTGCATCACGCCTAACAAAACAGCTGCACTCTATTTGCTTTTCAAATGAGTTGTTGAGGAATAATTATTTTCTAGAATAAAATTGCCATATAATCAGTGCACAGCGATACAATAGCAATGAAGACAACTGAAACAATATATAGGTTATTTTGTGTTAATAACTAACAAATCTTTGCGAAATAAAAAAAAAAAGAACCGAATGCACAGCATTTTTCTCTTTAAGGCATGAAATGCAAAACCAATTCAATGAAACAATTTATATACAAAGTGACTTCAATGAAACAATATAATTCAGTATATCAAAGATGAAACGTATTGTAAAAGTTAAAAAAAAAAGTAGTACTCGGTCACTTTTGGTCACTGATGCCCAACTCTCGATCCAGGCTACAGCTTGGTGACTGGGACTATTATGGTTGAAAGTAAAGGCTTCTCAAGTATATAATCCATGGTTATCAACGAATTTTCTCTTTTCTCAGAATCCCTCACTTTCATTTCACCTCGCAAAAACTTTTGAGCGGAAAATGATACTGTATAAAATAAGTGAGAAAAATAAAAACTGTAAACGTACGTTCTGCGAACAGGAAATCTCAGGCGAACGTCATTTCTGGTCACTGTCTTCTCCATAAAAAAATATTATTATAACGTTCTTTGCTTTCAGATGAAAAATTGACAGATTTTAGCAGAAAATAGACGCTGCAGCTATGCAGCAAAAATGTCCTTTCAAAAAAATACATCTCCACTGAGAACATCTGAAACGAAATCTCCAGAAACCCACTTTCCGCTTGGCTCCTCCCATCCAACATTACTTCCAAACAATTTTATTCACCTCTACTTTGGCTACAGAAATTCACATTTTGTGACACCACATTTTGGCAAGATATACTCTCCTCCAAGAATGTGCCCAGTGCTTAATTTGAGCCGGTGGTTTCCTGTGCTCGGCACCAGCACTTAATTGTCAACACCGACACTTATGATAGTTTGACACTTGGTGGTGCTGTCTGTCTAATTTAGAAATAAGCAATACAACAGTCGTTTATTAATTCAATATATGTTACAAAGGACTAATAACTCCCACATAGCCATACTTGTAGTGTTGAGTGCCTGGAATAGTGTACATTTTCACACGTGTAGGAGTGTGATGGTTATTAGTTGTGTTAGTAGTGTCACTGGCAGGGACAATAGGTGGTGCAAGCTGCAGTGGCCTCGAGACGCGGGCTGTGACACCTATTATTTTTTTTTTTTTACAAATCAAGCACTCAATGCACAGTCCAAAAATTACTTCTGTAATGCTCAGATCTTCCTTTAACCATCCTCAAATATTGGAGTGGGTGGTTTATGTCTTCCCAATTCATCTTTACAACTCGTGTGTAATCCCTATTTCTGTGCCTAATATGGTTGAGAAATTACCAACATGAGTCATTCTCATCCTGCCCGCAGAGTCACCGCCTTATGATTCAATAATTCTTCCATGACTCTTAACAGGAAAATGAAGACATGTTCATTTGTGTTAGGTGAGTCTTTCTTTCATGCAAACATATACACATAAAGACCAAAAAAACCACAAATGAAAAATCACTTTTGTAGGTTTACAGTCCTAGATGGCCAGACGTAATTTATCTTCTTAATTCACACCTTCATATGGGAAATCTGTCAGATTTACAATTTATGTGGAACCTCGTGTTTTTATAAACAGCTTCAAATAAACTAGCCTTTTCATCATTCAATGTTCAGAACGGCTTTTAAATGATTTAACCTTTCGCCAATCTCGTGCCTAAATATTTGGCCTTTTGATGATTTCATTACCCAGTAGCAGTATAATTAAAAATAGTTGCAAGTGGTGCTTAAGCAGTACGACATTTGGTGTCCCAGTAGAAATCACAGGAGCATGTTAATTACATTTAAATGCAGAGGTATTTAAGGACATTTTTCTCAAATCTAATAATCTGCTTAGTCCGTGATATGGAATTTTCACATTAATTTAGATTTCTTTATTAAACTTTATATCTCAGCATGTTGTAATGAGCAGGGTTAAAATTCTTTCATTCGTCTCCATGAATAGATACCAAGCACTTTGTACAAGTAATAAAACTCTGATTATGACCCAGCCTTACAACCATGAAGGGGGCAAAACAAAACTGGTAAAACACAAATTGACCTTTTAAAAGGAAAACAGTATATCAGATGTAATGTCAAGATTTCTGCAATATCCTCTTTTTCATATAAAACAAATGCATACCATATGCTCGTATGCCTAGGACTTCTTTAACAGTAATCAGGACATCTGCCCTCCCCCACAAGTAGTAGCTCAGTGAGTAGTCGCGTAATTACAGAGAAATGACTTTTCACCTGACAATGTAGTCAAAGATTTCAATTTGCATAGTGTGTGTGACAAGCACAATTTTGATCGTTTATCAATCATTGCCACAGTGGCGGCTCGCAGAGGGAGTGCTATGGGGTGGTGAGGCGGGGCGAGGGTGGGGGGGGTAGTGGTGTCGGACATACGAAGGCAAGGAGTAAAGTAAGTAAATAAATAAATAAAACTATTTACCTTGCGCTCGCTGCATCGCCAACTCGGCCGGCCACCATCCCTGTGATGGCTGTTATTCCTAATGGATTGCAAATTGCAACCTACTTCATTAATATTCTACTAGTAGGTCGATTTGCGACCTACTAGGTATTGATATTTGGGAATAAAACATTTCATACATTAGGAATAACGATTTCCTAAATGCGATTCATAATTATTCGCAATTAGGAAATCGGCATTCCTAATGTTAGTACATCTGGCCCCTGGTATATTGTATGATAGGGAACCTGCAATTCTTTCAGAGTATGCAGTAATCCTAGTGACTGCTGGCGTCAACTCAACAAACCCCAGAGCTGTTCCTTATTTCTGCAGTGACTCCAGTGTTTGTAGCACTCAGCAGGGTACTGCTGGAGGAACAAAAGCTCAAGGTGTGAATTGGGTCAGGGCATCATCAGGACAAATAAATGACACAGATCATAAGTTATGTAACACCACCAGGGTCGTCACGCGGAGAGAAGGGTAGAGGGGACATTATGCCACAGACCCAGTGCTTTCCAAGGCCCTGCTCTCCTTCAACAACATTTAGTTATAGATTGTTCATTGCATGTAAGTTCGTTGCCTTCAATAATAATGACGCAGCTTATGTGGTTAGACCACTAGATGGGGCCAAGCGCCATGTTTGCTCTTTCCCAGGAGTATTTTTGTTAGGTCGAGCATTCGAGACCTCTTGTATATATTTTAGTATATACTTATATGTGCATGTACTTTGTGGGCTCTGGAGATCAGCCCTAGGACTTGTCTGCTTCCGCTTAGGTACTTTTTTCTGTTCAACTGCCTCTATTTAACTGTCTTGATAGAAAACGACCAGTAGAGTTCAGTAAAATACCAGAATTGCTTTCTGCTGAGGGACTGCTTTTTAAAAATTTCTGGCAACTGCCTCTATTTAACTTTCTTGATAAAAAACGACCAGCAGAGGTCAGTAAAATACCAGAATCACTTTAGCATTCTCTAGATTCCAGTCCATAGAAATTGTCTTCCACGAGCTCCCGTAGACATTTTTTTCAAATCTTGTATTTTCAGTGATATGACCACCGAAGGCCCTAATTTTATATTAAAAACAGAGCTTTGGACTGTACCATTTCCTGCTGAAAGGCAATATTTCTCTCCATATGTTCCCATATCTGGTGTGTCACGCAGTGTGATGCTTACTTTCCCTCCATGTTAAAGAACAGTAGATATTTCAGCACCCCGGCTAATGTGCTGCATAGCTAAATACATATAAGGTCCCAAAGGCAAGACCAATTGCATTGCAAATGCTTGTTTAATACTTGGAAACAGCTGCTTATGGCACTTAACGTAAAAGGAAGAGGCATTCTGAGGTCCCAGTTTTGGTCCCAGGGCTCTCACTAGCCTGAGCATCACATTGCAAGGCCAAAGTATTATGGAGTGAGCCTCTTTCAGAAGATCTCGGTTTCATGCTTTGATAGTGCTTAAAAATAAGTTGCCCACTGTGTGTGCTGTCTCTGAGCTATGCTACTAATCAGACTTGATACAAAATGTCAAGAAACCTCAGCCATTTTGAGTTCGTAAGTTCTGTAATTCTTTCTTGATTTAGAGTCTTCTAGCATGCACTGATACCGCTCTCATAGTGCCCAGAAAAAGGAGAGAAAGTTACGCCGGAAAGAGCCAGGTTAAGACCACTTACGCCTTGTGTCTTCTAGCCGGAATCCGCAGCATCTTCTGTTGCCTGGTCTAAAGTCATGGTTCTATTGTGCTATAGTAATGTCTTGTCTATGACAATTTTTCCTTATATACGAACTTTCCTCCATCTTAAGTTCCTTTCAGAAAGTGTGAATGAAAACACTGCATCAGACATGTTAAGTTGATCCATTCTGCTAGAACCCAAGAGCTCTCTCTTTCAGGCTATAACATTTTCGCTATATCAAGCCACGCAAACTTACCCTAAGAATGTGAGACTTGACAGTTAGGGCCTAATTACGACTTTTGGTGTTCCGGGAGCGGGCGGCGGCCACCACCACACCGCCACCCACCACCAAGAGTCGCTGCTGCATGCCTGCCAGATTACAAGTAATTTTGTGGTCTGGCGAGCGACGTGGCGGTCCTGCGACGGTGCTGTGTCAAGGCTCGTTGTGAGCCTTAAACAGCACTGCCACGGGACCGCCAGTGCACGTTCCTACAAGGGAAGAAATGCGCCATGCCGTGCATTCCTTTCCTTGCAGGAACTGGGGCTGCAAAAGTACAGGGTGGCACAACATGTGCCCCCCTGCATGCACCCCCATGCACAGGGGCCAAGAGGGGACCTGTGGGGCCCCTTTCTTTCCTCACCACCAGCTATTACATGGAGGAAAAACCTCCATGTAACTGCTGACGGTGAGGAAAGTTGTAATATGCTTGGCGGTGCCTTAGGGAACATTTTGACGCAGTTCCCTGGCGGTTGCGGCGGTGCAATGGTGGTCGGACCCCCAAAGTCGTAATAGGGTGGTCCGACCACCGGCGCGGCTGGGCCACCACCGCCGCGCCCCCACGAGTCGGGCGGTCCTCGGACTGCCAGCCATGTAATCAGGCCCTAAATCTCTTGGATCACTTGAAATTGCAGGGTATATCTAAAATCAGTAGATCAGGAGGTAAGATGGAGAAAAAAATGCCTTGGTCACCAGGCTTTAATAAAGAGCCATGGAAAGCGGCATGCATGCAGCTATCAGAAGGAGTGTTAAGATCCATAGGTAGAGGCAGGGCCTGTGCTAGGCATGGGCAGCATGCAAGGCCCAGGGGAGAAGTACATCTCTGCTGGGCCTCGCAGGCATGTGCAGCGCTGCCAGGAATAGGGGAAGGCCCTTTGGAAACGTTGAAAACGACAAGTAGCTCTCACTCTTTCAGTCCTTGAGTTTTTTTAAGAACCAATTTTATTGTATTTTACCACGATTCAGAACATCATGACATATCATGCAAAATCACATTCAAGAGTTACCGGGTGTGACAGAAATAAGATTTTGGCAGGAGCAGATGGCTCAATACGTAAGAAAAATGACAGTATAATAAAACAGTTTCCAACTTCAGATCACAACATCGGAGTCCCAGTTTACGCATTCGCTTTGCCGTTCTAAAGCCCTCCCCCTTCGTAGTGCTCCCCTCTTGCCCGTGCAGTTGCTAGTTTGTTATTTTTATGCATGTAGCCTCTCATTCCGTTCCCCATGCCACAATGTGTGTATAGTCCTAACAATCAACCGGGACTGAGATGAGTGCCAGTGGTTTTCGGGAATCGAGAAACAAACAGCAAAGGCAGGCATGGATGGGCCCACCTATGACGTTGCACTCTGTTTGTACTGGTAGGGCCTATATGTCTTTTAACTATCCAGGGGAACATTATGGTACGTCTGCAACCCCTGTAACATGGTCTCCCACAATCCCGCTATGGGGAACCTATGTAGCCCTCCAGCTTCCTTTCTCCTCAGCGCCACTGACTCTGCCCTGCCGCACTTAAGAGTCGCCACACACCACTGTTGTATGCTCTGGAGGGCATGCACCTTCCATTGCATTGCTATGGAGTGGCATGTAATTAGCATCGCCAGGTCTATGAATGGATTGGTTACCTTTTTTAGGTCAAGCATTCGAGACCTCTTGTATATACTTTAGTATATACTTATATGTGTATGTACTTTGTGGGCTCTGGAGATCAGCCCTAGGACTTGTCTGCTTCCGCTTAGGGACTTTTTTTCTGTTCAACTGCCTCTATTTAACTGTCTTGATAGAAAACGACTAGCAGAGGTCAGCAAAATACCAGAATAACTTTAGCATTCTCTAGATTCCAGTCTGTAAAAATTGTCTTCCACAAGCACCCGTAGACCATATTTTTTTCAAATCTTGTATTTTCAGTGATATGACCACCGAAGGCCCTGATTTTATATTAAAAACAGAGCTTTGGACTATACCATTTCCTGCTGAAAGGCAATATTTCTCTCCATGTGTTCCCATACCTGGCGTGTCACGCAGTTTGGTGATTACTTTCCCTCCATGTTAAAGAACAGTAGATGTTTCAGCACCCAGGATAATGTGCTGCATAGCTAAATACATATAAGGAGGTCCCAAAGGCGAGACAGATTGCATTGCAAATGCTTGTTTTTTCCCCGCTTACACAATCCCTACAACGGCCCTTCCATAGTGTACAAGTCAGGGCGTCCCGTCACTGCTGTCAGCACTCTTGTAACCGTTCTCCACAGTGTCTCCGCCACTGGGCAGCTCCAGAACATATGGGCCAGACCAGCATCAGGTGCATGACATCTGAAGCAGAGAGAAGGAGTATTAAACATTTTGTGTCGGCTCGCAGAGGTGAGGTAGGCCCTTATGCAATATGTTGAATTGGATGTATTGAAATTTGGCATTACGGGATAGCTTCCGTGGATATTGTATGATCCTTTCCCATTTTTTGGGTGTCAGGTCGTGGCCTATGTCCCTTTCCCAGCTTCTGCGCGTTGCCAACACGGGGTCAATGGTCAAATGCTCCAGAGCTTTGGCGAACCAAGTGATGAGCTGACAGCCGCCACCCATGATGTGGAGAGCATGTGCTAGTGGATTTTGCTCCGGCTCAGTGTCAGTGATATTCCATAAAGGGCCCAGCTCCACCTCTAGTTTACCCTGGGCCAGGAAATGCCCCACCGGCAACTCACACTAATACTACAGTTGATCAAAGGGCATCAGCGCCTCATCTCTGAATAGATCCCCAATGGTGCCCACTCCTGCTTCTGCCCAAATCGCCAGGCCGTCTCTCCCTATGAGTTCACAGAACGGCGCTATATTGCTTTCATTTATTGCCGGAGAATATGGTACCATGCGCGGCATGAGCCGTAGGCCCCTACAATTACTTTCATAGGATATGTGCACTAAGTCTTGGGGATGCCCCACCTGTTCATTGCCTCTATCATTGCCTGCACCCTGACCACCACCAGCCCACCCACTTCGTCGGTCTGTGGCCCTGCTAACCATTTCGCAGGCCACTGTGACTGAGTCGCCAAATAGTAATGTTGGAAATTCGCCCCCCCCTTGCCTACTGGTAGCTGCAACATACAGAGTGCAATTTGCCTTTTACCTCTGTTCCATATAAAACTAACCAGCAGCATGTGTAAGGCATGAAAGGCGGACCGTGGGATATGTACAGGAAGGTTATGGAAGTATAAGAGCCAGGGGAGCATCACCATTTTTGAGAGGGATACTCTACCCTGTACCGTTAGTGGTAGGGTACTCCAAAACATCACTTGCGGGTGAACAGAAGATATGGCCCTTGTAAGGTTTCAGTCAATGAGGTTCTGTGTATCATGATATATACGAATTCCCAAGTATCGGAACGTACGGGGTTCCCATCTCAACGAGTGGACACCCACTGATATAAATTGTGGAGGCCAGTTCAAGTGGAGTGGGAAGACACATGACTTGCCAATTGACTCCCAGTCCCGACGCTGTCTGATACTCTTCAAGAATCCATGCAATCTCAGGAATCCCCGGTTGAATGTCCCGTACGTATATAAGGACATCATCTGCGTATAACGAAACTAAATACATTCCCTCATTCAGCCGATTACCCCACTCATCACCCCTCTGCCAGGGCAGCTGAGCCAAGGACTCCATTGCTAGTGCAAATAGAAGCGGTTTTACTCACCGAAAAAGAAGGTGACATAAACTGGCCTATTTTTACCAGAGCAGCAGGCGCAGTGTAGAAGAGCCTAATGAGCCTCTGTAGTCTCCTGGATATGCCCATTTTAGTCAGTGTGGAGAAAAGGTAACCCCAGTCCACAGTGTCAAATGCCTTTTCCAGATCCAGTACTAGACAGGCTGCATAAGGCCACTGCGCCGGGGTCAGCTCCATCACTCTGTGTAATCTTTGGACATTCAATGTGGTTGACCTTCCGGGAATAAAACCATTCTGGTCGACATGAACCAGACGGGGCATGTGCTCCATCAAGTAGACCGCTATCACTTTACTAAAGATCTTGTAATCTGTTCCTAGCATTGATAATGGACGGTATGATGTGAGCTCTAACGGGTCTTTGTCTGGTTTGGGCAGGCACCCCAATTGGGATTCTCGTAGCGGTTTTCGCCAAGGGCGGCCTGATACATCTCCAGTAATTTGGGGGCCAGGAGAGATTCATAGGCCTTGTTAAACTTGACAGGCAAATCTTCCATCCCTGGGGTCTTCTGCATGGCTGCACCTCTAAAGGCCCCCAGAATTTCCTGTATAGTAAGAGGGGCTTTCAGCTCTTCTCTTTCCAGTGGGTCAAGAGTGGGAATCACAAGAACCTCAAGGAAGTCTGTGATGTGTGCTTGATGCTCTATGTGCTGGGGGTCATACAGCTGTTGCTAATATGCAGTGAATGCCTTCTGTATGTCCGATTGACTAGTATGCGTGTGGGTTGGGGTTTCCCTGATCATTGTGATGGGGGTGACTGGCATCGCCCTACATACGAGCCATGCCAATAGGCGGCCTGATTTGTCTCCTTCCGCGTGTGTCCTAGCCTGATATGCCCTAAAGTCCAGCCAGTGCAGCTGTGCTATCAGATGCGCATCGTGCTCCAGTGCCTTGGTTAGTGCAGGCTGTGCTGTGGGGTCTGTACTAGCTGCCTTCTCCAGGGTTCCCAACAACAACTCGGTCTGTACTAGGGACCATACTCGCCCTAGCCCCTACCACCGCTCTGATGCAGTGACCCGTAATCACCACTTTCAATGCCTCTCATTTGATTGGACAAATTCTCTTCAAAGTAGTGGGTTATAATCTCGTGTGTCTCTTCTCTTAAGACCTGATCCTCTATCATCGCCAGCTACAATCTCCATGTGGGAACCGGGGGACATGGCGCTCCCCCGCCTGAGGTGCATCTGAAGCGGATTCTGGTATGAAAATATTTTCCCTAAATACTCTGCGTCTGTTACCTGCACCTGCAATGTGTAGTGGCAAAGAATGCGGTCTAATCGCACATAAAAGCTGTGTGGAGTTGAGTAGTAAGAGTACTCCCCGATCCGTGGATGAAGGACCCACCAGCTATCATGGAGGGACCAGTGACTGATGCACTGTGTAAGGCAGGTGGCTGTTGACACTACCGGAGAGGCAGGTAATGGGATGTGTGGGCGGTCTAGCTGTGGATCAAGAATGCAATTGAAGTCCCCTCCAATTATTGAGGGGATGTGGGCCCACCGGGTGAGGGTAAGGGAGAGGTGTGCCAGAAAAGCTGACTGGGCTGTATTTGGAGGGTATATATTTTCCAACAGTATGGGTCTACCATCTAGCTGGCCTTCCACCTGGACATAGGTCTGGATCTGCATCTACTGCGATTTGTCAGAACGGCACCCCTGGTCAAATGAACACTTCCTTCACATATCTAGAAAAAGTAGTGCTGTAACTTTTCCCTCGCCAGCGCTTTTACAATCGACTCTCCTCACCTTTTGCTATGCGAGTTTCCTGGAGCAGCGCTATCTGCGCTACACTCCTCCTCACCTATTGTTGCACTGCGTGTCACTTGCGCGTTGTCCCCATTCCTCTGACGTTCCAGGTTAGGACGCCTATTCTAGCCATTCGAGGCTGTGTAATGTGTAACAGGAAGGGGAAGGAGGAGGCCAAGCCTGCACAGGGATGTGGAGGTTAAGGAGGACATCTCCTAGTTTGCACACACATGTAATACCCTGAGGGGGATCGCCATGTTTGGCCGGGCTCTTTCTCCGTGTGTGATCTGTGCAACTTAAACTGGTGAAACCCCCTTCAACTCCCAACCCAGGGCGGTCCCCAACTGGACGACTACCCAAATAGTTGGGTTTTTTTCAAATATTTTTATTGACAGCTTTTTTGTAGTGATACTGTAATCGTCAGTGGTACTCCTGACATAATTCCAGTGCTACAACATCAAAAATAGGGAATCGTCAGGATAATACATCACATCTGTCAGAAACAGGCTGTAGTAACAATATCAATGGCCCCTGCTTGGGTTACATTATTGCGCAGGGGGAAGCAGGTCATAAAAACAATGAGGAACAAACAATAAACAATTAAACATAGCGAGATCTCGTTCGTTCTTGATCAGCTAACCGTGATGTGTGAGTTATCCCGTCGTTACCCCACCATGCCCGGTGTGTGCCTAATGTTATGTGAGGGTGCCATTTCTAAGGAAAGGAGCATGTCCGTGATGGTGCGGGAGGGCAATGTCCTTTTCATGCGTCACAAGCGGCGGCGGGAGGAGTAGGTGTCCCGTGAGTGTACAAAGTTTGCGACCAGACGTGATAGCCGCTGGGAGGGTATCTGTTGGGGCAGTCATTCAGACCAGTTCATGAAAATATCATGTGCGCATGAAACAGTGGACATTGTGCTAGCTATGACCGAGCGATCAGCGTAGCGCCCGTCGAGCCAGTCCTGGTCAATGGGAGAACTGATTGTCTTTCAAGGGGGTCGTTCATCCATTTTGGCTTCCACTGTAAGCAGGAAGGTTTACCAGCATTCGCTTCCTGTCCGGGAATCACCTCTCATTCTAAGCAACCTAAGCATGTGCGTTTCAGCCCTAGTCCAAGTCAACAAGTCGCACACCCACAGTTGTGTATCTGGGGTGCAAGACTTCCATGCCATGGCTATGCTGTGTTTAAATAATATAAAAGCCAAATCTATAAAATGGTGTTGGTGTTTGTAGCCCTTCATTCAGAGGTGCAGCCCCAGTAGGCATGGTTCAGGTGTGGAAGTGAGAGTGTGCATCACCATGTCAGTGACCAGTGCAGTTATCTTTGTCCACATAGGTTGTAATAATGGGCATGCCCAAACCATGTGAAAGAAGTGCGTATTGCACAGTTTGCATCTGTGGTATTCTGGAGCGAGTGCCAGGAACATGTGTTGGATGCGATGTGGGGAGAGATAAATCTGGTGAATAAAATTGAATTGTATATAGTAAAATTGGGGATTATGGGACCCATTTTTTTGCCAGTTGGAGGGCGCAGGACAAGGCCCCATCAGATAGTGGTTGTTGGAGTATGTCATCCAACCGGGTGTATGCCTTCACTGCATGGTCCGCTGGTAGGATGTGGAGCTCTGTGTATAAAACCGTGCTGGCGTGGCGGGTGCAAGTAGCAGATAAAAGGACGTGTAGCATCATGGAAATGGGGGTTCGGATTAGTCTACATTCCATGTCTCCTGGATAACGTTCCGGAGAACCATGTGTGTGAGGAACTGTCCATTATTTAAGCCATATCCTGAAAAGACATGAGCGTGCCCTCAATATAGAGGTCACCCAGCAGTGTGATTTTTGCCTCGCTACAAGGAGCTGGGTCAGGGAGTTGTGCCACCCTGCGCAATGTAGGTAAATCCCAAATAACAATTGCTGGGGAGTATGGAAGTGCAGAGCCTTTGGAGTGTACATACCTGTGCCAGCAAGTGTGTGCCACCACCATCCGTCTAAACTCGTATCGTGTACTGGATTCTGAATCGAACAGCCATGTGTAAGTATTCACATCCTTCAGTACCATGCACACTAGGATGGTTTCAGGATGATGCAGGTTGTACAACCATGCCATCAGCCACTGCAGCTATGCAGCGGCATAATAAAGCTCAGAGTGGGGTGCCCCCAATCCGCCCTCATTAAATGAGCATTGTATTGTGTTTAAGGCGACCCAACGGTGTCCCAAGCCCCATATCAGTTCAAGCAGCAACCAGTTCAGCTCCCGAAAAAAGCTCCTAGGGAGCAGGAGTGGGAGAGCCACAAAGAAGTATAGCAGTCGAGGGAGAACTGACATTTTAGATATAGTCCCCGACCCGGTGGAGACAGTGGGAGTGAGCACGAGAAAGGGAGGGAACGCCGTATGGAGGCCACAGTCCTGTCCAGATCCCCCTCCTTGAGGTTTTTCTCAGTGTGATATATTTATATAGCTAGATATTTAAAGGCATCATTGCACCACCATAGATGCGTCCCCGGGAGATCCTCCCATTCCGCAACCGGTCTGCCACCCGAGGGAATACCCAGGACTTATCCCAGTTTACGCGTAGCCCAGAAATCTCACCAAAAGTGTCTAATATCTCCATAAGGCCCAGAAGTGACGCAGCCACATCGCGCAGAAAGATTAAGGCGTCGTCAGCGTAGAGCGATATAATGTGGTATATATCCTGTTCCCGGATGCCCCACTCCTCTGCCCACAGAAGAAGTTGACAGGCCAGAGGCTCCATGGCCAGTGAAAACAGGAGAGGGGATAAAGGACATCCCTGTCCCGTCCCACTACAAATATCCACCCTGTCTTCACTCTCACCGTGAGATTAGCATACAGAGTGCAAATTCATCCCAGAAATCCCGGTCCGAACCCCATCTCGGCAAGGACCAGAAAAAGATAATCCCACCTCAAGGTGTCAAGCGCTTTTTCCATGTCCAGTGACACCGCCACCTGTCCAAGTGCCTCGAGTGGTGTATCGAGCATGAGATGGAGCAACTGGCGGATGTTAATAAAAGTACTGTGGCTCAGTATGGAACTGGATTGGTCTGTGTGGACCAATAGGTGGGTGAGGGGGACAAGTCGCTTTGTCAACACTCTACCCAGGATCTTGCAGTCCAGGTTAAGTAGAGAGAGGGGGTGATAGGAGTGGACATCCAGCAGATCCCTGCCGGGTTTGGGTAAAACTACAATCAAGGCTTCACGCATTGAGTCAGGGAGGTGTTCCCGTTCTAAGAGGCGCTGTGAGCTCTGAGTAACAAAGGTGGCATAGTACTCAATCGGCAAACCGTCAGTACCTGGGGACCTCCAGTTCAGCCCTCTGTAGGGAGTTCAATTGTACTAGCTGAAGGTGGCCAAAGAAATTGCAAGCCCGGGACGGGGATGATGGGGCAGAGGCTGTGTATAATTCCAGATAGTAGTCATGGAAAGCCCCATTTATGTCCATATGCATGGTATGCAACCTGCCAGTACCCATGCATATCGCGCCTATTGGGGTGCGCGTTGCTGATGCTCTCGTATTAACCAGGCAAGTAGTCGTCCAGAGTGATCGTCCTCCACGTGTTGTAAAACTACACGTCATCTATAATCGTGCTTGCTAAGCGTGTCCTTGTCCTCGTTGCGCTACCTCCATAGTAGGAGAAGCTGCGCAGTTGTGGCTGCACGATTGGCTACCCGGTTCTCTAGGGAGCTGAGGTTGCACTCTATATTCGAGAGGTCGTTCAACAGCCTCTTACGTATGCCCCAGGAAGCTGCCAAGCAGTGGCCCCACACTACCACTTTGTGGGTATCCCATTCAGTCACTCAGGATGTGGCACTGCCTGCATCAAGGGTGAAATATTGATCAATACATTGGCGAGATCCGCACGGAAGGGGTGGGTCAGACAAAGCCTCCGACTGTAGCCGCCATGTGGGTATGATTGAGCATTGTCATCCCCACTGTAGGGTCAGATGTAGGGGACAATGGTCAGATAAGGTGTGTGCAAAGTATTCCACCCCAGATAATCATGCTCCTAGCCAGGTCGCACAGAGAAATAGGTCAATTCTAGTGTGGACATCATGGAACTGCGAGTAATAAGAATACTCCCAATCTAGGGGGTGCAGGTGTCACCATACATCCAAAAGGTGCATTTGTGACATCCATTAACCAAGGTGTTGTGCGGATGGTCACATGGCAGCCGGTCTGAGGGGGGGGGGTAGAGCGATCAAGCATCACATCTGGGATACAATAAAAGTCCCCGCCTCAGAGTCCAAGTGAGGATGGGTCTCCAAGGAGCGCCGGTGTGAGGGTATCTAAATATTTGCCCTGTTGAGCATTAGGGGCATGAGTTTCGGTTAGCGTGAGGGGTTCACCATCCAATTGGCCTTCTAGGATCACAAATCGACCACCTGTGTCCACCCTATGAGTATCCGTCGTGTAGGGTACCCCCGGCGCAACCCAAATTAAGACCCCTCGAGTGAAGGAGAATTCCGAAGTGCCATATACCTGACCCTCCATTTAGCACGAAATATATTTCAGGTCCAGTTCTCGGAGGCATTGTTTAACGCAGGAGTGCAATCCCCGCTGGCGCTGCATCTTCATTGTGAAGTTGGGATACTCCGTAAGGTAAGCGGTATCGTGGGCTATGGGACCCTTGTTTCGGAAACAATGTTGGAGAAAGTCGTGATTGCAGTAATTAAGGAGCCGCGCTATGATGGAGCGTGGAGGGGCCCCTGGTCGAGGTGTCCGTCCCGGCATGTGATGAGCTCTTTCGACTGAGAAAAAGGCAGACACCTTGCCGTCCAGGACGTTCTGCACCAGCCATTCCTCAACGAACAGCTCCACACTGGGGCCCTCCGTGTGCTCAGGGAATCCTGCCAGGGGGATATTATTACGCCTTGATCTGCCCTCAGCGTTCTCTGCTCTGTGATGCAGGGTGAGTACTTCAGCTTCCACCTTTTTCAGGCGTTCCTGCAGGTCTTACAGTGAGGGGCGTGCCATAGCCAGCGTGGATTCTGCCTCCTCCACTAGCTCTGCAAGTTTGTGGTGATCAGCCCGCAGTAAATTGACCTCCACTGGGACAGAGTCTATATGGGTTTCCAGTGACACTAAAGTCCATGATGGCCTGAAGGACCTTATCAAATTGGGCAGAGTGAGCAAGGAGCGTCTTGTCTAGTTGCTGCAGGCTGCCAAGGGTCGTGTGTGCTGGTGTGGAGTCCGCCTCCGGGTCTGGGCTGCAGTGGTTTATTGGGCTTTGGTTTCACCATCATTAGAATGCACCAGGTTGAGTTTGCAGAAGAGGTATGGAAACGGGCAGTCTTAGCTTCAACCAGGTATATTGCTGGAATCAGCAGGCGGCAATTCCATCTAATACAGGATAATGGGTCTTCATGTGGAGTGAAGAATCCAGCGACGGGTCATCCCCCGCGGAATGCAACCCCACCGCTGTGCTGCCAGGTAGCACAAGCCCTCTGGCGCCCATGCGGTAACAATGCGTATCACACTACGTCAGGGATGCGGTGTGTGGTCTGCCCACTTGGTTGATAATCACTCATAAGCTGTGTCAGTCCAGAGGGTGTCACATTGGGAGCAGTGAAGAGGAAAAGGCTCCCACACAGCAGGCTGTGCGGGAAACAACCATTACACCGCAGTACATTACAACGCAAGTCGTTACATCGACTTGCTGTAGGGGGTGCGCTAACTTAAGGAATAGTATAATTTACTATTCCAACACCTTTCCTACTGTTGCGCACAATGTAGTTGGAATAGTAAATTATACTATTCCTAAGTCCAGCGCGCCCCCTAAGCAAGTCGATGTAACGACTTGCGTTGTAATGTACTGTGATGTAACAACGCAGTCGTTGTAACGACCACGTTGTAATCGCATGCGTTGTAATCGCATGCGATGTAAGGTGCTATATTCGGCTGTGCTCACGGGAGCCCTGAGACGATCAACGAGGGTACAGGATTCCAAATATCTGCTGACGTAGTGTGCTGGAGCCCACATATACAGGAGTGAGGTGTCGCCCTCTGCGCAACGAAGAGAGGGGAAAGGGAAGAACTCCAACTGCACCCCAATAACCAGTAGCGGTCCCCTCAGCCGTCTCACCTCCACACCTCCGCCAGATCGTCTGCCGTAGTCGCCTCAGCATCAACACAGCTGGTTCAGCAAGGCAGCGGTCAAACCAGGGTGCGCCAGGTAAGTGGGCAGCCAGGCAGAAGGGGAGAAGCACTGGACTTCATGCAAATCAGGATCCTCTGTCCCTCCTACTCACTCCATTTGTCACCATTATGTTTCACATTTCCTCTGCCTTTGTCTTTGTAACCCTGTATGGACCCCTCCAGCTTCAATAGTGGGCCCAGGAAGGTCTGCGATTCCTTTGTGGGACTGTGGGCAGTTCACACCCATTGGGCCCTCAAGTGGTCTATCCAGGGCCGTCCCGCCCATTGGAGACCCGCTGCTCAGTTTCCCACTAGGACAGCAGCCACAGCAGGCGGTGTCAAGAAAAGTGCAAGGGCCACACAGGGAGGCCGGCCCTAAGCTGCTCGATAGCACGGGCCACCATAGGCCTCCGTCAGCAAGTAGAGCGGGGGAGGGGGGACGGAAGAATACAGTCTGTCCACTCACCTCCGCCCGCAAGTCCAAAGCAGATGATCTGCGAAGGAGCAGGTGTCAGCGAGGCTGCTCCTCACAAGCCACGTCTCGGGCCCCCAGGAGCGCCTCTTCGGTTCTCCCAGCACTCCTGGGTCTCGCGGCTGAGCATCCGGTAGTCACAAGGTGGGACCAGCCCACCCCACCCCACTCTCACCACCTCCAGTGATTGTAGCCCAAGGCCAAACACAGCTAGGGTCACAGGTCGAGCTGTGTCCGCAGCACCGGGCAACTCCGGGGTCTATTACCTACGCGGTGATTCCGAGGGGCTGCCGCCAAGAGCCTGCGTCCTAGGATCATGGCCAGGCTGTGGAGGCGGGCCCGGCCCTGCTCGTCACCTGAGAGTCACTGACAGGGAGCCCTCACTCCCGCCAAAAAAGCAATCCGCCGTCCCCCCGATCACATGAGGCGGCAGTGGGGTCGGCGGCAGATGGGATGTAGGGGATTAAAGGAAGATGAATGTCGAGCTCCAAATTATGTGCCATCTTGGCCACGCCCCACGACTACCCAAACAGTTAACCAAATATATCATACTTGGGAAATCACTCTCACATGTATCAGTGTTAACTCTGTTGAGTTAGGGGGGGGGATTGTCTTGTGGCCCTAGAGTCTCACCCTAACTGTGTAGAGCTATAAGTACTAACTTAGGGAAGGGTGTTGACAAAAAGATGAAACAGACCCATGCCTACATTGCTATTGAGTATTACTTGGCAGATGACTTTCTAAGGGATCCTGTGTTCTGACCAACCCCTCCCTCCACAGTTACCGCTTCCTGGACCTCTTTCAGTCCTTGAGCAGTGAAAGAGAGGATTATCAATGTTTGCGAGGGGCGTTGCTGCACAGGAGGGGTCCAGCGCCATGCAGGTTCAGGATCTCCTTCAACTGTTGGGATGCAAATAGGGTTCCCACCTTTCCAAGAAAAAACTCCAGGCCATTTCTTGCTATTTAGGAGTCTGAAAAGGCCGGGATACAATACTAAATAGCACTTTAAAGAAAATCGTATGTATGCATTTGTAACAAGACGTTTTTGTCTTTGTTTACCTTAATTATTATGCAGGGATCAAATGCAGCTCTAGAACATGTTTAAATGTGTTTTCTGTTTATATTTTCTGTTTTGATTTTGTACCGATAAGGGCTAAAAATAATGGCTTTAAGTGACTTGCTTATTTTTGTACCAGCAGGGACATGCAACACAACAGAATGGGCCAGAAAACCAGCTAGGTGGCAACCCTAGATGCAAACAGCCTTGAATGAGGAATTAAACTCATTTTTTGCAGTTTTGTATAGCGCAAACTCGACCTGAAGGTATTGCAACACTTTACGTGAGAACCGTATACATTACACAAGGACACATTCTGTTTTTTAGGCACAGGAAGATTAAGTGAGTTGCTCAGAATCAAAGTATCTTGAGCTGACGCCAAACCTGGGACCTGGTTCCCCAGTGACAAAGTCAGAAGCGCTAGTCGTAATGTCACATCCTGGTTAGACAGAGGGTGGCAGGCAGACACCACGTGAAAGCTCGGCTATTTATGGACTTGTGGTTCAAACTGGACCTCGAGCTGAGCCAGGGAGTACGTCTTTGGTGTCTATTTCTCACATTAAACCTGTTTCAAAGTGCTGTCGTATTGTCAGATCAGTGGACGAGGCAGAAGGAGAGGAGTACTTGCCCAGGGTCAAACAGTTTGGTAAATTAATAGACCCAGGACTGCAGTAGACTGCTACTTGGTACAAAGGCTACATATTTACCACTGTACGGCATTTAGGTGACTGTTACATATGACTGGGCTCCTTCCTTCTCTCAAGAAATATCCAGTACATTTTTAAATATCTTGGTGACTTTAAAAAAAAATAGAGGTGATGTAAACAACTCGTCTTCATTTCAGTTGTGGATATTGCAAATGTGGATAAAGCCATCTAGTGCAACAGTCCGGTTCTTACATATAACAAAAACACTTTCTTGTTTAGGAAAAATGACACACCTGCATCGCAGAACTACATATATCTATAGTGGTGTATTACGTTGGCATATGTATGAACTCTTCTTTTGCTCTATTTATTCATTCATTTATATTACCTTCTCTTCCTTTCTCTATTTTTTCTTTTGTATTTATTTTATTGATTTATTTATTCCTTTGTAGTCTTTTTTATTAGGACTGGAATGGGAGCATTTTAGGAATTATTTAAAAAAAAAAATCTTGGTGACTTGCAGCTTGCCAAAAGAGAGCAGCAGAGCAATAAGCTCTTGCCAAAAAGGGAGCGGCAGAGCAATAAGCAGGGCCACTGGAATTATGTGGCAGGGGAGGGTGGAATTATGTGGCAGGTGTGAGTGAATTACAAGAAAAGGCATATTATGCGTCGTAATTCAGCACATTTTATGATGGTATTACTTCACTATATTGTCATTTTTGCACTTGTTAACACTGCCTGGGCATTGGTTGCACATAATTAGTACCATTTTAACATGCAAATGAAGCAATAAGCAACAGAAAAGTAACCAGTCTAGCTTTGCGCAGCAATACATGTCATTGTGTTATTAGGAAATTTTGGACCATTTGAGCAAGAAACAAAACTTGTTTTTGTTAAAACCTGCAGATTATGCAGCAGATGATGAATTATATGGCAAATCTATAACTATGCAAAAAATGCAGCAGCTGCAGAATCGCAAAATTCCAGTGGCCCTAGCAATAAATTCAGAATAGTGATTGCTGAAGAGCACACAATTTGGCCAAATGGGAGGCGAGGATTAAAAAACGCATCTTCTGGTTCCATATCTCCAACTAGTTCACTAGACCACAACTGGTGTGATTCTGATGGCAAGGCGAAGGGGCTGCCCCTCCCAGGAATCGCTACTCTGTTATCGACCCTGCTCAGCTTTAGAACATGGTGATTATTTCCATCATAAAACTGAGATTAGATGTCAAATATCCTAGTTCCATGGTTAAAACGTACCAGTTGGACCAGGTAATGTGGCAGTGTGTACTTACTGGGCAGTATGCGTGGTAGACACTGATATTTACCACTGGTGTTTAAAAACGTAAGACTATTTCATTCTGTTTGAATACCAGAGTTCATTTTCTTAACTTACCGCTCAAAATTTGCAATTGCAAGCAGACAAGGATTACTTCAGGAGGCGATGAAGGGATTATAACTCAAACATAGTATGAAGAGTAATCGCGCTCGATAAACTGAATGTCCAGCTGATCTCTTTTTTAACATGACCTGTTTTAGAGGGGGGATTTAGAATGAAACACCAAAAATCTTCTATGTGACTCTTAGTTCCCTTGCTCCCCAATAAACATCTTCCAAAGTCTATGCACAAAAATTTGTCTTCACATGTGCAGTGTATCTCCAAAGGCATACATTGTCCTGTGAAGAGATAATGGAAAATTGGTCACCCTACTTGGCTCTTGCATTGATGGCTGGGGACCATGTCTATGTGGCCTAGGGAAGGGGACTCTCCTTTCCTAGGTCTTGCAGCACCAGACAATGGATGTGAAGCCCATGGCAGTGGGGCCACATCCCATTGGCACTACATCATAACTGTGAGGCCAAAGAATGGGACAACACTCTCATGGACCACACAGCTGTAGATCATTGTGGGTTGGTCCATGGAAAGGAACACCCTTCCCCTGGGCTTACAGTGCTACACTATTGTTTTGAAGCCAATGGTAGAGGGCTCCCCTATCCTGGGTCCCCTCTCCTTTGCCTCGCAGCACTAGACCATGGTTGCAAGGCCTAGGGGAGTGGAGGCTCCTACCCTATGCCTTGTAGCCATGGTGTAGCATTGCCAGGCAATGGGGAGGGCCCCTACCTCCTGGGCCTTGCAGCCATGTTTATGTGCTGCGAGACCCATGGGTTAGTGGGCTTCCTCCCCTATTCCTCTCAGCGATACGCCATGTCTGAAAGGTCCAGGAGGAGGGAGGGGCACCTTGTGTGGGCCCCTCCCCTGGGCCCCATTGAAACGGTCTCACAGCTCTGTACCATGGCTCTGTGCATAGGTGGATGTCGATGTCAAGGTCGATGTCGTGTGATGTCATTTTCTGTGATTTTACATTGCATGCAAATTAGAGGGGCCTAACACATTCCCTTTCTTCCAGGGCTTAGCCATCGGTCAGGGGCATAGCCATCAGTAGTGCAGCAGCTACTAGTGACACTGGGCCTACCGGTTTTAAGTGCCCTATGTTCCCAAATTATGGCTTTGACTGTGCAGTCTTTGGACAAAAGTGAGGGGGCACTTTTACTTGGCACCATTGCTGTGCTACTTGACTCTCTTCCATGGGCATTGTAGCCATGTTTGAGAGCTGTGAGGCCTGGGAAAGGCCCTCCCTCCCGTGGGGGAATTACAGCCGGCTGTGGTTGGATACTAGGGGAGGAGGCGCCAGTCCATGAGCTTAGCAAAGCAGGAGTATTGCTGTGAGGCTCATTGGGGGCCTCTCTAAGGGGTGTAGCTATCAGTAGTTCAGCAGGTACAGTGGCACCACGGCTCATGGATGTTCTGGACCCAATGCTCCGATAGTATTGCTGCGTTTTACTGTGGTGCATCATTTTCTTGCATCAGGGCCGTGGCTACATTCCTAGTTACTGGTCCCTTCTTTCATGTACTGCACAGCCATGATCCAGAGCTGCGAAGGTCAGGAAAGGTCCATCCTCCTCTAGGCCTACCAACCATGGTCCAGTGCTGCGAGGCCCAAGGGAGGAAGTCTGCTGTTCTGGGCCTTGCATCACTGGTCCACGACTGCAAGGCCCAGGGCAAGAGGCCCCTCTGAAGGGCATAGTTATCAATAGCACAGCAAGTGCAGTGGTACCCTGGCCTCGTGGGGTTATGGGTTCAATGAGCCCAAATTATGGCTGTAGTTTACTGTCCACACAAAAAATACACAAAAAGTGATGGATGGAATGCTTCAATTAATCACAGCAGCTGGTAATTACTCAGGCTGTATCCTACTCTATCGTTATTGTGCACACCATGTCACCTCAGTTTGGACCCAGCCATATGCAAATCAGTTTTCACCCTGCTTCAATGGGAACAGTACAGACCAAACTACCAGGCAAGGTCCTCCCTGACCCATAATACAAGCAGCCCAGGATAGATGTCAACCTAGTTATGGATCATCGGCCAGGTAGAGCTTGGTTCATGTGAGACAGTGTGCACAATAACGATAGAGTGGGTTACAGCCGGAGAAGAGTAAAGTAAAATGTAATTCAGTGTCCAGAGTTTACCAAAGGTTTTCTAAGAATGAGATGTGCATTGTGCAACCCTTTATTCAGCATAACAGCTGATATGTTATGCTTTTTTAAGGGACTTGTAACCCAGTACAAATCCTTTAAAACAGCAGTCAAGGTGGTGAAATCAACCATCTTCCCTAATATCCACACAAACCAGAACACTATTGTGTTATGCTACCATGAGGCCAGTAATATAATGAAAAGGCAAAGAATACATTTCCTGTGAAGTGCGAAATTGCAACTCCAGTTCACTGAGTTTAGGAGTTAGTTAGTAAGCTTGAGGATAAAACCACAGGATTTGACCGAGATTTAAATGTGTCTACACATTGTGAGCTGTCAGAATATATTCAAATCTACAGTATATTTTGTATATTCCTCCCACACAGGCTGACAGAGGGGGCTAGGTGTTGGCAGGATGGGACATCCTGGCAGAATGGGTGGGGACGGGGGGGCTGTACCCAGACCCACTCACACTCCAAAGGCATCATAACACCCAAACATTTAATTCCATATTAATTTAAGGAGAAGATATACCTGTTGATTTTTCTAAAGAATAATATTTTTGAAGTATAAATAGTTCCTTTTTTTAAATACATGCACACCATGTATTTCAATAAGCTCATCAATCTTTTCCACTGAGATCATATCGTGAGCAGCATTTCTGTTCAAATGCTTAGCTGTGACTGCGGACACAAACCTGGCTTCAAGATGAAGACAGTGATAACATTAAATGTTAATAAAATCAATATTCACCAGGCTTTTCGGTCATTTGTATATTTTGCATTTGTCGAGTAAGGTCTAAATACTGCGATCAGTAATTCCTTCAAACAGATACTCCATGCCTTCTAAAAAATCCTGCAATGTTTCCAAAGGACAATGTTGGTCAGCAAATTTAAATCTGCCATGAATCTCCCACTATAGTTACTACATTTCTGCAGAGAAGTGATAAGGGGGCTCCAATAATCACAAGATTATAAATCTGTCACTTGCTCTCTGCACCCTTCAAAAGCAAGCATCGACAAAGCAAAAAGGTCTGGCTTTATAATGCAAATATATGCAAGCTATCTTTGTACATGTCTGTGCTTGCATGTGTTAGAACATTAAAGGTAGGCTAATTAACGACTGTGCGGCATTTTGTTCCAGCAGAAGCAAACAGAAGCTGCCAGGAGTGTTAAATTATTTTTTAAATAAATGCTCAAACTTACAAAATACCCACTCTGCTTCAATAGCAAATAAAACCTGAGACCTTAAAAAACAGCAATCCCACCAAACTTTGCGCTTCCCATCTTGTGGTCCCTATATGTAAAGAGAAAAACCTATAGGGCTAGTAGGAGACCACGATAAGGTTAGGCTCATGAGCCTGACAAATGCATTAAAATGCCCTTGTCGTGTGTTGCAGTGAAAACAAGAACTGCTTTGTATTTAGAATCCAAATGTGCACAATGGACTAAATGTGGCGTGTGATAATTGATTGTAATTTTGAGACGTAAAACAGTCTCTCATGCACTGCAATGGAGGCACTCCCTACAAAATAGAATGATGCACCAAACAGTCAAAAGCATAAGTTGAGAGATGTTCACTTCTCTGAAGCCCACGTGTTAGACTTGGCATCTTTTGGCGTGTTTCCCCTGAGTTTTTGCTTTCTGACCTCCCGGTTTTGACTCTGTTTGTGCTGGCTTAGTGTTTCTGCGCACTTTTCTCACTGCTGATCAGTGATAAAGTGCAAGTGCTCCTGTGGTAAAATGTGTTATGGATTGGTGTTTCCATGATTGGCCTATTTGATTTACGTGTCAGTCCCTAGTAAAGTGCACTGCGTGTGCCAGGGCCTGTAAATCAAATGCTGTTGGTGGGCTGCAGCACTGGATTGTGCCACCCACACAAACAGCCCGTAAATGTGACTCTGGCCTGCCATTGCAGAGCCTGTGCGCAGTCTGGTACTGCCATGTCGACTTGGCAAGTACACCCACTTGCCAGGCCCTAACCTTCCCTTTTCTTACATGTCAGCCACCCCTAAGGTAGGCCCAAGGTACCCCTGTGGGTAGTGTGCAGTGTATGTGAAAGGTAGGACATGCCCTGGTGTGTGTGGCATGTCCTGATAGTAAATTACTGCCAATTTCGTTTTTCACTATTGCAAGGCTACCTGTTCCCCATAGGACAGAATGGGAACATCTTATAAACATAGCTGGCCCTGGGAATTAGGTAGGAAAATAAAGTTTAGTATGCCTGAACTCAGAATCTAAAGATGCATCTTTTAGTGAAGGTGATTTTTACATTCTGTGTTTGAAAATACCACTTTTAGAAAGTAGGTATTTTCTTGCTCAGTCATCCCGTGTGCCTCTGCTGGAATGTGGATTGCCTGTCTGGGTTTTGGATGACAGAAGGCTGGGGAGCAGGAGTGGCTCCAGATAGTCTAGGTGGGTCAGGAAAGGGCTGATTAGACCTGGGCTGCAATTGGGGAAGGGGGAGGAGATTTCCTTGCACCTCAAAGGGCCTGGTCTGCCTCTGACAATGTCGGCTCCACCTCCTGCCAGGGAGTCACTCCAGAGAAGGCAGAACTGGTTCTGGCTGGGCACAGACACTCTTTGCCTAAGAGATCAAAGGATTTTGGGATATAAATATTGGGGCCCAGACCCCTGAACTTTAGAACTCTTTTGGACCAAGAAGACTGCCAAAAAGAAGAGCTGGAGAAGCTGTGAGGAGGAACTACCACTTTGCTGTGTGCTTTGCTGTGTTGGCCTGCAGTGGCTGCTTCTGTCTTGGGCAGTGAAAGGACTGGACTGGACTTTCTGCAAGGGCTTGAGGTAGAGCTTGCCCCCTGTTCAAGAAGTCTCAGGAACAGCAAAGACTTCAAGTTCTTCTACCCTCAGCACTGGGGACTGTGTGTTTTGTGCTGCAACAGAAGAAAAAGCAACCCGACGCCGTCTACGACGCCGCTGCCGACTGCGTGCCCTGAAGGCACCGCAGAGGGCACCGCCGCAATGCCGCACCGCGACCCTGGTCTCACCGACGCCTGCTGATGCTGCCACCGAGCCACTGCTCGCACCGCGACCTGTGGGCACCGCACTGCGCACCGCCTCGCGACGACGCCTTGGTATCCCCGACGCCGCCGCTCCACGCCAAAATCTACGCCGCGTCTTGCACCGTGGTTCGAGGGCACCGCTCGTAAAGTTACACGACGCACCGCCCTCATCCCGCACCGCAGCCTTGGCCTACTGACGCCGGCGCCATCGACTCCCGTTAGTCAGCCGACGACAGCACTTCAGCAATGACAACGACGCTGCTTGCACCCCGACCTGCCAGCACCGCGACGAGCACCGCATTCACTTCGCACCGCGACCCTGGTCTCACCGACGATGCCATCTGACGCCGCCACCGAGCCGCTGCTCGCACGTGACCTGAGGGCGCCACACCGCTGCACTTCGCACTGCAGCACCCGATGCCTGCTGATGCCAGCGCTCCTGACTTCAACAGAGAGGAGTTCGATCTGCAACTCGGGTGACTTCGAAGGCCCCGACGACTCCTGCACCGACCTCCGGAACAGACGCCTGCGGACGCCGTGCTTTCAGAAGCTCAACGAGAGGTCGCCAACGCCCTGCATTTCTAAAAGGTACTGTTTGCGGGTCTTCCCGACACCGTAGCTGGCCCGTGACGCCGCGGTCAGCCAGAACTGTTTGGATTTGTTTGCTCACGACGCCGTGATAGCCCCGGACGGAGCTATCGACATCAAGGAACTGTTTTTCAAGCATATTTTGATAACTGAAGATTTTTAAGTACTGTATTGTGGATTTTTATCGTTTTTGGTCTTGTCTTAAGTATATAAAAATATTGGATATTTTTCTAAACTGGTGTGGTGTCCTTTTGTAGTGCTTACACTGTATTACTGTTGGTTTTGTGCAAATGCTTTACACACTGCCTCTAAGATAAGCCTGACTGCTCGTGCCAAGCTACCAAGGGGGTGAGCAGGGGTTATTTTAGGAGTGTAACTCCCTTATCCTGACTAGAGTGGTGGTTTCTGCCTGGCTTTGGCACATGCCCTAGCCTACCAAAAATCCAATTTCTAACACCAGGTGACGTATATTTTTAGAAGAATAGTCACAAAAGCTCTAGCATACAACTGCACTGCAAACCAGAGTGCTGCTGCCACCATTATAATCAATAATTTATCAACCTACTCCTAATCTGCCATCATCAGCAAAATACCGGAAGATGTAGTCAGTGAGAAACTACTTCGGCACTCAGAACTAAGTTTATTCTGAAACATCCAGCAGAACGTGTTTTCTCAAATATATTGTGTAGGGTCAGCTTTTGGCGTGGGTGAGCTGGGCCCAGGCCCAGGGCACCAATCTTTAGAGGGGCAAAAAGAACTGTCTGCATAAAGGTCCTGCAAACAGCAATGTCCCCTACCTTGGCTCCAGTCATCGTGTTTAAAGTGCTTCTAATCGTCGTTAACGTGCTGCAGTCACTGTTCTTTAGACCCTATTACGTCCCTACCTTGGTCTCCCATCCACCTCTCACCCTTTACTGCCACACATCAACACACCCCCTCCCCAGCAAACAACTTGGAGCTAAGTTGTGGGTGATTCAGGGGGGGTGCAGAGATGTGTGTTCAGGGGCAAGTCACTGCCTTTATGTAGCCAACCAGGGACTGACCTGTGAAAAGCAAATGCTGCCTCATTTTATTCACTAAAAGAAGCAAGTGCCAGCTCTGGTCTTGGGGTACATCAGCGATGGCAAGGGAATCTTCCATAGTAACAGGAAAAGTGGAGCTCAACCATTCTGAATGTGTCAGCTCAGTTAGCTTCCTTTGATGTATTTGACCAGATTCTGATAGGGTACCACTCTGAGACTAGTGGGGGAAGACAATAAGCAAACTGCATCATACATGAGAAGCCAGTTAATTTACCTTGGAGTCCACTCCACCACCTTAGTTATCAGCTGCGGCATTCCCTTTAACCCAACCCGGCCTTCACCTTGTTTTAACATCAGTATGCTGTCACTGGCTGGACTGCTTGAGAAATACAAGGTAGATATATAAAAGCATGTGAATTATAACAATGTGGTAGCAGAAAGGGACGAAGAGCTCCTTTGTTCATGCTGTCTTGTGAGATCCAGGCATACATGTAGCAGAGTACTGTCGCACTCCATGGGGCAAAGTTGAGGTAATAGTGGCAAGCACTCGATGGCCATCTGCACTTACTGTTCAGTGGCCAACATCTTTGAGAGCAGTACCTTGGGAGTCCCTGACTGAAGAACGTCGGAGTCTCACTAGCTAAAGATTCATCATTTAATAGACAAATTGCTAACACTGATGAAGGCGTCCAACCTCCACCTTGGGTTAGTCAGGAATATTTTACCTTAATATGCATATTGCTTTGCCTTTGAGAAATAAAACTAAAACTACGTTTTGAAAAGCTATATTAAAACTTTAATTTTTCTCTTTTTTTTATTTGTGAATTAAATAAAATATTTAGTGTGAATTTGTTTTGTGTACTTGTTTCTGTATTTTTGTGAGGTCCAAATGGTAAATATTACTTAGGCTGGTGTCCCCACCCTCTAGCTACTTATCAGTTGTGGTTCAGAAAAGTAAAAAGCTATGAACCGCTGAACTGGAAGCAGGATGTGATGTAATATATACAACCTCCACTGGGTTTAGAAGCCACAACATGTACCAGGATCCCGAGCAGGCCAATGACGCCAAGGCAGGTAACTGTTCTGGTTTGGGAAATGAGCCAGACTATAGGTGCACTTCACCTGGTGAATATACTAGGCGCATGGCTACTGCCCAGGGTATTAGGACTGGGAAACTGGGAAACATTAATTACTCTGTTTCCTCAATAACACTAACACGTACATATCATATAAAGCATATATGAGAAGTACCTTCAATATGTCAGGCGGGAGTGTTTTAGCGATGCTTCTTTAGAAAGTGACATGAAATCTATCCAGTTGACAGTCCAACAAAACTCCCTCACATTTCCAGACATGCACCTTCAAGCACCTTCAAGCAGCAAGCAAGTTGTGTGTGAGTATAGACTCTACAGTAATAGAAGTGAGGTGCCCATTGAGGCCCCAAAGGAACAAGCAAATATGTAACATGAAATAACATCACATAGCCAACAATATTATTCATAGGAACATGCTCTGAGAATCGTACAGAAATTGCAGACACTGCCTCTCAAAAGAATTGTCTTTCTTCCTTCTGTGAATCTGGTTCCAAACATATGGGAACTTGTGGTATTCGCAAGTAGAAACGAACCTACACAACAGTTCATGGATTCTAGTAACCCTTGCACAAATTCTGGGGCATATTTGTCAATGAGTTGGTTCGCCCTTTTGCCACGCAATGGGGTGCAAGAGCTACGCAACTCATTAGTTAGATTTATCAAGCCACGCAAGACCCCCTTGCGTATCCCTGAGTGGATTAATAAATCTTGAGTAAAGCAATGCAGAGCCAATCACTGCTTTGTGTTACTGTGCCCCAGGGAGACATTCCATGGGTGGTGCGTGGGCCACTGATTGGTTGATTTAATGTACTTGTAAGCCCCTTGTAAGCCCCTAGTAAATGGTACTACATGTATCTAGGGCCTGTAAATTAAATGCTACTAATGGGGCTGCAGCAATCATTGTGTCAACCACTAAAGTAGCCTTGTAGCATAGTTCGACCGTTTAAGTTTTACATGTTCTGGCAGTGAAAAACTCCTAAAGTCGTTTTTCACTTTTGTAATCCTATCTCTCCCTTAGGCTGGGTTAGATTATTACATCTTAATAAGTACTAACTTCAGATTGGGAGCAGATAGAGATATGATGTTTACACTGAAATTAATTCTAATTTAAATTCATGTTGGATAGTAAAGTCGGGTTTTAAGCTACTATTCTGAAATTGCCACATTTAGAAAGTTGCCATTTTTTCACCTAAACCTAAAGTGCCTTTTCAGTAGGGGTGGGTGGAGCTCACGGAGTTTCACTACACAGAAATCCGCTGAGTTACCAAAAAACTCTGTGGAATTCTGCGGAGTTACGCACGCGAAGAATTGCTCAGCCCCTCCTTGAGCTCAATGGGGAGTGTCAGCAACACTGAGCAGAATGTCTCAGCAGCACACAACCATTCTGCATGCCTGTGAAGAGGTCAGGCGCAATGACAGAATGAGTAGGTAACAAGCATCTACAAGTGAAGTCACATAAATTAAGTTTAATAAGTATACTGTACTCACCCCCAAGTCTGCGTGCACTGCTGCATACTGCATCTTATAGCATGATGCTACTCCAGTGTCACAAAGGGTTAATCAGTAACCACCTCAGCTGGCCCGCGTTATTTAATTTTCCGCTGCAGACGCTTGGGACTGGGCTGACCCACCTCAGGGGTCTTGCTGGACTTCGGTGGGGCCAGCCGGGCGTGGTTGGGGGTCCCGCTGGCAGTGGCACAGCATTGGGATTTACTGCACTGTGCACCCTTACTCTGGCAGGTGGCTGCACGGCCTTTGATGCTCCCCGGGCCAGCCACATCTTACGCAGGGAGAAGAGAGATTAATGCGAGGGAGGAGGCCATAGGTGCTCGCTCCGATGATGTGCTCGACAGGTGGTAGAGACCTGGTGGCTTTTAGTGTCAGAGCGCATCAATGAAGCTGTTGAGCCTTTACCTTTAGCTTGCACTGCAGTTGCCATGCCTTTGCTCATGGGGGTGAGCAACAAACGTGCCGTGGCCCGTGATCCGGTAAAAAAAAAAACTCCACTCCGCCGGCGGTCGGCGGAGTTTGCTGAACACGCTCCAAGCGGAGCAGCAAACACTCTGACAACTCCACTGGCGGAGGGAAGTTTGCTGCCCACCCCTACTTTTCTGCCACTGTCCTGGGTCACATCATGACTGTGAATGGCTCCCTTGTGGTATTTTGAATATTCCTCACAGACAGGCTGACAAAGGGAGCTAGGTGTTGGCAGAATGGAACATCCTGGCAGGATGTTCCAGGGGATAGGGCTGTACCCAGACCCACTTACACTTCAAAGGGCTTTGCCTACAGCACACACAAAGGAAACTGACACCTGGCTTGCCCTGCCTTTTGTCACCCCAGAAAGTTTGGGGCCTGGACTAGGGTAAGGGAAAGAACTGACCAGAATCAATTTTGGGGTAGGTCAGGAGGTACCTCCACACAAAGGCCCGCACCAGGTATAACTATTGGACCTCCAGAGCCACTCATCAGAATTCTCCTGGACCTGTGGAAGTTACAGTAAAACAACTGCCTTGCTGTCTTGTAAGGAAGATTGGACCCGCTTGCCTTCACCCCAGACTACCAGGATTGACTCCAAGGGTCAGCTGATTGACCTCCTGTGGTACTACAGGGACATAACAAGTTTCAGAGGCCTCCTTGCAACTGCCCAGCTGACCTGCTGCAACTGGATCTGCCTGAGCCCTGCTGCTGGTCTCTGATGGAGTGAGTCCTGATCTCCAAGAAGTTCCCCCTAGGTCCTGGACCCTACGCTGGCATTAGTGAGAGGTCCTCCAAAGAAGGAAAGCTGAAGATCCTAAAGTTTTAGCTCCTCACGAGCGCGAACTTGCTCGTTCGCACCGACACTATGCCGCCAGTGATAACTGCCAACGTGAAGACCTCTTCATGCCGACAGCAACAGTCAGCGAATACGAGGAGTGCGAGAGCTACACTTCATGCTACAGCGACAACCATGCGCGATGCCCGAACTGCTCTTTGACAACAGCGATGCACAGCTCCCTCCTCACGGCCTCCTCCACCCTGAACGGAACTCTAAGCGGCGGACTTAGAAGGTAACTTTTCCACTGGACTAACCTGACCCATGCTCCACCGCAGTTGTTGTGACTTTCCCCTATCATGTGCGGCCAGATGACCGTGAGTGGCAGTTTGTGCTTGTAGGTGCTATTTCCACAAAAAACTTTAAAACCGCATATCTTCAGTTCCACTGATTGAATTTTTGTCATTCTGATATCATTTTATTTATTAAAATATACTCATTTTTTTATTGGTTTGGGACTTTTTTTGCGTTGGGTTTTCATCCTATTGGTGTTTGTGTGCTTCATAAATACTTTAGACATTGCCTCCTGTAGGTTAAGACTGTTTGCTCTGTGTCAAGCTACCAGAGGGTTAGCCACAAGTTAATTTAGTGACTTTTTGTGGTTCACTCGGATTAGGACTGTGGTTTTGACTGAGGGGGGCTTGCATCCCCTTAATCAATAACCCAATTTCTTACAACCAGGGGCGGTTTCGAGTATCTGATATGAGATACCTATAGTCCTTAGGAAGGCACCTGACATCAAAGCGGCAATCTTCAAGTGCTGAAACATGTTGATGGGAAAGAGAAGCATGGTCTATTGTTTGACCCTCCTGTTTTTAATTTGGTGGTAGGGAGAACACAAGTAAATATTTTGAGTTCATCCACAAACAATGTTACCATAGGTCTGACAATTTAACAAAGAGAGGACGTAAATGTTGACATAAGGGACATAATCTTACCCAAACTAGGGAACCCATTACTAGGGGACAGTACAGTCAGTGAACACTATAACTCTTGGATGCTAGATGTGGAACCTAGTGATGAAGCATACGACTCTTAGTACGTGAGGGTCTGCTATCCTATGTGAGCGGTTGTATGACCTTACAACGCGTGCCTTTACCACGCCTCTTTTACAACGCATGCCTTTACCAGGCAAGGTAAGTATAGCTAAGGTAAATCAAACGTGTGTGTGTGTGTGTGTGTGTGTGTGTGTGTGTGGGTGCGTGGGTGTGTGTGTGTGTGTGTGTGTGTGTATAAAACCTACTGGCAGTCGTAGGTAGTTATAGTTAGGACCTAGTTTCCATAGGAAAAGCATTTTTTGACGTGGGTATAACTTTAGTGTTGTTTGACCAATCGTCACGAAATTTTCCCAAAAAAGTGTCATGGCAGGTTCTGGTTGTCATGGAAAGTTTGGGGGTGATCCGTGCAGTGGGGACTGAAAATTTGGGACACGAACTAAAGGTGCGTTTGTAATGTTAATTCCCATATGAACCTTTAGCCACACCTACAGCCCGAACCTCTGAACAGACTTACACCAAATTTGGCAGGGAAGTAGATGTTGGTTCAAGGAAGTGCCTTTTGCTTATTTAGTGTAAATCCATTCAGTAGTTATTGAGAAATTTAAGTTTAAAATTATAGTGATAATTCTGGTCGCGAAGTCTTCGCGAACAAAGAGAGCTTGTGCAGGGAAATGCACTGCTCTGATTGTCTGGCAACACTTCAACGAGGAAGTGTTGGCAGCCATTTTCAGACTTCAAGCAGAGTCCCCCAAAAAAATGAAAATAAAGAAAAGGGGGCAGGGTATGAATACCCTGACTCCCAAGCTATGGTCTTGGGGACCCCTTGAGATCTTGCCATGGCATAAAACCATTTTTAATGGTTTAAAATAACCCCTGGTGTGCCAGGTCCTGGGGGCATGTGATTAATAAAAGACTGGGGCACACGGGGCCCCCCTCATAGGGCCTAACAAAGACCCAGGGACCGCCACCTTCCCAGGGCATTTTACATTATTAATTGCCTCCTGGCACACTACTAGTTGGGGGATGAACTCCACTTGGCTCCAGAGGGACATTGGGGGCCAAGAAGCCCTACTGGTACCTCCTGTAAGTCCTACACAGTGGAATTCCTGAAAGCTGGTCGGAGGCCCCGCCCCCTTTCTCCACTACTCTGCAAACAGGACTTCTTTAAAAACCATAGGAAACCATTGAAAAAACCAAAGGTTACAGGGATGTTATAGTTAGGAATTAGCATTTAAAAAACCTAAAAAAATCACTGAAAAAAACCAAAGGTTACAGGGGCATTATAGTTAGGCAATGGAATTAAAAAAAACTTAGAAATTCACAGAAAAAAACAAAGGTTACATGGACGTTATAGTTAGGCTGACATTTCACTCGTGCAAAACCAGAGAAATTCAGCAGTTATAGTTAGCTGAGCTAACTATAATTCGGGCCCCCGCAATGCACTGCTCATGACCTCACATATTACATCACTCATGACATGGTCAGTGACATCACTGATGACATCTAAAATGACATCACTGATGACATCATCCGGTGACTGAGTGTTTCAAAAAAGTTTGAGTGTTAAATATATAGATCAAGGTGTATTGATGAATCAGCGGGTGTATGAGTGCCTGTATGGATGATTTAGTGACTGCGTGACTGACTATAAGTGAGTTATTATACGTGTCTCAGTGAATGTATGGGTGAATGTCCATATCAGTCTGTCAGTTGGTGTGTAAGTGGCTGTATGGGTTGGTAAGTGCATCTGTTAGGGGCTGTATGGGTGAGTGAGTGTGCGTATTGCTGTGTCGGTGAGTGAATTGGTGTCAGTGGTATATGGTTGAGTAACTGCATATGTGAAAGGGAGTGTAGGCTAGTGTTGGAGTATATATGTGACTGTGTGTGAGTGAGTGATTGTGAGAGTGGCTGTACGGGTGAGTGTGTGCTTGTGTCAGTAACTGTATAGGCGAGTGAGTATGTGTTAGTATCTGTATGAATAAGTGAGTTGGTGTGTGTAAAACTGTATGTGAGTAGCTCTATGGGTGACTGACAGTGTATGAGTGGCTGTATGGGTGTATGAGTGGATATATCAGGGGCTGTATGAGTGAGTGAGTTGGTGTATGAGTGGCTGTATGGGTGACTGAGTGGATGTGTGTGTAGACCTATGAATCAGTGAGAGGGTGTGTATGTAGTGGTATGGTTGTGTCAATGGTTTTCAGAATGGTAGTGTGGAAGTTAGAGTGGGTGAATGAAAGGTTATATTGGGGTGTGAGTGGGTGTGTGAGAGATTCTGTGGATGATGTCATCAGTGATATCACTGACCAGGTCATGAGTGATGTAATATGTGAGGACATAAGCAGTGCATTGCGGGGGTGCAAGTTATAGTTAGCTCAGCTGACTATAACTGCTGAATTTCTCTGGTTCTGTACGAGTGAAATGTCAGCCTAACTATAACGTCCCTGTAACCTTTGTTTTTTTCAGTGTGTGTGTGTATATATATATATATATATATATATATATATATATATATATATATATACCATGTATGTATGTATATATATGTATATATATATACACCAATCGAACAGTGCTCCACACTTGAAGGCGCCACACACGACGTGCTTCAATCCCTTTATTTGAATTAGGAACCTGATGGGATTTTATTTGGGGAAGATTTAAGATTGCTGCAACCACTATGGATTTTAATTTTGCTTGACACTACAACAACCAAGATGCAATGTTTGCACACGCCCACTAGGGCGGGACTATGAACTTTAATATGAGTCAAAATGTAACGCAGCTGTTCTGTCTCCCGTGGCCTGCCAGTGAACAAGGGAAAAGGTTTCCAGAAACGCGTATGGCATGAGGCATGAAACTTTGCTGAGACAAGCACGCTTTGTTCTGCTGCTGCCTACTGAATAAAGAAGGTGAATCAAGTACGTCGTGTGTGGCACTTCTCTGTGTGAGCAGTTTTTCAGTGGATTTATAGTGGCCCGCTCCGGTCACGAAGCTGCCCTACTGCAGACAGCGCAGGCCGGGTGCTTTCAATGTACAGCACTGTGAGGACGACGTAAACCAATTCGGTGAGGCACAAGCAAAAGCAGCAGAACGGCGTTGTTTTGAATTAGCAACCTGATGGGATTTTATTTGGGGAAGATTTAAGATTGCTGCAACCACTATGGATTTTAATTTTGCTTGACACTACAACAACCAAGATGCAATGTTTGCACACGCCCACTAGGGCGGGACTATGAACTTTAATATGAGTCAAAATGTAACCCAGCTGTTCTGTCTCCCGTGGCCTGCCAGTGAACAAGGGAAAAGGTTTCCAGAAACGCGTATGGCATGAGGCATGAAACTTTGCTGAGACAAGCACGCTTTGTTCTGCTGCTGCCTACTGAATAAAGAAGGTGAATCAAGTACGTCGTGTGTGGCACTTCTCTGTGTGAGCAGTTTTTCAGTGGATATATATATATATATATATATATATACACACACACACACATACAAATATATATATATATATTTTGAAACAAAGGACGCAGCACACAAACTGTACAAATCAAATGGAAATGAATGATTAAGTAGTCTGGTACTATAACATTGATATATCTGAATTTAGGATCAGAATCTAGACCAAGTAGATCGCTTTAATCAAATATGAAAGACCTGGAAAAAATGCCTTTTTTTGTATAAATGTAAATAAAGTTAATTGAAAGTGTATATACTACAATTCCCATAATGCCGCATTGAGGCAAATATGGGATAAATAGTAGAAACAAAGAAAGACTCACTAACCGTGATCAAGGCCGTGAAGGCTGAAACGCGTTGGTCTGAGTGCTGAACTGAACTTGAAATAAAGTAAGCTTAATCCAAGCTTTGTGTGCCGCGTCCTTTGTTTCAAAATTGATGTCTTTGGGCCAGGATCCGGCCCCTACGCAGAGCACCCGCTGACGAGCGCCCTGGGTCAAAGGATCACATTGCAGAAAAAAAAAAAAAATATATATATATATATATATATATTATAATAACCCAGTATTTGTAAAGCACAAACTAATCACCCGTAAGGGTCTTAAGGCGCTGGGGCCCATTGGGGAGATTAAGTGAGCTATTGCCCAGAGTCACATGATGCTGAGCTGATCTGCCTCCGGCGCTGGCAATCGAACCGTAAGCCCCACATTCTGGAGTTAGCCACCCTGGCAGCTGTGCCACATATGGTTGTATGGGTGTGTGAGTGGGTAGGGTACGTGAGTGGCTGTATTGGTGAGTGATTGGTTGTCTGAGTACCTGTAGGGTTGTCTGAGTGTCTGTGTGGGTGGGTGAGGGTGTGTGTGACTGCCTGTATGGATAAGTGAGTGGGTGAGTCAGTGGCTGTATGGGTTAGTGAGGGCATGTGTGAGGGGCTGTGTGGGTGAGTAAGTGGATATTTCAGTGGTATATGGGGGATTAACCTGGTATGTGAAAGGCAGTAAAGGTGAGTGATGGGGTATATGGGTGACTGTATGGGTGGGTGAGTGAATGAATGTGAGAGTGGCTGTATAGGCGAGTGTCTGCTTGTGTCAGCGACTGTATAGGTGAGTAAGTGTTAGTATGTGTATGAGTGAGTGGGTGTGTGTGTGTGTATCTGTATTGGCAAGTACATGGCTGTGTGATTGACTATGGGTGTGTGAGTGGCTGTATGGGTGTATGAGTGGGTATGTCAATGGCTGTATTAGTGACTGAGTGGGTGTATGAGTGGCTGTATGGGTGAGCGAGTAGATGTGTGTGTAGATCTATGAATCAATAAGTGGCTGTGTAGGTGCTGGTATGGGTTTGTGAATGGTTGTGTGGGAGTGGGTACATGAAAGGTTCTATGGGGGTGTGTGTGGGTGCATCAGTTATTCTGTGGATGATTCCATCAGTGTTGTTATGAGTGATGTTATTTGAGATGTCAGTGATGTCACTGACCATGTCATGAGTGATGTAATTAATATGTGAGGTCATAAGCAGTGCATTGCGGGGGCGCGAGTATAGGTTACCTAAGCTAAATATAATTGCTGAATTTCACTAGTCTTGTTGGAGTGAAACCTGAGCCTAACTATAACATCCCCGTACCCTTTGGTTTTTTCAATGAATATATATATATATATATATATATATTCACTGAAAAACCATAGGTTTCAGACACGTTATAGTTACAAATTAGCATTTAAAAACCTTTGAAATTCACTGAAAAACCATAGGTTTCAGACACGTTATAGTTACAAATTAGCATTTAAAAAACCTTTGAAATTCACTGAAAAAACCATAGGTTTTAGGGACAGTTATAGTTACTTGGACATTGCACTCGTACAAAACCCGTGAAATTCCCCCGTTATAGTTAGTTCAGCTAACTATAACTCGCGCCCCGCAATGCACTGCTGATGACGTCACATATTACATCACTCATGACATGGTCAGTGACATCACTGATGACATCACTGATGACATCTCAAATGACATCACTGATGACATCATCCAGTGACTGTGTGTTTCTGTAAAGTTTAAATATTTTTAAAATATATAGGAAAAGACGTATTGAAGAATGAGTGGGTGTCTAAGTGTCTGTATGGATGATTTAGTAGGTGCGTGACTGACTCTATAAGTGAGTGATTTAACGTATCTTACTGAATGCATGGGTTAGTGACTAAACTGGGTGTATGTCTGTATCCGTCTGTCTGTTGCTGTGTAAGTGGCTGCATGTGTTTGTGAATAGCTAAATGATTTTCTATATGAGTTATTGAATGCTTGTCTGAGTATCTGTATGGGTGCCTGAGTGTTTGTGTGGGAGGGTGTGTGCAACTCTGTGCATAGATGTGTGAGTGGGTGATTCACTGGGTGGATGGTTTCAAGAGTGCATCTGTGATAGACTGTATGGGTGGGTAAGTGTGTGTAAGAGTGTGTTAGTGAGTGAATGTATGTCCCAGTGGTACATGTGTGAGTAACTACATATGTGAAAGGCAGTATATATGTGTGTTGGAGTATATAAATAGCTATAAGCAAGAGTGAGTGATTGTGATAGTGGCTGTATGGATGATTGTGTGCTTGTATCAGTGATTGTATAAGAGCGTAACAATGTGCTACTATTTGTATGAGTAAGTGAGCTGGTGTGTGTATAACTGTATAGGTGAGTAAATGGCAGTGTGTTTAATTATTTGCATGACTGACTAGGTGTGTGAGTATCTCTATGGATGAGTGGCGTTGTTTGAGTGTCTATATAGGAGTAAGAGTGCATATGATAGTCCTGTACTGAGTGACCGTAAGTATGAGTGACTGTACGGGTGAGTGAGTGGATGTGTGTGTGTAGACCTAAGAATCAGTGAGTGGGTATGTAGTTATTGGTGTTGGAGTGTCTATGGTTTTGCGAATGGCAGTCTGTAATTTAGAGTGGGTGTATCAAAGATTATATTAGGGTGTGAGGAGGTGCATCAGATTATCACGTGGATGATGTCATCAGTGATGTCATTTGAGATGTCATCAGTGATGTCATCAGTGATGTCACTGACCATGTCATGAGTGATGTAATATGTGACGTCATCAGCAGTGCATTGCGGGCGCGAGTTATAGTTAGCTGAACTAACTATAACGGGGAATTTCACGGGTTTTGTACGAGTGCAAAGTCCAAGTAACTATAACTGTCCCTAAAACCTATGGTTTTTTCAGTGAATTTCAAAGGTTTTTTAAATGCTAATTTGTAACTATAACGTGTCTGAAACCTATGGTTTTTTCAGTGAATTTCAAAGGTTTTTTAAATGCTAATTTGTAACTATAACGTGTCTGAAACCTATGGTTTTTTCAGTGAATTTCAAAGGTTTTTTAAATGCTAATTTCTAACTATAACGTGCCTGAAACCTACGGTTTTTTCAGTGAATTTCAAAGGTTTTGTAAATGACAATTTTTAAATGTATTGTTATATTAATTTTTTTCATACTGATTTACTACATTTTTAGAAACAATTTTTTTTTACATATTTTATTTGTCAAATTACATTGTAATTACATTATACATTACATTACAAAAAATACTTTCTCAGAATGAATTACTTTAGTTTAAATACTTTGCAGATAGGCAATAGACTTTTAAGTACAGTAGTTACAGTTGTTGCAATGGGCAACACATTTTCAAACACAATGCAACATTCAGCTCAATGTGAATTTCTAGTTAAATGCAATTAGTTACTTTATGGATTACTTTTGTAACCACAGGACTGGATCCTAGATTCAGTCCTGGTACATCTCCTGTAAACAGTTGAGTAAAAGCGTTTTGGTTACAGTCGTGATTTTTAAGGAATATTATTGTATTTTAAAAGTTGACACTTTGAAACTTTTTCTCATAGAATCACCAATGTTATCCTATGGAAGGAAATTCACTTAGCAGGTAAAAACTGTTATCGTTACTTTTTCTTACTCAGTGTTGGATCCTGGATCCAGCACTGGTGCATCTCCTGTAAACAGTTGAAAGAATGCGTTTAAGTCATACAGGCGATTTTTAAGGAATATTTGTAGTTTGTGAAAATCAACACTTTGAAACTTTTTGCTGAAAACCAGTCAATGTTAGCCTATGAAGGAAATTCAAGTTACCGGTAAGTACGGTTAAAATTACTTTTGAGGATCAGTACTGGGCTGAAACATGCAGCACTGAGGTCTCTCCTGATAACAAGTGAGTAAATCGGAATTCGTATTTCGGCTGATTTTAGAGGAATATTTTAAAGTTCCAAAACTCCACACTTAGAAGAATTTCCAAGTGAAACCAGTCAATGTTAGCCTATGGAAGGAAATTCAAGTTACTGGTAAGTACGGTTAAAATTACTTTTCAGGACCAGTACTGGGCTGAAAGATGCAGCACTGAGGTCTCTCCTGATAACAGGTGAGTAAATCAGAATTCGGATTTCGGCTGATTTTAGAGGAATATTTGTATGTTTCAAAAATCAACACTTAGAAGAATTTCCAAGTGAAACCAGTCAATGTTAGCCTATGAAGGAAATTCAAGTTACCGGTAAGTACGGTTAAAATTACTTTTCAGGATCAGTACTGGGCTGAAAGATGCAGCACTGAGGTCTCTCCTGATAACAGGTGAGTAAATCGGAATTCGTATTTCGGCTGATTTTAGAGGAATATTTTAAAGTTCCAAAACTCCACACTTAGAAGAATTTCCAAGTGAAACCAGTCAATGTTAGCCTATGAAGGAAATTCAAGTTACCGGTAAGTACAGTTAAAATTACTTTTCAGGATCAGTACTGGGCTGAAAGATGCAGCACTGAGGTCTCTCCTGATAACAGGTGAGTAAATCGGAATTCGTATTTCGGCTGATTTTAGAGGAATATTTTAAAGTTCCAAAACTCCACACTTAGAAGAATTTCCAAGTGAAACCAGTCAATGTTAGCCTATGAAGGAAATTCAAATTACCGGTAAGTACGGTTAAAATTACTTTTGAGGATCAGTACTGGGCTGAAAGATGCAGCACTGAGGTCTCTCCTGATAACAGGTGAGTAAATCGGAATTCGTATTTCGGCTGATTTTAGAGGAATATTTTAAAGTTCCAAAACTCCACACTTAGAAGAATTTCCAAGTGAAACCAGTCAATGTTAGCCTATGAAGGAAATTCAAGTTACCGGTAAGTACGGTTAAAATTACTTTTCAGGACCAGTACTGGGCTGAAAGATACAGCACTGAGGTCTCTCCTTATAACAGGTGAGTAAATCGGAATTCCTATTTCGGCTGATTTTAGAGGAATATTTGCACAATGGTGAAGGGAGGGGCGGGGCCTGAGGTGACATCTTTGCAAACGCGCCCCGTGGCGCGTTTTAAGTTGGGGGATTAAGTTCCCTTGAATCCTGAGGGTCCCTAGGGGCCAACTAGACCACCAGGAACCTCCAATATGCGCCAGGGGCTGCGTTGCAGAGACGTGTAGAGAGGCCACACCCCTTTACACCTCTCTGCAACGCAGCTCTGTGGCGCTTTCTGGATGTACCTGTTGGGCTAGTTGGCCCCCAGGGACCCTCAGGATTGAAGGGGATTTAATTCCCCATCTTAAAACGCGCCACGGGGCCTGTTTGCACACATGTCACCTCAAGCCCCGCCCCTCCCTTCACCACTGTGCAAACGCGCCCGTGGCGCGTTTTAAGTTGGGGGATTAAGTCCCCTTGAATCCTGAGGGTCCCCGGAGTCCAACTAGCCCACCATATACCTTCCAAAAGCGCCATAGAGCTGCGTTGCAGAGAGGTGTAAAAGGGGCGTGGCCTCTGTACACCTCTCTGCAAGGCAGCCCCCTGGCGCATACTGGAGGTTCCTGGTGGGCTAGTTGGCCCCCAGGGACCCCCAGTATTCAAGGGGAATTGTCCTCCTCTGCAAACGCGCCAGGGGCGCGTTTGCAGAGTGGTGAAGGAAGGGGCGGGGCCTGCGGGCCCGATCGTTTTTTTTTTTTTTTTTTTTTTTTGGGGGAGGGGGCCGCGTGGCCTCCCTCCCGGGCCACTACTTGCCCCGGGGACCCCATCCCCCGGGGCTGGCCCTCTCGTTGGGGACTGTGGGGGGGTCCCCAATCCCCCCACAGTCTAGGGTGACCAACTGGCATGGGTGTGAATTCAGGACGGGGAGTGTAAAAATTCAGGACAAAGGGTCAAAATTCAGGACAAAAATTCAGGACGGAGGGTCAAAATTCAGGACAAAAATTCGGGACAAAGGGCAAGTTTTACCGACACTACAAATTAGGTTGTGCAATAGTATGTAAGTAAATAGACAACAAACATAAGTACAAGTCAAAATAAGTTATTAGGTTAAAAAGTAGTACAGCACACCAAGCGAAATTTGACCAAGGAAATAGCAGAGTTTTGACACCGGTAATATGGGTTTTGGTGCTAGTGTTTGAAATTATATTTTTTCTCTGAACTAGCACACTTCAGAAGTTCTTTGTTCTTAAGAGCTAATTGGTAGAAGTCAGCACACGAATGTTTCATGTTCGCCTGGATCTGCAATTCTGCCTTAACAAGATCCACATCACACCTATTTCGTGTGTCAGTCCAGGTGAACTTCAACTGAGAAAAATCCTTTCAGTAGGTGCATTACTGCCTGGCAAGCTAAGTATAAATGATATTAGAAAAACTCTTTCAACTCCGCTGTCCGCTTTGCGGAAGAAGAGAAATGACTGTAGACTTTTAGAACAAAGGATTCTACATCCATTGAAAGTCCATTAATAGCATGTTTAGCACAGTTATGCAGGATATGGGCAGAACAGTTTGCAGGCAGAATGTCTCCATTTGCTCCGTTCAAGAGCTGGAACACAGAATGATGTCGTCCATAGTTGACACTTGCGTTGTCCCCACAGTATGCTGCGACGTGCTCCATTTTCAAACCATGGTTATTTAATTTTGTGGTGATCTGCTGTGCAATAGCTGTAGCAGTCTCTGCTGCATCCTCGTAGAAATCCAGCAGAGTGTAGGCCACACCGGAGGTGAAATTAAAGTGCCGCAACAAAAGTGGGTAGAGTTTAATGTTACCTTTGTTTGAGGCATCACTGCAAGCGGAAAAATAACCATCTTTTAAGTCTTCTTGTACTTGCTGCAACGATAGAGGTGCAAGCACATTCACAGTGATGCTCGATGCCTTTGTGCGGCCACAGGATGCTTTCATCGCAATGGATGAGTCGGGATACATTACTTTGCTTAGCTTGATACCACAATCCAGGGAGCGGTAGGAGATGTGATGCTTCACAGCATGGTACACCTGAGTCACCTCAGCAGCTGTGACCTAAAATGTAAAAAAAGAATACACAAAGGTATAAGTACACAAAGAAAATCTCCTTTGATGAAATTAAAGTGCTGCAACAAAAGTGGGTAGAGTTTAATGTTACCTTTGTTTGAGGCATCACTGCAAGCGGAAAAATAACCATCTTTTAAGTCTTCTTGTACTTGCTGCAACGATAGAGGTGCAAGCACATTCACAGTGATGCTCGATGCCTTTGTGCGGCCACAGGATGCTTTCATCGCAATGGATGAGTCGGGATACATTACTTTGCTTAGCTTGATACCACAATCCAGGGAGCGGTAGGAGATGTGATGCTTCACAGCATGGTACACCTGAGTCACCTCAGCAGCTGTGACCTAAAATGTAAAAAAAGAATACACAAAGGTATAAGTACACAAAGAAAATCTCCTTTGATGAAGAAAACAGTGGCCACAATGGCGCTTAGAACTGCAAATTTAAACTAAAGTGTCAGCTGGTAACCCAAAAGCAATTATGAGGTGCTCTTAATATAAACCTATGTCACATTATGATGAAGCAAGCAATGACTTACTTTGGATACTTCTGGCTGGAAGCTTGGTTGCAGGTAAGCTGAAATTGAGGCCATCTTCACCCTGCCTGAGGCATTTTTCCTATGCTGTGCTCCTGCCTCATGGGTTTTGATATCACGCTCTCCTCCATGGGCAATGGAAAAGTCTTTATTGCAGAGGTTGCACCTGGCCTTGTACACATCTTCTGACACCTTGCGGATGTTGCGGTGTGAAAGTTCCCATTCTGGTCTGTACTTCACAAAGCGCTTTTTGCTCGTTTCTTGGGTGGCTCTTGCATGGAGTTTGCCTGCGATGTAGATGTTGCATCCGAATATTGCTCGCTATCCGATGTGAAGAATTCCTCTGCAGCACCTTCGACTGACTCATAATCAGACATTGCGTTTTTTCCCTTAAAGTACTCTGTAAAATACCCAACACATTTGCTTGTATATTCATACTGTATTCAATGAAGAAAATAAAACTTATCAGGCGCTTACTTTCCTCTCACTCACTGGACTGCCCCCTCACCAATCCTGGCCATAGTGGAATAGAAGGACTTCTATGAAGCCCAATAAGTCTTAAAGGCTCAGTCTAACCAGGCCCAGTGTTAAGTTGAAAGCTCAAGTGAAAACACACATGCATTAGGGTAAACTATATAAAAGGGTGCACTTACATTTGGCATGACCTACCCCATAAATACCTAGTAGATTATAGGGTAGGGGTGTTGAACCTACCTATAAGTCCCTAGTATATAATAGGGCCTGCATTAGGGTAAACTATATAAAAGGGTGCAGTTACATTTGGCATGACCTACCCCATAAATCCCTAGTAGATTATAGGGTAGGGGTGTTAAACCTACCTATAAGTCCCTAGTATGTAATAGGGCCTGCATTAGGGTAAACTATATAAAAGGGTGCACTTACATTTGGCATGACCTACCCCATAAATCCCTAGTAGATTATAGGGTAGGGGTATTAAACCGACCTATAAGTCCTTAGTATAAAATAGGGCCTGGCTGTTTTGAGGCCAGCAGCCCTTTCTGCACTTGCTTGTGTGCACTGCTGAGTGCCTGAGGCCAACGTACTACTGCACTTTTCATAACTTCGCCACCCCCCCCAAAAAAACACCCCACAAACGTCCACCTTGCAGGCTCCGTTAATCAGATGGGTCTCCTGCTCACTGCATCACCTTTTGTGGACCAGATTTAGTCAATGGCATGAAATAAATTGAGCGAATGGAAAAACTGACTGCAGCCCCATGTTTACATCAAGTCCACAATAAAAAATATTGTGTGATGCTATGCACTGAAGTTTGAAGGGAATCACGGTGGTTAAGGTGAGGTCGACAAGCAGCAGAAAGAAAAACATCCTTAGATATAAGTAAGAAGAGTTCAGGGCAAGACTCAGTACTACGCAAAGGAAGAGCATGCTCTCCCACAATACACCTTTGAGATCCAAAAATGCAACTTTCTGAAATCTTAGCAATCCAAAAATAACATCCACTTGTAGTGCACCTCACCATAGGAGTATGTATGTTGGGTTTACAGCAAATAAATTAAGGCATTCAGGACACAGTGTAACACTGGGTTGCAAGTGGCATGTTCATATGTAACATTAGTGACCCGCTGCTGAATTATAATATTGAAAACGCACTATCCTGGCCTGAACAGTAGCTGTAAACTCATTTACAATTTGTACCAGCCTGCCTGTTTCAGTGACCTCGCCAAATAGGGCATCAAAGAGCTGAAATTGATAATAAATTCAAAGGTGTTGTGAAGAGTGGCCCCCAAAATCCTTAAGATGTGACTTGGAATTGCAAAAGGGAGAATATAGTATGACAGCATATGAAAATAAAAATAATCTCAACCAAACGTATTGTAACTCAACCTAAGTAAATAAAAAATAGAATTAAACATCACCAACAACGTTCAACATGTCACCTCAACCAAAAATAACTCCACATACTGAGTGCCTAAAGTAATGCAACTTAGCACTCTAGTGAGAACAATGTAATGAGTTTGATACAGCCATGCTATGCTATATTAAACTCATTACATTGCGCTGACTAGAGTGCTGAGTTGCCTTACTTTAGGCACTCAGTATGTGGAGTTATTTTTGGTTGAGGTGACAACTTGTGCATGCTACTATCACGCAACATGATTAGGCCTAAACATAATACTGTGACCGGAGACTCAGCCATTTTTAGGCTGATCTGGTCACCGGAGACTGAGGCATAGGGGAATCACAGCATTTGTAAAACTAAAATGTTTAAACAAACTTAAACAAACGTGGGATAAGAAGTCAGAGGCGGACTTGCCTACAGGGATTTTTTTTGTTTTCACCTTAATTGTGCCAGTATCTTAAAATATTCTTAATTGAACACTGCCTCCGCTATTTATAAAACCTGCCCGAGTTCTGCATACATTGTCTGATCCTGATCCTGGGCATGTGCAATTTCTTTTTGTTTTTGTGACTTAGTGCAGGTACAGGCAGTGCTTTTTCCCATACTCAGTGGTAACACAGATTGGATAAAACCTCTGTGTTATCAGCCTCCTAGCATTTAAATAATAAGACAAATATGAATAGGAGGAATTTACTAAAAATGTTGAGGGGGGCTGGTTCTCGTTCTTTAGTGAGTAGACCTTTTAAGGACACAGCCTATAAAATGGTGTTGTCCTAATCACACATATTACTGCTTTGCAAGTTACGTAATTGAGAGCAACCCATTAACATTGTGGCAATGCATGAGTCCATTTCACCTGCAGGATGGACCTGTGTCTTTTATTCATTTTGTTCCAAACATATCTTCTCTTAAATATTTATACCACGAGGGGCACTTTAATCTCTGTAGAAGGGTTGTGTATTTATAAAGTGATCTGCACCAGGGACTTCTCATTTACAACATGCAGCTAGGCAGTGGAGCAGTAAAAATGAGTGGTAATCGGGTTTCCTCTCTTTGTAACCTCTGTGCCGTTTACTGAAGGTAAATTCTGTTTAGCTGCAATGTCATTTTCAGGGACCAGGACTTATTATTCATCATCAGACTTTGTGCCAGAGCAAGAGAGAGAAGCAGAAAAGGGGGAAGAAGAAGGAAGAGAAAACAGGAAAGCAGTGACAAAGGGAGAAAGCAGGGATTAAAAAGAATATTCAAGTGTGAGTAGACAGGAAGTGTAGGGGGTGGAAGAAAGAGGCAGGAGGTGGAATCAAGACTAGCAGCTTGGTATTCTGCAACCACAGCATTGGGCAGTGCTAGCAGTGGGCCCCTTATAAAAAAAAAAAAAACCTTGCACTTCAAATTTTTTTATGAAACACTATGTCCACTTCAGTTGCACTCTGCAAAGACGTGCCTGACTTGGTCAATCATATATTCTTTATTTGATTTCCGTGTAAACTTCTGTATGATTACAGTACAGCCAATTCTAGCAATTGCTTTTTCTTATTTATGCATCAAATAACGTTGAGTATTTTAGACATCTGTGTCATGATTCTTCTTTGCTCATATCGCTTCCATTCCTCATACCTCGCTTCCATCTCTGTATGGATAATATTCAGTATTTCCCACTTTCAACACAAATACAATTCTCATTCCTACCATTATTTTCTCTCATATAAGTTAAAGCTCTTCTTTTCGACCTAAAGCCCATGGAATTGAGAGATGCTGTGCACACTCGGATTTACCAGGTGGAAATCTGCATGGAAATTTAATTACATAGGGCTACAGCGGCAGCCTCGTTCCCCTGCACGCCTGACTCTCTAAAAAGGCCCAGGGAACATGTCAAGCTCCATGTGGCAGCATCCTCCCTTTCACTCAATCATTCCTCTCAACCCCATTCATCCCAGCCCCCTCCACAGAGTTACCACCTGCAGGGCAGGTTGTGAAGGTGTGCATTAAGCTCCAAGGCATTAGAAGTTTACCAACTGGATTCCATCCCTTGGAAAACAAGTGTGGGAAAACCAGCCCACTTTTATTTGAGGAGAGCAGATTTCCACTGGATATATGCTACATTCCTATTGTAATCCGGGCCTTTGGCTTCCTTCAAACTCTCTTGTTTCCCTTCAGTCTTTTTTTTAAATCTTATACTCCAGTTCTTTTCCACCTAGCTCTCACGTCTAAGATCACCGCCTCCTTGGTTTCTCACTGCGGATTTCCCTTTACTCTTTCCATCATCTTTCCTTTCTAGTGTATTCTCTTTACAAGATTGCATGTACCCGTCGCCTAGTTTCCCTGCCCACTCATTATTGTTTCAGATATTCAGTGCTGTGATCTCCACACAGCCTCACATATCCTACTCGATTCCCCCTCTTTCTTCTTGTTCAAAATCTGTTACACATCCCTTTTCGATTCGTTTCAAACTAAAATTCAGATGCATGTTATTTCTGTGCAGTTTTTGTTTCATCTGTTCATGGATAAAGCAATAGAACTAAATTGAAAAATGAAAATAAATATCAAGACAGGAACTTCCGGTATGTTGTCTGTATACCTGGGACTCGAAAAATAATTTCCTGACGTTTTATAGAACATGTATTAACTCAAACAAGTGTTTGAACTTACCGATCACCAAATCAGAATGCGGTGGTGTTTGCTGGGTAACGGCAGGTCCGCGGTAGACTGGTGATTCCGGTCCGGGTCTTCCTCCTCTGGCAGACTAGCAGTAGCAGCACACAGGAGCCTACAGGTCAGGGGTCGAGTCCGGGTCCCGAAAAATTTAAAAAGGCAAAAGCTCGAAAGGTGTTCTGCACGTCCAGAAGTACCGTGGCTGGGTACCTTAAAGCTGTTCTCATTGGCCCTGAATCAGGGCCAATGAGAACACTCCTGCAGTGTACCAGCGAGCTCTAGGATTGGCTGATGGCTTTCAAGCCAATCCTAGATCGCTTTGTTTGTTCTCCACAGAAAACATTGGAGCACCAGTTGGCGAAGAAAGGCACATGATTGGCTGTCACCCAACAGCAGGTAAAATTACGGACAAATGGCGTCCGTTAAAGAAACCTTCACGGACAACGGACAGACGGCCGAAATTACGGACTGTCCGTGAAATTTACGGACGGTTGGTCACCCTACCACAGTCCCGCCGGCTCCCCGTGTCCTACGGGAGCCGGCATTGCTTTTACACATGGGGAGCTGCTAAGATGCAGCTCCCCATGTGGAAAGCTGTCAGCTTTGGATATTGGAAGAGAGAGCAGGTTTCCTGCTCTCTCTTCCAATATCCAAAGCAGTTTGCAATGACAGGACGGGAGCCGCGAGGCTCCCGTCCTGTCATTGCAAACAGCAGTGTCCCGGGGTAGGCACCCCGGGACACTGGCAGGAGCCGGCCCTGGGGGTGGTGGTCCCCAGGGCCATCAAGGGCTCCAGGAGGGGGGCCGCGCGGCCCCCATCCCATTCAGTGCACAGCCCCGGGGAGGTGGTGGTCCCCGGGGCTCTGGGGGTCCAAAACGGACCCCCATTGTAATTTTTCTTAGTGCCCCGGGAGGTGGTGGTCCTCGGGCGTGTGGGGGCTGGAGCCCCCACACAGGTTTTTAATTAAAAAAAAGAAGCCCCGGGGAGGTGGTGGTCCCCAGGGCTGCGGGAGGGCTCAGAGCCCTCCCGCACCATTGTACATAAAGCCCCGGGGGTGGTGGTCCCCGGGCTTGGGGGCCCTTAGAGGCCCCCACACATAAAATTAACCCCCCCCCAGCATGCCCCCGGGACTTGGGCCACCCGGGGCCATTAACATCGAAGCGCGGAGACCGCGCTTCGATTTTTTCCGGCAGGGTTCGCGCTCCCTGAGCGCATCCTGCCGATTTTTAAAAAAAAATTTTTTTTTTTGCCCAGGGGGTCCTTGTGGGACCCCCTGAGCAAACCTAGGGGGTCAGGGTGTTTCTACCCTCCCCTTTGTGCGCTTTGCGCACTTGTTTCTGTCCCTCGGTTCTACCGAGGGACAAAATGGCTGCCAACATTTCCTGAATCGGAATGTTGACAGCCAGCTGACAGCCAATTAACATGCAGCTCGTGATCGGGAGGGTGCGCGAATCCTCCGTGCCCATAGATATATATGTACTTTTACTTTTTGATTTTCTCAGCAACTACTGAACGGATTTACACCATTTAACAAAAGGGTTCTTTCTGAACCAAGAACTACCTCTTTGCCAAATTTGGTGTAATTCCGTTCAGCAGTTCGGGCTGTAGCCGTGTCTAAAGTTTCCTATGGGAAAATGCATGGGGAAAACGCGTTTTGGGACCCCCTTTTTCTCGGCCCCCGCTTGACGTATCACCCCGAGACTTTCAGGGTAGGAGCGGACCGGAGCGCCCCACGAAGTTTGAAAATTTCGCGAAGATACGTCAACCGGCAAGAGAGTTATTTCAAATAGAATGTCGCGGATTTCCTATGGATAATAGGTTGTAACTATAACTATCTACTGGCGACCGCCAGTAGATAATATATATATATATATATATATATATATATATATATATATATATATAAATATAGCTTCACTCCGTGTACCACCGGATTCTGCTCCAAACACGGACACGGACCCAGACTTTGTTGCTTTAGTTTATTGTTGCTGTGCCGCCATAACGTTTCAGCTCCTACGAGCCTTGATCACATGACACAGGAAGAACACATGCGGACGAATTTAAAGTGACAGGTGCGTGAACTAATTGCAATTACGTGATGGTTAAAATTCATAGACATAGAAGTAGCATCAAGACAACCAAGTGATAATATGATTACATAATGTCTCCTACTTGGTATATATTGTTATACCGAAGGTATACATGTAATTTCTCGTTTAGTGTTGTTGTTTCGGTGTAATACCTCACTTTATACAATTTACTACATAATCATACATTTTGCGAGTTTAAAATTCACTCCATCAATAAAATATTGTAATTTGTCATTGTATAAATATTTGTTGCGTTTTACCGCAATACAATAAATAACCTTAATGTTAATAAGAGGTATGTAAAATTATTGTAAAAAAAGTCTGTTATCCTAAAGTGCCAGTGCAATTTAAAAAAGAAGTGTATAAATAGATGTGTTAAAATCATTGAACTCCTTGTTAATCTCATGTATGTGCTAAAGTAGATATCAATACCTGAATCAAATGCAGAGCTTAGTATATGGTGGCCATATGGATAAAAATAAATATATCCATATCTAGTAATCATTGATGCCTGAGGATCTGTACAATAGTATTCTGTTTTGTTGATTAAAAGAATATGTTGGACTATGCATAATTAGAGGTAGATTAAATATCACATTAAAAGGTAACATGTAAACAGTGTACAATATGAGTACATTATTGTGTATATTTATGATAAAAGCCTAATAAAACCTATAAATATATGATTTCATAAATATATAAATATATAAATATACTAACATATACATACATATATATACAAAAATGATGTTAAGAGATTGTTAATAAAAAAGTCAGATCACCGTCTTAGTATCAATTCCTTAGATGTAAATACTAGTTCAAAAAATACTATTTTCTCATTGTGCTCAATCTATAGTGATTGTAAGATCAAGGATGCCATTATTTCTCAATGCACATTTTTTTGATACTTGTAAACACTTGATCACTGCATTAACATCAACATGTTAACCTCCATCGCCTATGATTGTCATGGTTATTGTCCTCCAATGCATCCGAACATATTAAAAATCAAACATGATGCTGAATTCATTCTATACTATTAACCTAAACAGGTATACATGTCCTCCGTTGCGTTCAGACCTCCTGGTGATTTGGAATCTAATTGTAGTATGTATCTTGTTTCTAATCTTCGTAATTTTGATTCCCTGTCCCCTCCCCGTCTGCTCGGGGGTACACTGTCAATCGACATAATATTTGAGGTCTGTATTATTGGAATTGTGGGCCTCTCTGAAGTGGCGTGCCACCGGATAAGTGTTATCCTGATTACTGATGGCACGTAAGTGTTGTAAGATACGTTTATGCACTTGCAATTTTGTGCTGCCTATGTACTGGAGGCCACATGGACATTCCAAGACATAGACAGCATATTCAGTTTTGCATGTGAGATATCTCTGTATCTTAATTGCCTTATCACTGAACGGTGTTGTATATGTATTTTTATTCATACCATGAGCACACGCCTTGCAAGATCTGCACTTGAAAAACCCTTATTCGATTGTAACCAGCTTGTCTTTTCAATTATCTCTGGACTAGTGTTCGACAAGAACATCTCTCATGGAGGGTGATTTGCTATATGTGATGGACACCCTCTGCGGCAGCAGGGGTCCAATCACAGCATCATTTAATACTAGTGGCCAGTTTTTTTGTATAATTTTTTGTATTTTGATGTGCTGGTTGCTATATCTAATGATCATTCTAAAGGTGTTATCTGTATCTTTTTTTGTTTTTTCAAAACCTGCATTTGATATGTGTGTGCTCCTAGGCTTCTCATTAAGTAAGGAATCTCTACTAGGTAACATAGATTTTGATATAGCTCTCGTGATAATATGTTTGCTATATCCTCTTTCCCTGAGTCTCATGCAGCTGTCTGCTTGTGCTGTTTTTAAATCTTGTTCATTGCTGCATATACGGCGTAGCCGTAACATCTCACCATATGGTATACTGTTAATGAGATGTCTTGGATGAGCACTGCTTGCGTGGAGAGTAGTATTTCCCGCCGTTTCTTTACGGTACAACCTACTTTCTATTTTACCCTCATTAATGTATATCTGGGTGTCGAGGAAGTTGACTATATTGGCACTTATATTAGTTGTGAAATGTAGGTTCAATTGGTTGTTGTTCAAAGTATCAACAAAGGAAAGGGCCTCCTGCTGAGTGCCATGCCATATCACAAATAAATCATCTATATAACGGAGCCAAATTTGTACATGGTTGTCAATGTGATGGCTGTATTTACTTCTGAGGACCACTTCCTCCCAGTAGCCCATATGAAGACAGGCATAACTGGGAGAAAAACTGGCCCCCATGGCTACTCCTCGAGTTTGCTGAAACAAAAGATTGTTAAACATAAAATTATTATTGGTTAAACAGAACTCTATCATTTCCAATAGCATGTTGTTGTGCTCATTGTGGTATGTTGCTCTTTGTGCCAAATAATGTTTTATGGCTTTAATACCATCCTCATGTTTTATACTGGTATACAAGGAGGTTACATCCATTGTCATTAGTAGATAGTCATCCTTCCATTCTACCTCATTAATTTGTCTCAAGAAATCTGCAGTGTCACGTACATATGATGGTAATTTCTTGACAAAATCCTGTAAAAGAAGTCCACATACATAGATGTATGTTCCAAAAGACCACCCCTAGCCGATATTATTGGACGCCCAGGTGGTGTTACTGGATCTTTATGTATTTTGGGAATGAAATAAATCGTTGGTGTTGTTGGGTTGTCTATTTTGAGGAATTTGTATTCATTGATGGTAATGAGTTCTTTAGATTTCCATAATGAGAGTTTGTTGTGGTATAAGGCATATGTAGTTTTCAGATTTGCCGCATTGTTTCTTGTGTAGCATTCTCTGTCATTAAGCTGCTTAAATGCTTCCTTTAGGTAATCCACTTGTGGCCAAATAACTACATTGCCTCCCTTGTCACTGTTCCTTATAATGATGTTTTTCTCTTTTTTCAATTTAGAGACCAAGTTGTAATATTGTCGCTGTTGGTTGGTATACTTGACTTTTGTTATCCCCACTGCTTTGCTGAGTTTTTTTAATTGTGTTGTAACCGTCTCGTGGAAGACATCTATAGAGTCTCGAGGAGTAATGGGGTTAAAAGTAGAGGGTTGTTTAAAAGGAGTTAACTGGTCATGATCAGTGTTGTCCCAAAGGCTCTCCATGTCCTTCAATAAGGGTACATCAGATTGCGATAGATTTGGATAACTTTGAAGGCCTTGTTCTATTGCTTTGTTTGACTCCTCTTGCGTTTTAGACAATAAAAAGAATTTTTTAAGTTTGAGTTTCCTTACTGTTTTATATACGTCTAACCGTGTCGATGCAAAATCAAAATTAGCTCCTGGAGAATATGTCAATCCCAAACTTAAAATGTTTTCCTCTTTGGCTGACAAACTAATATTGGAGAGGTTAATAATGGTGCGGCAGGGTGCTTTTGTTTTGTTTACTTCTTCTGCCAATATCCCCTTCCCCTCTTTTTGGTGTAATTTTGTGCGGCATTTGTTTGCTTTGCGCCTCTGCCTGCCTGAAGTTGTTGTTTGCTCTTCGTTCATTCTTTGCGGTCTTGGACGGAGAGTTTGTCTCCTTTGTTGACATAAAAAAATCAGCTCCTCCCCAGGTAATGGCTTCTTACGATTCCCTGTGAGATCTAGATTTCTCATTTCTGATTCAGACTCGCTTCCTCCTGCTGAACTCAAGACTGACTGTGAAGTTTCTTGTCTTACTTCAGGGGTTCTGTTAGGAATATGTGTATTCCGTGCTGGTTTGTTTTTGGCCACTCTGTAGCCATCATATTTTTTAGCAAAGGTGAAGATCTGTCCGAGTTCGTAGTCATTACGATCCCTTTGAAATTTATACGCTTTTCTTTCTTTTATTTTATCTTCTTCTTTATTCAAATGTGTCATCATTTCTTTCCTCATTTTCACCATTTCCTCTGTTTCCTCCAACTTTCCCAATTCATCATTCAGTTCATCTATGTCTTTCAGGAGTTGGGCTCGATCGATGTCAGCGTATTTGATTAGTATAAGAACAAGTCTTCTAGATGACTCTAGGATATATATATATATATATATATATATATATACAAACATATATACTTACCCACCCCTAAAACCTTAAAAATATCCTTACCACCCTATACTCTTACCCACCTCTAAACCCTAAAAATACCCTTATCACCCTAAACCCGCACCTATCCCAAAACCCTAAAAATACCCCTACCGCCATATACCCTTACCCACTCCTAAACCATTAAAATGTCCTTACCACCCTATACCGTTACCCACCTGCCCCAAAACCCTTAAAATACCCTTATCACGCTATACCACTACCCACACTAAACCCTTATGAACTTACCTTAACTATATTTACCTTGCATGGTAAAGGCATATGTGTGGTAAAGGCATGTGCATGGTGAAGGTATTGTGTGGTAAAGACTGCGTGGTAAAGGCTGTTTCCCTATTATGAAAGTACATGACGGTATGTTAATTCCTTAAGAGGTTTGGGTGTTTCTTAAAAGAGTCTTGTACTTCTTATATGTTTATATATGTTTACAGAGAGCCTACAACAGTCATTTAATCTTTTCATTCTCTATTTAGTTTATTTAGCTACTTATGTTATACCCATTGTGCATGTGTTATAGACTCATGTGATGTTAGAAAAGGTTACAATGCTTCGGACCGTGTTGTACATATATTGTGTTGTGAAGTTTGGTAGAAAACTTTCCAGTACAGAAAAGACAAAATAATTCACATTGTCAATGCTAGTTAAAATGGATTATGTGAAAGAAGCTGTAAACGTTCACAAAACATGTGAGCAGAGTTCATTTTACATGTCACACAAACACATTTTTTAAATGGAGAAGACGACTTTCTAAAATGTAAAAACCTAGCTGACAAGTGGCTGCATATCCTGTATAACACCGTCCTTTAACTCTGGTATTTTAGTCAACAGCACTTTGCGTGCTGGGGCTTTAAACCCATAATGATCCTGCTAAAAACAAAACTACAAACCCAACACCAACATGGTGTTGGCTGAAAATACCGGAATGGCTGAGGTATAAATGTCGTAGTGCCACTTGGCAGACTTGTGAAGTGCAAAATAAAATTTAGTTCCTGATTTTCTGCCTTTTTCTTGTAGGCAATCATGAGTTATGCAGTCCAGTGAGTGAGAGGTCAGACAGTCTTTCAAGTGCAAATATCTCACTCCTAATGGGCTCAGATTAACACTCCTTGAAAAATCGACCGGCTATAATGCATGTTATGTAGTTTGACTTGTCTGAAGAGAAACCGAGAAAAGAAAAACAATGTGTTTGCACCTCTCTTGCAGGGGCTATGCTTGGGCTAGACGTTGGTGTGGTTTAGATGGAGCCCCTGCAACACCACTGTGATGCCTCCAGCCTTGGACAGGTGCAGCATGTACTGCTGGTGCTGCCCCGCAAGGGCCACCAGTGGCGATCACTAGTTTGATTCCAGAAAATGTAAACAGAGCCTTTCATCCTTACGAGTTCGATAAATTGAGTACCATTAAATTGAGGTAATAGTAATAGCCGTTATTTCCAGGGCATAACGGTTAGAAATTGGGTTTCTGGGTGGCAGAGGTATGCAACTTGTCCAAGCAGGAACAACAATCCTAGCCAGGGTAAGTGTAGTGCACACTAAATGTTTGCCTGTGTTCATCCGCTGGTAGCTTGGCACAGAGCAGTCAGGCTAAACTAAATAGGCAACGTGTAAAGTATTTGTGCACACAGTAACACAGTGGAAACACCACAAAAGACTCCACACTGTTGTAGAAAAAAGTACCTTTTTTTTTCTCTTTCAAACAAGACCAAAATGACAAAAATCCAATCAATGGTTCACAAGTTATGATTGCTCAAAGTTATGAATGCAAATAAAGTGTTGAAAACCCAGGCGCTTCTAGTACGTCATTTACAGTAGGGCTGGGGAAATGTCAGCGATCGAAGCAGAGGATCGGAAAATAGGCGTTTTCAGCGTGTTAGAACAAATGCGTTGCTTTCACAGTCAGGAAAACAGTAAAGCAAGTGCAAGTCCCTCAAGACTAGTGGAATTCAAGCAAGTCTAGCCAGCTGTGATAACGTGCAGGTCGGCAACGGACACCACTCGGGTCTCAATACACACAGTACCTTTTGGGGGGAAGCCGCGAGGTCGACAGTCTCATGAACAGAGCTTGTGGGGTCGCGATATGCTTCTTCAGGCAGGCTGCGGTGTTACGGCAAGCCGCACTGAGTCGTCCTTGCCCGGTGCTGCAGCGGCAGTCATGGTGGCCTTGGTGAGCTGGAAGAAGTGGCAGATGTAGCAGTCTCCCTCGATCGGTCCTGCACTGGAGATGTCCCTTCACCTCAGGGTTGCCGGCAATGTATGCCGAGCTGCGCTGGGCTGTTGTTGAGCGGTGCTGCGGCGAGTCAGGCAGATGTGACAATCTCGCTCAGCCTATGGGCAAACAGCTGCAGGGTCCCTGGTTTGACACCCTGGACTGGTTTTGGGCAATCTCAGCAGGATAGAGCTCCGGGAGGGCTGGGTCCAGCAGGAGTGTGTGTAGGAGTGATGTCTTTTATGGCTCTGAGACTTCTTGAACAGAGGGCAAGCCAGCAAGCCCTCAGAGATACTTAAGTTGTCTTTGTAGAGGATGCAGAGACTAGATCCTGTCCTTCTCACTGTCAGGTAAAAAGCAGCAGGTCAACACAGCAGGGGAAGTTGCAAAGTGGCAGTCCCTCCTACAGCACAGCAATCAGCAGGCCAGCACAGCAGAGCAGTTAGCAAAGTGGCAGTCCTAACCGCAACGCAGCTCCTCTTCCTGAAAGAGTATCCTCAGGTCCCCAAAGTGAATTGAGTACATGGTGTCAGAGGTCCAGTACTTGTACCCTAAGGTGCCTTTGAAGTGGGGGAGATCACAAGGTCCCTGCCTTTCCTGCCCTCGCTACAGACTCACTACCGGGAGATGTGCAGCTCTTTGTGTGGTGACAGGCACTGCCCCATTCAGGTGCAGGTGTCGGATCATCCCTCCCAATCTACCTCAGGAAGGCCCGTCAGCCTGGTGATGGGCCATCAGGATACAAATGTCACACCCCTTTTCCCTTTGTGTGACTGTCAAGAGGGAATGCACAAAGCCCAGCGTTCACCCAACCAGACGTGTATTCAGGGACAGGCAGAGGCGCAGAATGGTTAAGGTAAGAAAATGGCAACTTTCTAAAAGTGGCATTTTCAGACTTACAATTTAAAATCCGACTTCATCATAAGTTGTGATTTTAAATTGTGAGTCCAGAGACACCAAACTCCACATCTCTGTTAGAAATTGAGGTTTCTGGTTGGTAGAGTATACACCCTGTCCAAGCAAGAGCCACAATCTTAAACAGATACGCAACCTAAATTAACCTGTGCTTACCCTCTGGTAGCTTGGCACAGAGCAGTCAAGCTTAACTTAAGAGGCAATGTATAAAGTAGTTGTGCAACACCTAGATTACAGCAACAGTGAAAAAACACCACAAAAGACTCCACACCAGTCTAGAAAAAGAGAATATTTATCTGAGTAACACAAGACCAAAACAACAAAAATCCAATCAGTATAAGTCGAGATATTAATTTTTAAAGAATAAACCCAAAATAGTGCTTAGAAGTCAATAGCACTAAAAGGTTACTTGAAGTCGTGCTAGACCAGGGCAAATCCAAAGTTCAAGCCAACCTCGATGGAGGGCAGGCCAGCTACAGGACTCATGCAGGGCCCGCTGAAAAAAGTACCTTGTACGGAGCAAGTGTCGGCGTCAAGAACTCCCTGCGTCGGTTCAGATTCACGCAGTCGGGTCAATCCATCCAAGTCAAGCCTTGCAGTCGGTGTCGAAGGGTCAGCACTACGTAGGAGTTGAGCCTCGCAGCTGCGCCTTCGGATCAGGGCTGCGTCGTCGTCAAACCTCGCAGCGGGTTCTTCGGATCGGTGCTGTGTCGCCGTCAAACCTCGCAGCAGCGTCTTCGGATCGGTGCTGCATCGTTCGTGAACCTCGCTGTTGAGACCCGCTTCCTCTTCAAATCGGCACTGCATCGGAGGGCACCGCATTTGTTCTGATCGGTGCAAAAGGGTCACTGCATCGATTTTTGCAGAAAACAGCTGCAGAACCCACTTCTAAGGCCCAGGACTAGAGGGGGCACCTCATGCAAGGGTAGGACTCGCAGATGACAGAGTCCAGCAGGCAGCGCCAGCAGAGTTGCAAGAAGTCTTTTGTGACCCTGAGAATTCAGAGAACAGGAGGCAAGCCAACAAGCCTTTGTAGAAACGTTGGTTCAAGGATGTAAAGAGCAGTTCCAGTCCCTCTTACTCCCAGGCAAGAAGCAGCAGGCCAACACAGCAGAGCAGCAAAGTGGCAGTCGCTCCTACAGCACAGCACCTCTTCTTCCAGGCAAAATGTCCTTGGTTCCAGCAAAGTTCTGATTTGGTAGTGTCAGGGGTCAGGTACTCATACCCAAATATGCCTTTCAAATGGGGAGACATCAAAAGAGGCAGTTGAAGATCACAAGGTCCCTGCCTTTCCTGCCCTTGCTCACTACCTAGGGGTAAGCAGCTCTTTGTATGGTGACAGGCACAGCCCTATTCAAGTGCAAGTGTCAGCTCCTCCCTCCCAATCTACCTCAGGAAGGCCCATAAGCCAGTTGATGGGCCATCAGGATGCAAATGTCACACCCCTTCTCCCTTTGTGCGACTCTCTAGAGGGAATGCACAAATCCTAGCTGTCACCCAACCCAGAGACAGGCAGAGGCACAGAATGGTTAAAGTAAGAAAATTGCATCTTTCTAAAAGTGGCATTTTCAGACTTACAATTTAAAATCCAACTTCACCATAAGTTGTGATTTTAAATTGTGTGTCTTTTCCCAATTGGAAATTTCACTTGAAAGATGTTTTAGGCAATTCCAAAGTTAACCTATGGGAGAGATAGGCCTTGCAGCAGTGAAAAACGAATTTAGCACTTATTCACTACCAGGACATGTAAAACTCAAAAGTACATGCCCTACCTTTTAAATACACTGCGCTCTGCCCATAGGGCTGCCTAGGGCCTACCTTAGGGGTGACTTATATGTAATAAAAGAGAAGGTTTGGGCCTGGCAAGTAGGTCAGTTTAAAACATCACTCATAGGCTCTGCAGTGGCAGGCCTCAGCCATGTTTAAAGGACTACTGAATGGGTGGCACAATCAGTGCTGCAGGACCACTAGCAGCATTTAATTTAATTTACAGGCCCTGGGCACATATAGAACTCTCTACTAGGGACTTATAAATAAATCAAATATGCAAATTGGGGATAACCCAATGTTACCATGTTTTGAGTACAGAGCATATGCACTTTATCACTGGTTAGCATTGGTAAAGTGCTCAGAATCCTAACACCAGCAAAAATTAGGTCAAATAACTAATTAGGTCAAATAAAAGGGAGGAGGAAGGCAAAAGGTTGGGGTTGACCCTATAAAAAGGCCAGGTCCAACTCTATGTTTTCCCAATTGGAAAATACACTTAAACGATGTTTTAAGGCAATCCCAATGTTAACCTATGGGAGAGATAGGCCTTGCAGTAGTGAAAAACAAATTTAGCAGTTTTTCACTACCAGGATATGTAAAACTCAAAAGTACATGTCCTACCTTTTAAATACATTGCACCTTGCCCACAGGGCTGCCTAAGGCCTACCTTAGGGGTGACGTGTAATAAAAGGTAAGGTTTGGGCCTGGCAAGTACGTTAACTTGCCAGGTCGAAATGGCAGTTTAAAACTGCACACACAGGTTCTGCAGTGGCAGGCGTGAGACATGTTTAAAGGATTTCTGAAGTGGCTGGCACAATCAATGGCGCAGGCCCACCAATAGCATGTAATTTACATGCCCTGGGCACATTTTGTGCACTTAACTAGGGACTTATAAGTAAATTAAATAAGCCAATATTACCATCTTTTGAGTACAGAGCATATGCACTTTAGCACTGGGTAAGCAGTGCTAAAGTGCACAGAGTCCTGAAGCCAACAAAAACAAGGTCAGAAAAAGGGGAGGAGGAAGGCAAAACGTTTGGGGGTGAACCTGCAGAAAGGGCCATTTCCAACAATAACAATAGCAGAACTGCGGTACAGAGCACTGCATTAAAAGATTATTATTTATTCTTATTACATTTACTTATCATTAAAAGTTGTGTTTCTTTACCGTTTAAATACACTTCAAATGACGAAAAATCCATCCAACCTGTGGACTTTGCTCAATTAGGGCCAGTAAATATCCACAGATTCCCAATTCTATGAATTAGAATTTGTCCTTTCCGCATCTAAAGGAAATTCGAATTGCTGATGCTCATAATGAAATAACTAAAGTCAAGTGCAAAAAAAAGCAAAGGGGGTTGTGTACATGTTTACAGGCAATGCTATATTTTAACTCTGTGTTACAGAGCATGAATTTCTATTTCTTTTTTTCTACATGTCTCTCAGTGAATGGAAACAAAATACTCTTCTGCTACAGACATTCACAGAGGGAGCAGAGAGAGAGAAAGGCAACCCTTTTATTCAAGGAAATCTGTCAACAACTCGCAATAGAGAAAAGCACACTGAGCTTGCGCGTATGTTTGCCTTTCCGTTCAATAAAACTAGCTGTGTGCGTAGCATATAAGGAGATTTATAAGGCAAAGAAAACAGCGTATGTACTGCACACGAAAGAGGGCAGAGGGCTAGAGTGAGTTCAGGGCTCAGTGTATTCTTTAACTTGGGTGACGGAGACAGGAAGTGACAATTTAAAAAAATATCTTAAGGAACGCCTATTCTAACGTCATTTTCCGAACATATCGGGGTTCCTATCAGCCTTCAGTTAACTATCTAAATATAGCGGTTCTGAAGACTTAACATGTGGGAGCCATTTTGAGACCTCTTATGTGTGTTACACAGATTCTATGGCAGGACCGGAGGCTCAGATTATGCTTCTCAATCTTTACTGCACCATAAAACAGCAGCCAATGAAAAAACAGTAAACATATCACAACACTAGAAATCCCATGAGGCTTTGAACCACGCCTCCTTTGAACACCAATCACGTTATTCCAAAGTCTACAAAATAACGAGGCACCAACTTTCTGCCTCTTTCTTTGCTGTTCCGCAGTCAAGATAAGTGCCTCATTATTTTGTATAACAGCATTCCTGATTGATACTTTCATGTCGATATTAGTAAGTATATGGTTGTTTACACGTTGACATGTATATTTATTAAGTATATGGTTGACTACACGTTAATATGTAGATGTATCTATGTTACGCGCTGCTTGTAGACTTGCAGGTTTATGTGGATAGCAGTGTTATGCCTTACTTTATTTATTTATCAGAGTTTTATATAGCGCGAACTTGACCCGAAAGTATCGGGTATCAGAGCGCTTTACATAGCACCAGTTGCGTTACATGAGGACACATTCATTTATGTTAGGCACAGGGAGATTAAGTGATTTGCACAGGATGTTCAGCGTCATAGCCGAGACTCGAACCCAGTTCCCCAGATTCGAGGTCAACCGCCTAGTTTGCATGCTTCCGTTTCTCGCGGTCGCGTTTCTTTCTTTCTCACCCTCGGCGCGTGTTGCGCCCCTTTCCCGCTTCTATGCTTTAAAATTCGGAGCCTGCCCGCGCCCGTAGTCCGAGCGGCCGGGCTGAGGCGTACGCGTGCACCGCGCGGTTCGTCCGGGAGTGGCCCCTCCCTGGAGCGAGGTCGCGTAGGCAGCCCAATTGGGCTGCCTACGCGTATCTCGGGAGCCCGCACGCAGAAGCGCATGCGGCGTGTGCTCCCTTCATCGAGCTGGTGACGCCTGGCCCGGGCTTGTCTAACGGGCGTTCCTCAACTAATTTGCATGCGCTTCCGGGCCAATTTCACAGATTATTAAATCGGACGACTTTTCCCACACTCTGGTGCAGATAGAAAACCTGATACTTCAGGATTTATAATTTTTGGAACTTTTTTTAACTGTTGCCCAGGCTTTCGGCCTCCATCCCTTCTAAGACCTGAGGCACAGTTTAGGTACCGAAAGACAGCTCTTGCTCCTGCCCTATGCCCTGCTTACTGTTAGGGGGGCTGCAATAATTTGGCTTCCCTCTGGGGAATTTGGATCTGGGAAGTGCCTCTTCCTTACACCATGTCTGATTACGAGGTGTGTGAGCAGGACCTAGCTATCTATGGTCCCCAAGATGAGGAGGATTACTATTACGACGAGAACATGGAAACTTTATTTGATAAATCCTCGACAAGAAACTGGATAAGGCTCTATCCACCGCCCTTCTACCCATTTCCCAACATCTCGACAAGCTGACAGGTAATGACCCGTCCCCAGTCCCCTCCGATCCCTCCTCTACTCCTCTTCCACCAGTAGAGCCCCCCGGCCCTTCCTGGCCTCACGTAAAAATCTTCACTAAAGTCACAAGGAAAGCAAAGGACCATGATTATTTTACCGGTCCGGCGCCCCTTCCAGACCTTTCTATTCCTCCTCTTTCCCCTACCACGGACGCAGATACTGACACCTCCTCCTCCCAGGAGTCACGACCACGTAAACGCTCCAAGAAGCGCAAGCGTCCCTCTTCCCCTTCTAATCAGTCCCCGTTCACTTTCGACCCCACTTCCATTGTCCACCCTAGATCTTCGGACTGGTCCCCAGCCCCGGCGGTCGCGGACTATATGCACACTCAAGGAAAAGTTTTGATAAAGAGGTCAGATCTCGCCTCAGATCCGAATGTCCACGTCCAGACCTTCCTAACAAGACCGCCCTTACGCCTGACATTGACGTGTCCAGGCAAACCTTCCTCAAAAAATTTCGCAAAGATCCAAAAAAGGGTATTGATCGGGCTCTTCGAGCATGTCAGGACAAACTTCTTGATGTGTCTGGCCCTCTGGCCAAGATCTTAGAGCTAGCCCTACAGGCTCAAGAGACGGGTGCTGCAATTCACCCGGAAGTCCTTGCAGGATGGACTCAGAGAGCGATTTGCCTCCTCGGCAATGCAAACTGCGCTCTATCATCTGAAAGACGCAAATCAGTTCTCTTACGAATTGACCCCCAGTTAGCCGAGCTGGCTTCCGCAGAACCTGGCCCTCTGGCAGAGGGACAACTGTTCGGAGACCGCTTCGTGAAGGACATAGCAAAGTTCGTCAATACTTTTACCTCATTAGACAAGTCTCAGGCATCCCTTAAGAACGTCTTCCATCCCCTCTCTGATAGGGCCGGTCATGGCAGAGGACGCTCGACTGGCCGCTTCAACCAACAAGGTCCTCACCGTGGCTACAACCCCGGACGCAGGGGATACGCTCAGGACCCGGATCAAGCGGGCTTTTACCCAACCAGATCTCGAGGCTTCAGAGGCCGCTTCAACAGGGGCGTCAACAGAGGCTTCCGCAACAACGATGCCCAATCCTCCGGTATTTATTCATCCCTTTCTCCCTGCGATTCCCTTGGGGGGCAGACTGATGCACTTCACACACGATTGGTCAAAGATCACATCAGATGCGTGGGTCCTCAACACAGTGCAAGGGTATCAGATCGAATTGATTGCTCATCCGACCCAGCATTCCCCTCCCCCTCCTCTTCATTTTTCCCAACAAGAGCAGCTTTTTATAGACTCAGAGCTGCAAGAGCTTTTGGCAAAACAGGCCATTGCTGTAGGAGATTTCCAACCCGGAGGTTTCTGCAGCAACGTCTTTTTGGTTCAAAAGAAGGGAGGCGGTCAAAGATTAGTTCTAAACCTAAGAACCTTCAACCCCTTTGTAACCTATCGTCATTTCAAGATGGAAGGCATCCATCTGTTGAGAGATCTTTTATTGGAGAAGGACTGGATGGTTCGGTTAGATCTGAAAGATGCTTACTTGACAGTTCCGATCTACCCTCCCCATCAACGTTTTCTCCAGTTTCAATGGAAGGACCAGTGGTTCCGTTATCTGTCCCTATCCTTCGGCCTATCCTCCGCCCGTGGGTTTTCACCAAACTCCTGAAACCGGTGGTAACTCGCTTACGAGAGATGGGAGTCCGCATGATTGTCTATCTAAATGACATGCTTCTTTTGGCACAGAGTCGTGCATTGCTTACGACACACCTACAATGGACAGTGTCCCTACTACATGATCTAGGTTTTGTGATCAATCTCAAAAAATCTGTGACGACTCCATCTCAACAGATAGAGTTCCTGGGGTTCCAGATAAATTCAGTGTCAGCTCAACTACTACTTCCACAACCCAAGATAAAATCAATCAAAAGAGAAATCAAGTTGACCTTGTCCAAACAGATGGTGTCTTTGAGGTCCCTAGCGAGGATTGTTGGCCTTCTGGCCTCCTCTATCCAAGGGATCTTCCCGGGCCCGCTTCGTTACAGAGCGCTGCAGCGTCTAAAGATTCACTACCTCCAGCAGAACTACACCTACAATCACTCCATTGCCCTGACACGAGAGGCGCAGGAGGAACTCAGATATTGGTTGACGCACATGGAAGCTTGGAATGGCAAGGCCATTTTTGGTGTTTCTCCCGACGTAGTCATCAAGTCGGATGCCAGCCGCTGGGGCACCAGATGCGGAGAGTTCGCTACCGGCGGTCGCTGGTCAGCAAAAGAATTGAGCATGCATATCAACTGTCTGGAGTTGTTGGCGGGTTCGTTCGCCATCAAGTCGATTTCTCCATTGAAGAGCAATTGTTGCATCCTTCTTCAGATGGACAATGTGTCAGCGGTGCGCTACATCAAGTGCCTCGGAGGGACGAGGTCTCGACTCTTAGCCAACATAGCTCAGGAGTTCTGGCATTTCTGCCTAGCGCAGAAGATTACAGCCATAGCCGGATACATTCCTGGCAAGGACAATTCAGTGGCAGTTTGGAATTCCAGGTTCCTGCGGGATTACAGTGATTGGAGGCTACATCCTTCAGTATTTCAAGGGATCATGGATATTCGAGGCCCGTGCCTCGTGGATCTTTTTGCATCTCGCCTGAATGCTCAACTTCCCAAATTCTTCAGCTGGAGACCGGATCCGATGGCAATGGGAACGGACGCTTTTCTCCATCCTTAGGGAACTCAGACGAATTATGCCTTCCCGCCCTTTTCGATGATCCCCAGAGTAGCGGCCTATGTCCGCCGCCAGGTAGCATCATTGAGCTTAGTCACACCTCTGTGGAAGACACAGTCGTGGTTTCTGACGCTTTTGGAGTTATCAGTGAATCTACCCTTTCAACTTCCGGTGTTCCCACAACTTCTCCTGGACCCAGTCGGGTCCCCACATCCATTGATTCTTCAAGACCAGCTGGTCCTCATGGTGAGGACAATCTCAGGAGATGCGAACAGATTGAAGGCCTTTCATCGGCAGCTGCCGAAACCAGTTGGTGTACATCCAGTTGTTTGCAAATTGTTAAAAGGCATTAGGGTTTCTCGACCCCCGAAACCCAGGTATTCCACTTTATAGGATGTTTCTTTGGTGTTATCATTGTTGGAATCTTGGCCGGAAAACAAAGATTTAACATTAAAACAAATTTCTTCGAAACTTACCATGCTTTTGTGTCTTATTTCCTGTCGGAGAGTTTCTGATGTACGTGCTCTTGATTTAGCAGGTAGGTTATTCTCCCCTCATGGAGTATCATTTATTATATCCAAGAGGACTAAGACTGTGTCAAGGTCAATTGAGTACCCAGCGTTTCCGCATAATGATAAGTTATGTGTAGTGAAATGTTTGAAAATGTATGAGGAGCGGACGTTAGCTCACAGAACGGACCTTCTGGATCCTTTGCTCCTAGCCATTCAGAAACCTTTTAGGCCTGTGTCTGCAGCTACGTTAGCTCGCTGGGTTCGATGGGTCATGGCTGAAGCGGGCATTGACATTTCTGTGTATGGGGCTCATTCGACCAGAGGTGCTATGGCCTCCAAAGCCTTTGTGATGGGTTCTAGGTTGGAAGATATTCTCAAGGCAGCTGATTGGTCGTCTGACTCAATGTTTAAGATATTCTATTATAAGTCAATTGTACATGTTGCTTCTGTTGTTGTTGGTCAGCTTTGAACCAGCATAATCTGAGCCTCCGGTCCTGCCATGAAATAGAACATTTTCCAGCTTACGCAACAAGAATTTTAGATTCTATTAAGGACACGGAGGCGAGGATTATCCCACCCAATGGGACAGGTAAGAAGAATTCTTTAACTGTCAGGATGATTTGTGGTATTGTTGACAGTCATGTTAATTTACCCGCCCTTGAATGATAAGACTCTTAAGTATTTTGGTACTCAAACTTCTTTTTAATTTGAGGAACGGACTCAAAGCAGAACTAAAGTTGGAGTTTGGTCGGATGGTCCACTGCCCTCTTTTGGCTAAAGTTGTCTCTTGGGACTTTTGGTTTACAGTTGCTCTCCGTTGAGGGCTGGAATGTATCCTGTTGATGCACTCTATGGAGGACTGCTCGTGCAAAGAAAGAGGCAGGAAGATGGTGCCTCGTTATTTTGTAGACTTTGGAATAACGTGATTGGTGTTCAAAGGTGTTCAATTGGTGTTCAAAGAAGCCTCATGGGATTTGTAGTGTTGTGATATGTTTACAGTTTTTTCATTGGCTGCTGTTTTATGGTGCAGTAAAGATTGAGAAGCATAATCCTTGCCTCCGTGTCCTTAACAGAATCTAAAATTCTTGTCGCGTAAGCTGGGAAATTTTCTATTATAGCAAACCTTAACTCTACTCACTACAAAGTTGTAACTAAATTCAGCCATACATTGGGTGTTTTGCTTTTCTGGTGTACCCCTTGGACCTCTCCGATACTATAAGATTATAAGGTACCGTGGTGGATTTTGTTTCAGTGGGCTTAGTGCTCTGCTATTGCTTCAATAGGTTGGCTTTATTGTCACTCTTATTTCCTTGCTTCGTATTCGATGGCTTTCGAGCATAGCAACTATTACACGCTTTTAACTAGCTGACCTGTCTCCTTCCACTACTCACTTTTAGGAACTGCTTTTTTTCTTTCTTGTTATGCTCTCCATAAGAGTGCATGTGTTTTCCTGCTCTCTTGTCAGTGTGCTTCTCCACCTACCAAATACCCAACCCCACACTCCATTTTTAGGTCGAGACTGAGTCAGCGTGCATGCGCTGCTCTGGCGAGCTGCTGTAGTGGAGTATGGAAGAGAAGCCCCGCCCACTCTCCACCCATATTTGTCATTGGCTTCTGTCTTTGTCCTTCGTCATTGCAGGCTTCTGATTCAGTAATCGGTTTGTTAGTCCCTCCTTAGTACCGCCTTTTCTTCATTTGTAACCTCCCATGGCTACTGGCCCCTTTACTTCTGCTGTTACACGGTACGTGTTTATTAGTCTGTACGCACTATTTTCTTTTTTCCTACTGCAGGCAGGACGACGTGCGCAGCCGGTACAATGGCGGCCGCTTGTTTTTTGTCAGCAAAAGCGTGCCTTTCACCTTAGTCTCCGCAAGCATCGCCCCACTCCCAACAAAAGGCGCGGCTCACCGAACTCTGTTTTTATAATATTTTATGCTTTTAGTAGGCATATAATATTGAAAAAATTGATTTTGACGAGCCGCACCTTTCTTTTATTCAGGGCCGCTCGACAAACACTGAGTTGCGTTTCGCTTATTTACATGCAATCACGCGAAGGCACTTTCCACGAATTTTGCTCACCCTTACTTTTAATGCAACAAGCAACTGTGTTGCCCTTCCCGTAAGAGTCATTATTTACTCCCTTAGCGCCCTTCCGTTCACATCCTCTTTGTTTTGAGGTCTCAGCTTCCTTTTCTTTTACGTTTCATTCCATTATTTTTTCTTACTTCCAAGCCTGTATGTTGTTGCGTAGCTGTGAAACGCGGTAGTGAAAGGCATGTTTCAGCTGATGTATACTGCCTCAGCTGAGGGGCACCGACAGCGAAACTGCTCAATGGAATCCAATAGCATAGTTAAGGGAGCGATGGGCGTTTTTACGTGTAAAATAGGCTTGGAGACAACAAAAGACTGTGCTTCTCCCCAGGGCACCAATGACATTAAAAAAACTTCACCTTCACTGGAGGGCGTGGTCTACGGTCGTCATGGCTACGAGGACGCTTGAAAGAGCCTTACGTGAGCCCTGTATGTAATCTGAATTTCGGAGCATGGAGGGAATGAAATAGGCGGTGGCGGAGTTCGCTAAGTGCCCACGGACAGCCCGCACATATATCACCAACTACCTAAAGGTAAGCGCCGCGAGGATGTTACTGGGACGAGAGAGATGTTTAATCGGAGTCTGCTTAATTTGCAATAAATGTGACCGCGCACGCTCAGAAGTTTTTTTCCTCTCCGGTAGCGTTGTGACAGCAGTTTCTAAGAAGTGAGGTTATAACGTGACCGAAGGGCCCACGTCTTAACGTTTGCATTGCGTAGGTTAAGTTAATATATACATCATCATTAAACCTGAGTTTAAACCGACAGTGTGTTGTTGCTGCTCTCCAGCGATGCCAGGAACAGGGTATTCACTTTCGGTAGTTTGCCCCGCTGTGCTCATTCACATGTATGCGTCTCAACCCTGAGGCTCAGTCAGCCATGGCTTGTGGGTCCACGGGGCAGGCAGGGGCTACTGGGCCACAGCCATGGGAGAGGGGGTACTTCGCCTCTAGTGTCCCAGGGTCCTTCTTACGATGGCACAGCTGACTGGGCCAAGTACAACCATCTCAGCCCTTGACTCTCAGTGGTGGTGATGGCGAGCAGTCGCAGGCTTCTCAGGGAGGGTATTGTCGTTTACACAGCTTCAGCACTCAACACAATAACGCTCATACCTGATACTCTGGTACGAGTCCCTTGTGCTTCAGGGTGGGCGACTTCTAGGCAGTCGACCACATATTTCCTCCCGACCCTCTATGGGCTAGGGTTTTGCAGGTGTAGTCTCTAGCACATGAGCATCACTCCCTCCCCTCTCTTAGCACATAGTCCTGTTGCAGGCGAAAAATCCCACATCGTCTCTCACCGTTCTTTTCCCTTAAAAGCTTTGAGTCGCGATAAGCCTCCCACAGGTGTGTGGATTACTGGTGGTGCTCAGTACCAAGTGGACATCTTGTGTCAGTCCTGCTCGGGTGAGGTGGAGGCAGACCCGTGGTGAGTCTTCAGTGGGTGGTGAGAGGAGTGTTTGCTGGGCTCCAGCATCTCTGTGCTGAAGGGCTTCGTGGGGCTACGAGCCTGAATACTCTGGTGAGTACATTTTCAATTGCGCTAGGAATCCTGAGGTAGAGGCGGTTTAGAAGTCCTCCTCTCCAGTAGCAGATTTTGGTGACAACCGAGTCCTTCTAGGTGCCGTTGAGAGAATAATTGCAGCAGTTCGATTGGGCTATGGGATTTTCGGTTCCCAGACACTAGTTAAGCAGATAGTGCCTTGAGGCTGTGGCCTTGATCTTTAGAGCAGAGTAGTTGTATCAGTGCCAAGCTAGGCACTCACTGGGGAGTACCCTGGGTAGGCACCGTAAGTTTGTAGTTTTCACTTTTGAGGCTGCCGGAGCCGTACAGAGTTGGCCGGGTCATGGCCATGCTGTTCGGGGTTGCAGGCATGCTGCGGGTTCCACCGACATGGGCAAATGTTGATCCCAGCTTCAGTCGGCCAACCAATCAGGCACACTTCCTTAAGTGCCACAGCAGTGATGAGACGGATGAAACAGGAAGACCACTGGGAACACTTCCGAACCACTGTGATCCTCCAAGGATCTCTGGTACTGGTTCTCGGTCAATGAGTCTCTGATTGATCGACCCGTACACCAGGACCAACTGCTTCTAACCCCTTCCAACTGTCAACTTCTGCATGGTCTGCTCACTCCTCTCCCTTCCTTCAGGCAAGGTTACTTCAGTTCAGAGGACCAGTCAGTTCTTCCTCCAAATCAGACTCCAGGTGAAGTCCCCTCACCTCTGGCAACTGGCTGCTAGGCAGACACCAATCCTGGTTGTCCTCTGGATACTTTATGGGGCACTCTTTCCTTGGTCAGAGAGAACTTGGAACTGGATCAGCAAGTGGATCAGTATCTCCTACTTTTATATAGAGTTAGCATATGACAATGTGGGTTCTCTGTCTGCCTTTGCCGGACCGGTTTGAGTCTGTTCCCTTTTTATATGTCCTTCTCAGGCTGTCATCCAGCCTCTGCCTGTGTCTTGAATGATTATGTTCACAGCAGGGCCATCTCCAAGTTAGAGCCCCCACATCAGAAGCACAAAGAGGTGTAAGTACTCTCCACCAATCAATTGTTGCTATCGTTTTTAATTCACCTTCCCTTTGAACGCATGTACCTCTAAAATTCCAAGCTAGTCCGTTTTTCACGTTTTTGATACATTTGAGAGCCCAATTGAAACCATGTTTAGTTAAGTGATTTCACAGAGAGTGCACAACCACAGAAATGAGCCTCAGATCCACAATCCTTTGTCTCAATTATTTTTCTGGGGAAAAATGAGCCATTCAGTGATATCATCGCATATGTGGCCCGCAGTTTTGGCAAGGTGGCCATCGCTACATCTGTTCTTCTGCTGACCGACCATGGAAGCCCATTTTTAGGTCGAGCCGGAGTCAGCACGCATGTGCTGCTCTGGCGAGCTGCTGTAGTGGAGTATGGAAGAGAAGCCCCGCCCACTCTCCGCCCATATTTGTCATTGGCTTCTGTCTTTGTCCTTTGTCATTTCAGGCTTCTGATTCAGTAATTGGTTTACCACCCAGGCTAATGTGCTGCATAGCTAAATACATATAAGGTCCCAAAGGTGTGACTGATTGCATGGCAAATACTTGTTATTTCTCCTTCTTGTGTTGCTCTTTCTCTTGTCCTTTTCCTGCATGTTAACCCCCTCCTGCACCCAGTGTTGCTCCCCCTCGCCTGCTGGTTTTGCCCACCTAGCTTTATTTTTATTTTGCCGCCCACCCCCTCTATATGCTCTTCTGTTGTTAGCCCACCCCTCCCATTCCTTTTAATATTTACTTGTTTACATTTTTTGGAGGACCCAGCAGCTCCACTCCACCTGAAGAAATTTGCTTTAGGACAATTGAATTTTTGTATTTACTACTTACTTGCCATCTTTAGTCCTGTCTTAAATTACAATCATTACAAGCAAATTTATCTTCCCTTAAATGGACCCGGTGGTTAGGAGGCCTGTATCTCAAGGGACCAACAACAGGCACTGAAATTCCAGGGACCAGTGGCTACTGGCCTGGACAAGGCATCCTGATCAGAACTTTGATATCCCCAGAACAACTTCAGCTAAGAGGATAATTCCAACGATTCTGGAATCAGGGTGACTTCCTCCAGCCGATGACTTGGGACACCAGTCCAGTGGTCGACATCAAGTTAGCTCAAGACTCCCAAGGGATGGCTGGAGAAGTAAGTACAAGCACACTATGGGTTTTGGGATGTTTGAGGACAATGCAGACCCATCACTCTGTATTTGTGAAGGGGTGGAGCAGCTACTCAACAGGTGATGCCCTTTCTTTGGCAGTTGTTTGGGCCACAGTCTCAGCCTGTTGATGTGTTCTTCAAGCTAGTTCCTTTTTTGCCGGTGAATCAGGTCACTTCCTTCTGGCAGGAACTCCAGCTATTTGTGCAGGGAGGTACACTCTCTTCTCCCCATAGATCTAGCAGCAAGGCGGCTCCGATTTAGGCCTACTTGCGGATCTTGTGTGTTCTTGTTGGCAAGTTGAAATGTTAAATAATTTACTGGGGGGAAGTATTCAACTTCCTCTGATAGCCAGGCACCATTTAAATTTCTAGCAGATCCATGAACCATGGAAGGGCATAGTCTCAGGAAGGATTTCCACATGTCCAGGTCATGCAGTCCCGTTTACCCTCCTGAGAGATGTTCGGGCTGGCTTATTTCAAATGAGGAATGACATTGGACATGAAGGCCATCTACAAAGGGATGCAAATGTTGAACAGGAAGAGGGGAGAGGTAAGTTCGATACTGATAAGTAACTGCAGCTGGTTTTGGGGAGGGCAATGAATATCTGTGAGATATGAGCCTCATCACATTCTGCAGGGGTGCCCCATCATTCTGAGTTATGCCACTGATTTCCTAATACACTTTAAAACGTTTAAAGGCCTCATTCTGGAATTGGTGTAATGTGTAAACTCAGACACTAGGCTTTGCAATTGAGCTCATTAGGGGATGAGATTGAATACTGCTCAAACCATTGTAGGGGGTTGGGGAGGAGGGTGGTCGATAAAAAGGGCTTTACAAGAGGCAAGACCTATGTTATTGAGGGCATGGCCTAAACTATGTGAACTTGAATCCCATGCTTGACACAGCGTGCCTCTTGACCAGTATTTGGGTGCCTCGCTGTAAGTTTTTGATTAGTGCATCCAGACATACTACACAACAGCGAAAACAAACATCGAGCATGTGCTAGACCTATTGGCTTTGCCAATGCGTCACAGCACATAGCTTCATTCAATATCATCAAAATTAGAAACAGCAATGTTAATGTTGTGATAATTCGACTTGAAAATGGGAAAATGAGAGGTAATTTAAACATTAGAAGGGTCTGTAGAAGAAACCGTCATCTTGTGAGCGTCCACCATTCACAAAATTAGAAAATGTTCATGTGCATTAATCCAAATAATCAAGAGAGGTACCCTCTATAGGAAGGAGGAGGAAAGGATAGAAATTGTATTACCTTGCAGAGAAACAACTACAAAGAAATTCTTTTCTTTTTCATAAAACCCTCACCCACTCGGGTTTCCCCTTGGTGACATGCTTCATCATAGGGTCCATCCCTGCCCTCCACGGACAGGGGCGTACTACGACCTACGTATACGCGGTAGCACTAACTTGTAAAGTACAGGGGTGTCCTTATACACCTAACCGCTTATGGTGAATCAGAAGGGAGTGTTTTTTTTGCAAAAGTAGAAAGAGAAGTTAAAAATACCAGTTTAGTGGGTCAAAAAAAACGATTTTATTTCTTACCCCCAAAAAGATATGCTAAAATCTGGGGACGCGTGGAAAAACTCTAGGCATAATTACCTAATGTTTCCCTTAGTGGTCAACTAGTTTCATGCCTATCCCCAAGGCATTTCATCAGGACCTAGAAAGGAGTAAATGATGTTCCCACTCCAAGTGTCATTTTAAACACAATATTAATAAAAATACAAAATAAACATACAGCACCGAATTGGTCTGTGTTAAATCAAAAAGACTTAAAATGCGACCATCATTAGGCCTCATGAGTCCATCGAGGAGTTTAAAGGAGGGACGCCTGTAGTCAAACCTCCGTCAAGGCTACTCCCTCACCGTAGACCTGTCCGCACTTCCCCGAGGCTCCGATGTGCATTAATCTTAATTAATTTATCACAGAGCAAACACACACCTGATATTAAGCTCAAAGTTTATTTGTACCCGGGTACAGTGCTGAATTTGAGCCGGTGCTTATAGGTGGAGCACTCATTTTAGGTCTCGGCTAGACAGTGCTTGCACGTCTCTTCAAGACATGTTGTATATACTCTGTGGCCTTCAGCCTGCCCATAGGTTTCCTTTTTGCTGGCTCCATTGTCGCTCTCCTAGTCTTTCTCCTCATTTGTCCATGGCATGCATTTGCTAAGCCTCTTGCTGTGTTTAGCCCTCTCCGAGAGAAGAGACTAAGTACTATATAAATACACTGGTCACAATTTTAACATCTATTTAGGAACTACTTTTTTCTTTAATATAGAGCACTTGAGACAAGTGCTCATGGTTTACCGAGCTCTGCAGTAAACAGGGCTTTAAATTGTGTTATCTGGTCACATTTGCTGTGCATTCAAAGACAGAGATTAAATGTCAGATGCTGTTTTTCTGAAGGTGCGTGTTTACTTACTGTCCCGGTATTGCTTGTAATTCCCACCCTTCTCCATGCCCCCTCTCTCATTGAGACTCCCACAGCTATTTTGATCTCTTCATGTAAAGCAATTCTGTCCTGACAGGGAACTGCCAACCCTCTCTCCTGACCAGGTACTCCCTTTCCACTGCTTTAACCATCAGGTCACTCTACCTCTCCACCAGGATCATGCACTCTCCCTGCTCCTGGTCATAGCATCTGTCCTCTGCACTTGCCCTCCCATCGCTGCCCCACTGTTGCACTCCTTACTCCCTCCTCTCCAGCCCTGGGAGATGGTCGAGTGCTGCTTCTGCGTGTACTGGTTGTCCTCCTTCCGCTCTCCTCCCTGAGCTGGGAAAGCTGCTGCTCTCCCTCTCCTCTGGCACAGGAACAGGACCCCTCCGGAGCCATACTCTATCTGAACCGTTTGGTGTGTGTTTGTAGCATTTATTTTTTCACCCTGGATAGCCCCATGTCTGGGCAAGAATGGGACTGCTTCCAGCAGGAGGAGCTGATCGGCCAGATAAGCGACATTCAAGTCCAGAATCAACAAGGTAAAGGAAAAACATGTTTTCTCCAGAACCTGTTTCTCATTCCTCATCTTCTGTGCTGTTATTTGGGTTGTGCTACCCCAGCAGCAGCTAGCTGTGGTTGCATTCACCGAGCATAGATCATACCAACCAGATTGCTGAAAATGTTATAATTATTTTTCGCTTTGCTACTGATAACACCAATCTCCCCCAAAGCGCACAGCGATGCATGTGTAGATTGCTTTGCATTATTTATATTTGATGTGTGTGTGTTTCTTTTATGATGTTCCTGCAACCATCAGGTTATAGGATGGATCACAAGGACACCGCTTTTCCATTCTTTTGTAATGAAGTATGTGGGAAGATCTGAGTTGTAAAAGTAACTTTAAAGGGCTTGTTTAGTACATGCCGATATCAGCCAAGCATCCTCAATTACTGGCTCTTTAGCTTAAAAGCTCCTTGCACCCTAAGTTTTTTTTACTCATATTTGAAGTGTTAAAAGTGAAACTACAAGTCCCATAATGCAGTGGTTTGTTGGCTAAGAAGCCAGGCTAACTCACCACACGGGGCCAGCTGTGACCTTCTCCCTACCGCTGTTTTATCTAGGTGGGCCGGCTAACTTATTTTAAGATAGGTGGCGGTTGTGGGTGTCGCAAGGAAAATATGTAGAAAAAAAAGCAATATCATTGCATTTTGTGGCGTGTCTCACAGTACAGAAGGCACACCCAGTATATACCTTTCAGTTACCCGTTCACAGTGGACAAGCACCCATATTTCTATTAGACACCTTCGGGCTCTCTCAGACTCTGGGGAAATCGTTTCTGTTGTGTCCGTGGGTGTTTATATTGGTCCGAGGCATTGTGAGACATGAGAAGCAAAGCTTTGAACCAAGAGCTTCAGATCACTAGTGTCAGTGACTACTGAAATGCAAAGTTTAATTTTCTATAGTTAACTCTTTTCTATGGCTAAGTCTTTTCTCACATTGCACTCATGTTTTGTTTTTGCCTGTGGTCGCTGTTCTCAAAAGATGACTATTATCTTGTATCATTTTAGCATCCTTATATGAACGTAGGATGTGGTGTTGCAATCCAGCCGCTTTGTGCAGCAGTGGTGGCTGGTGACATTTGAAAGTGGTGAGGCATAAACTTTGTGGGAGAGCACCGTGGCGAGTGAGCGCAGCGTGCGAGCCCGAACAATTAAAGGGAGGTTTGGGGGGGGTTTTCCCCCCCGAGAAAATTTTGAAAAAAGAGTGGGTAAATGGTGCATTTTCAAGCAAATTTGAGAAGCAAGAAGGTTAATAAAGCAATTGTGAAAGTGCAGTTATTACATTAATAAAGGGATGTCATATAACAACAACATGGTAGCTGCTTATTCAGTATAACCACAGAGCTTCATAACAGACTTCAAGATACAATGCTGAGAACCAGACTGCACCAGCACCAATCTGGGTTCTCGCTCTATAAACACTAACACTCTTTGAAGTGCAGATTGAGTCACTCTAGACTGCACCTCAAAGAGTGTTAGACTTAGTGTTTATATAGAGTGGGAACGCGACCCGAGAAGGCAATTCAGAACTTGAAGAACTGCTTTTGATGAAGCGAAGGCGCACATTTGCTTTGTGCGACTGTCCTTTAATTGTTCCAATTGCCTCCGACGGTCAGAGGAGGCAATCAGAACAATTGAAGCCAGGACAGTTGCACAAAGCAAATGGGTGCCTTCGTTTCATTAAAAGTATAGCGCTTAGCGCTTACTGTCAGTGCGCTCCGATCCTCAGCGCTCGCCTGCGTTCGACCGACGATGCTACATATAACTACTATTCCTCACTGGAGGCAGGGCCCTCAAATAATTAACTAACTAGGATGTAATCATTATTAAAAATCACCGACAATAAGATTGAAGCGCAGTGGAAAGCAGGAAAGTTGGATAGGTGATAAAGCCTCTGGCAGTGGCAGAGGCTCTCGCAGGCAGGTTGTTGTCCACTTTGTAAATCTGCCCTGGCCTCTGGCCATTATTACGGCCATGACTGTGGTGCTGCGTCACAGAGCAGAACAGAAGTGCAGAACACAGACTGCCGAGTGCAAACTCGGACTAATTGGGTACTTTCACTTAGTTAAATTGGACGGCCGACTCACTCAGGTCTCAGCCGCGCCGTTGACGAATGCAGGCCCAGGCCCTCAACCCAGGGACGTGACACAGCAGTCTGGCATCTCCATTATGCAGGCCCAGGTCAGGGCCTGGCCCTCAACCAGTGCAGTGACGTGACGCAGCAGTCTCGCGTCTACAAACTAAAGTCAGCAGCAGCTGCTGACTGTGCTCTGCTCTGGCCACACAGATATATAGTGATTCAGTTGCATGCACTAAAACTAAAGTAAATATGCAGCGCACCATTTTGACCATTTTGATTTTTTGCACACATGGGAGATCGATGAACTGGTGGTACGCGTACTGCGGAGGCGGCAGGCTCGGCGCAGCTATTATTAGTGTAGTAGTAGTGGTCTTACTGGTCAGGTCACTCAGTAGCAGTACTCACTGTGTGTCGTGTTGAATCGATCGATCCTTTTTCCACGAGTTAGACCGACTTTGATGGCACTGGCAGCTCAGCGAGCTCACATGCAGCAGGGTTTGCACTGGCCTAGTGGCCTGGGCTGCTCTGCTGAAAGTACTAGGCCTCCGAGTCCCAGGGCAACGAGGAGGTCAGGCAGAGCTCGAGTGCTCCTGAGTCCTGACTCTCTCTCTCTCTCACTCGGCCACTCCCTTCTCCTGTGTGTGCAAATGGCACGCACTACGCACGGAGGGGAGGGGGAGCACACCCGGAGCAGAGAGCGGCGGGGCTGAGCTTGAGGGGGCAGGGCTGGGCAGCAAATCACTGCACAGCTTTACAATAAAGCCATGCAGTGATTTGTCAAAATGCCCCCATGCTCCTGAACATGCCCAGCGAGTCACACAGGCTCTGCCCCGTTCTGGAGACTGCCACTGCCTAGAGACTAAAGCAGCCAATCCAGGCGCTGCTAAAGCAGCGCTTGGATTGCCCTGGGGCAGGAGACCTCGCCGCTCCTTAGGAGGCCGTAGGGCTGTGGCTTCTACCCACGCCCCCCTCCTTAATTTGCACAGGCGAGAGTCAGAGACCCTCAAGACTGCGCTTGTCGGGCTGGCCAGGGAAAGGCACCCGGCCAACCCGACATGCGCATTTTTCTGCACTGGCCCAGGCGGGGAATGCCGCAACTTTACTTAGTTCAGTTGCTCTAACACCTCCCCACCCCAAGTGACGTCACGTGGCATGCCTGCTGCGGCTGAGTCAGAGACAGCTCAGCTGACTGACTGCTACCGTGCCGGTGTGCCGCCGCGGGCTGGAATTTATTTTATTAAAAGTGCTGCTGTGGACGGACCCCTGGGGCAAAATAATCAGTGGGGCGACGCCCCAACGCCCATACAGAGGAACCGCCACTGCTGTGCAGTGTACACAATGGAGGGTCTTGAGGGGGAGACATGCACTACATACAGGTTTAAACTGCAGGACAGGTACTGACTTTTTCCAGAAGGGGCACCTTCATTGAGCACGCACACAAGGGGCAGAATGCTGGTTAACATTTCTAAAGTGCCTCGAAGATTGCTGGTGGTGGGGGAGGTACATGCTTGAGCACGAAGAGGCGGGTGAAGGGTGACAAGCTGTTATATGACCACATTGTTTTTTACAGGGGTCAACACATGCCTTTGCTTTCTGCTGTTCTTCACGCTGCACTTTTTTTTCCCCAAAGGAAAAATCTGTTTTTGAATGTAAAAAAAAACAACAACAAAACACACACACAAACAGGAAACATATTAGTTTGAATCCATTCTAAACAGGCAAGTGCTGTCTTCATAGTTAAACAGCAATCGGGCGGTTCACATGTCATTGTCTTTTAGCATTTTCGCTTTGATCACTATATATCAATCAACAAAATTTCAAGCTTGGGTCATTTCCTATTGATATGTGAAAACGGAAAAACATACCTGACAAGGCAAAAGCATTGTTTTCTGTAAGATCCCATGTACAACACTGAAAGAAATATTTCTAAGCGCCGACAGCACTCCCGCTCAGTCTTTTTTTTTCTTTTTTAAACTTTATTTACCATTTTCATGTTGATACACAACAAGCATTAATTGGCAACTCACTGCAGCAATACAAAACATATTGTACTGAGAAGATATGATCTAAAACACAAAGCACTGATACATAGGGCAACATATACATTATATACAGCATTGTCAACATTTAATCAACCTGGCGAGGATCTCATCCATGTAGGCTTACCACCCATTCCTCTCGACAAAGGGTATGTGTCTATATCAAGCATGACAGTGAAGGGTTAACCCACCCCAGTGGGGACTATCCCTGCAGGCTGTTGTGAAGTAGGGGCAGAACCAACTTCCAGCAAGTAACACTTCAGGGGGCTCCAAATGTCCTTGGGTCTGGATGCTAAGGGTTGAGTTGTTGCAAACAGCTCGCAATTCGTGTTACAATATATTAGGCTGTTAAGCCAGGCTTTTGTTGTAGGGGTGATTCTGCTGCCCCAGTGTAGTGCTATCTCCCTCTTTGCAAGTAATAGAGCAATGGCGATAAATCTGCGCAGTTGTTTAGGGAAGTCGCGCACATATCCCAGCAGGGCAATTTCGTGTGTAGGGGTTATATCAAGGTGAATCATATGCGATAGAATTGTGTAAATATCTCTCCAGTAACCCCCAATCTTTACACAGTTCCAAGTCATATGAGCAAAATCTGCTTGGTGTACTCCACACTTAGGGCACGTGTGGGGTCGGCCGGGATCAATGGAGTTGATTTTCGCAGGGGACATGTATGCCCTCCAGAGGAACTTAAAATGAATCAGTTTGTGTCTACTATTCAGGGAAACCTCTTTGGTTTGGGTGCAACAGAAGGACCAGTGTGAATCCTGTGTCGGGTCTCCCAAGTCGCGCTCCCAGGTCTCCCGGATCTTGGCGTCTCTGCTAGGGACTAAAGTCATACAGACTCTGTATAATTTGGAAATGAGATGATCACCCCCTTTGCTCGTGATCAATAGTGTTCGTGGTGGGAAGGACTCCGGCTCTAATGGGAATTCAGTAATCTGTGCTCTAAGCGCTCTACGAATCCTGCTGAAAACAAACTGATCCATAAAGGATGCTTCGCTAGACCGCACTTCCTCTGTGCTTGAAAAGACATGACCCCCCTTTCGCAATTCCGACATCCCACAAGAAGGAGGAGTGGGTAAAGAGGGAGATGTTCCCACGGACGAATGGTGGTCCGCCTCACCTGAAACCCGTTGTTTCCTTTCCTTGCAGCCAGATGTCTGGGAGGCAGAAAAAGACCCGACGTGGGACACCGATATCCCTTTTTTTTAACCCTATCCCTTTAAGGAGAAGGCTTCTTGTGGAGACTCCACCCAGGCATACGACGTCACCCTCCCGAGACCAATCCCAAGGAGCCAACGCCGTAGAAGCGAGGATCAAAAACCCGGAAGACGCGAAGAAGGACCGTTCGTGGATGCCTTGCAAGTAACGGAGGAGACGCTGGAAGACGAACAGCCGCCGCGATCGGAGAGCGCCACGGAGCCAAGAGCAAGCAGAAAGCCAGGAGGCCAACAACACCACTCTGCGCCCAGCCACGCTCCTGGAGGAGCGTGGCTTAACCAGGTACATGAACGCTTTGCGGGGTGGGTTGGGAGGCGGGAGAAGGATAGCAACTAGGGCGTCCCTCTCATGCCTATTCTCTCCCGGTACTTCCCCTGCACTTGCTCACGTCCCAAGGCATAACAACGAGCACTGGTGAGCCCTCACTCCCTTTCCCCAAATACTGCACCTGGACAAACAGTCTCACGCTTGCCTCCTATCTTCTTTGCCCGAGTGTCCCGTAACTCTGGAGGAAGAAGAAGACGGAAGGAGCCGCTGCCCCATAGTCCGAAGTACGGATAAGAGGAATTATCCGCCCCCTTGGCTCTGGCGACCCACAAGAGACGTGTTTATAGAAAAATAAAACCTAGTTTGGCCCGATTTGGTGTGGACCTTGATCCTTGTCTAGTCCCCGACCTCAGACCCCCGTCACAAGTGGTGGAGAATGCGGGCACACTAGCCATTAGTACAGACCTAATGGATGCCTTGAAACAGCATTTAATTAAAGGACAGGAGAAGTTAGAATGGGCGGTGGAGCGCCAAATGACATCGGCTCAGGCCTACAGAGACGTTTTCAAAGACACTATTGCCACGCAAATGGAGGGCTTACAGAAAATAGTCAACGAAAAAACGCCTATAGGAGCCCATGACTCCAGAACAAACCCACAAGGACCCACAGGCGTTTCCCTCCAGAAATATGTGGCAGGAGAGGATCCCGATGCGTACCTCCTCAACTTTGAGAGGGCAGCCAGAGCCTGCAACTGGCCAGTAGAGAAGTGGCCCTTTTTTTTGGCACCCTTATTATCGGGGGAAGCACAGGCTGCCTACCAGGTAGCGAGCCCCACTGGTAACACCCCCTACGCCACAATTAAAGCTGTCATCCTTGATCATTTAGGATTAGATGCCGAGGCTTACATGGTACGTTTTCGGGAGGAAAAGGGGTGCCCAGGCGAAAACCCCAAAACACTATTTTTCCGACTCAAGTCCGCCGCGGATAAGTGGTTAAAACCCCTGGAAAGTTCAAAGGAGGAAATAATGGACAGAATATACCTTGAACAGTATTTAGAGGCCCTGCCATATAATACACAAAGATGGCTTCACCAACACTCCCACCTAACTACAGAAGAGGCGGTTGACATGGCGACTACCTTCTCCCGGGCCCAACCCTGCACCATCGTGGGGGAACCTGAACGATCCAACCGACCCATACCAGGGAAATATGAGAAACGGACCAACAAACCCCCTCCGGACCACCTAAAGACCCGCATACAAAGACCCGAAGTCTCTCCTTTTAGGGCCCTCAGTGCTTCGACTGCGGAGACTGGGGCCATATCGTTCGAGCGTGTCCCAGGAAGAAGTCCACCGAGGAACCGATGGAGGTTGGCTACATCCCAAGATCCGTCCTCTATACTGCAGAGCTGGGGAATGCTTTCTACATGAGTGTGAAAGTAAATGGACAAACGGTCAGGGCATTACTTGATTCGGGGTGTAGGCAATCTGTCATTCAAGGGGACCTGGTACGACCAAGCCAAATCATTCCCGAGACCCTCGTGCATATTAGATGCATCCATGGGGATGTTAAGCCTTAACCCGTGGCCAACTTGGACCTTACTTACAGAGGAGGGGCCCCCTATACGGTCAGAGTAGGGGTAATGACAGAACTTCCCGAAGCACTCATTATAGGGACAGACAACCCCAGTTTCTTAGGGATGTTCCTTTTCACTGTGCAGTATCAGCAGAACAGGGGGGCAGGGGAACCTCTCGGGAGAACAGCACTACCGGCCATGCTCACCCCAGAACCCTGGCTCCTTGACAGGAGCTTCCGGTTCGCACAAAATAACGACCCAACCCTCCGTAACGCCTGGCAAAGCGCTAGGGAGAACGACACCAATCCTCCCTCTGGGTATCCCCATTTCATCACTAAGGAGGGGTTGCTATATAGAAAAGGCACAAAGGAGGAGGCTCCCCAATTACTGGTCCCATCTGCTTTCCGAAACCAGATATTGTTCTTTTCACACTCCCATCTCACCGCTGGTCACATTGGCACGGCGAAAACTACTCAAAATGTCCTGAGACATTTCTACTGGCCAGGGGTGTATAACGACATAAAGAAACACTGCCAAGAATGTGAGACATGTCAAAAGAGGAATCCATATCGCCCTCCCCCCGTGCCTTTGCAACCATTACCCGTAATAGGTACACCTTTCTCCCGGGTAGGAATGGACCTTATAGGACTACTGCCGAAAACCCGCAAAGGACACCAATACGCACTGGTGGTCGTAGATTATGCGACCCGATATCCGGAAGCCTTCCCCCTATAGGCACCTGCCACCCAGAACATAGCAGACCGCCTCATTGAGCTCTTTTCGAGAGTAGGGTTCCCAAGAGAGATACTGACTGACTAGGGTACCCCGTTCGTTTCCAGGTTGATGAAAGGTGTGTAAAACCCTAAACCTCAGCCATATAAAAACATCAGTATACCATCCACAAACCGTGGGTTGGTGGAAAGGTATAACGGGACGATAAAACTGGTACTGAAAAAGATGCTCAGTGTTGAAGGAAAAGAGTGGGACCAACCTCTTCCTCTAGCCTTCTATGTGGTTCGGAGTCAAGTTCAAAGCAGTCTAGGCTGTTCCTCCTTCGAGATGCTATATGGAAGACATACGAGGTCCCTACTTGACATGACTAAGGAGGCAAGGGAAAAAGAGGAAGCAGACAAGGCCCGCGGTTTTCTGGAATACACTCAAAATCTGAAATCCAGGTTAGGGAAGTTAAGAGACCTGGCCTATTCACATCTCGAAAAAAAGCAAGTAAGACAAAAACATTTTTATGATAAAAGGAAGAGATGGCGGAGGCTTGACATCAATGATTGGGTGTTGGTGCTAATGCCCTCTTCCACGAGCAAGTTCAGGACAGAGTGGCTAGGTCCATACAAAATAGTAGGGACTGTGGGTAGAACCAGTTACAAGGTTCAGATCAAACCCTCTCATAGCCAGACCTACCACATCAACTTACTAAAGAAATGGCTAGGACCTTTACCAACGCCGGCCCGGCTGACTATACCAACAAGTATAACGCCCTCCTGCACTTTAGACCAACTGGTGATCAATGATGCCCCTAGTAGACCAGGAAAAGCAATTCCTAGAAGCTATGCTAAAATCCTTCTCGTCCATGTTCTCAGACAGACCAGGGAGAACATCCTTGACAGAGCATGCCATTGAGACCATCCCAGGCCGGATTATAAAACAACGACCCTACAGGATACCAGCAGCCCGGAGACAGGCGGTGCGGAACGAGGTCCAAAACATGCTGGAAATGGGGGTCATTCGTCCATCCCGGAGCGAATGGTCATCCCTCATAGTGATGGTACCCAAGCCGGACGGGTCCACTAGATTTTGCATGGATTTCAGAGCCCTTAATTCCATCTCCAAATTCGATTCTTGTCCTATCCCGAGGATAGACGAACTGATTGAGAAACTGGGAGAGGCCAAATACATAACTACCCTAGACCTCACAAAGGGTTACTGGCAGGTCCCCCTCAAACAATCAGACAGGAAAAATACTGCCTTTGTCACGCCCGATGGGCTGTATGAGTTCACGGTCCTCCCATTTGGTCTTCACGGAGCGCCAGCCACATTCCAACGCCTGATGAATACGGTGCTCCGTGAACACCAATCGTTTTCATCAGCATATCTAGACGGCATCGTGGTATATAGCCCCACATGGGAGGACCACCTCAAACACATCGAGCAAGTCCTTTTTGCCCTACAAGACACAGGCCTCCACATTAATAAAAAAAAATGCAGAGTAGGGTTCCAGAAAGTCCGGTACCTGGGGTATGTATTGGGCCATGGGTTGATAGCACCCCAAGAAGAGAAAGTAAGGGCTATCAGAGAAACCCCTTTTCCCACTACCAAAAGAGACGTGAGGGCCTTCCTGGGTTTATTAGGGTACTACAGGCGCTTTATACCCCAGTACTCAGAAATAGCAGGGCCCCTTACTGACATCCTCCGTAAAGATGTATGAGCCCAAACACTGTTAAACCCCTCAGAGGCCGTGCTAGAGGCCTTTTCTCGCCTAAAGAAAGCCATCACTACCAGTCCGGTTCTCTCCTCTCCCGACTTCACTAGACCCTTTTTCCTCCAGACTGACGCCTCCGATTGTGGATTGGGGGCAGTTTTGTCTCCGCTGTCCCCCGATGGTATTGAACACCCAATCCTTTTTATAAGTAGAAAGCTGTTCCCCAGGGAGATGAAGTACCCTACGATAGAAAAAGAATGCCTTGCAGTAAAGTGGGCTATCGACAAGCTGAGGTATTATCTTGAAGTGACACACTTTACACTGTATACCGACCACGCACCTCTCCAATGGATGAGCAGGAACAGGGGCCATAACCCCCGGGTCCTACGTTGGTTCCTGTCTCTCCAGCCCTTTTCCTTCGAGGTGAAACACCGGAGAGGGTCCGAAAACGGGAATGCTGACTTTCTGTCCAGAGTAACTCCTCTCCCCGATCAGGAGAATCCTAGGGGGAGGGAGTGTCGCAATTCCAACATCCCACAAGAAGGAGGAGTGGGTAAAGAGGGAGATGTACCCAAGGACGAATGGTGGTCCGCCTCACCTGAAACCCGTTGTTTCCTTTCCTTGCAGCCAGATGTCTGGGAGGCAGAAAAAGACCCGACGTGGGACACCGATATCCCTTTTTTTGAACCCTATCCCTTTAAAGGAGAAAGCTTCTTGTGGAGACTCCGCCCAGGCATACAACGTCACCCTCCCGGGACCAATCCCAAGGAGCCAATGCCGTAGAAGCGAGGATCAAAAACCCGGAAGAAGCGAAGAAGGACTGTTCGTGGATGCCTTGCGAGTAACGGAGGAGACGCCGGAAGATGAACAGCCGCCGCGGTCGGAGAGCGCCACGGAGCCAAGAGCAAGCAGAAAGCCAGGAGGCCAACGACACCACTCTGTGCCCAGCCACGCTCCTGGAGGAGCGTGGCTTAACCAGGTACGTGAACGCTTTGCAGGGTGGGTTGGGAGGCGGGAGAAGGATAGCGACTAGGGCGTCCCTCTCATGCCTATTCTCTCCCGGTACTTCCCCTGCACTTGCTCACGTCTCAAGGCATAACAACGAGCACTGGTGATCCCTCACTCCCTTTCCCCAAATATTGCTCCTGGACAAACAGTCTCACGCTTGCCTCTTATCTTCTTTGCCCGAGTGTCCCGTAACTCTGGAGGAAGAAGAAGACGGAAGGAGCCGCTGCCCCAAAGTCCGAAGAACTGATAAGAGGAATTATCCGCCCCCACCCTCCCCCCCCTTGGACTCTGGTGACCCACAAGAGACGTGTTTATAGAAAAATAAAACCTAGTTTGGCCCGATTTGGTGTGGACCTTGATCCTTGTCTAGTCCCAGACCTCAGACCCCTGTCACACCCCCGGAAATAGATCCCCGACCGTATCTAATGAATATGAGGTGAGTGCGTTGAACCAGCTTTTCCTCCATAATAGGCAGCCATGGGTTATTCACAATTGGAATTGCAGAGGAGTATAGGGTGCGCCCACCCGTCACGCGCGCAAGCTTCTGCCAGGCCCAGCTAGTGGTGGAAACTGTCTGAATATCTCGAGGGTCTCTGGGAAATCCCTTCGGTAATACCGTTTGCAGCGGGGCTGGAAGCACGAGATCGGCCTCAGGCCTAGTATAAGGAATCCGTGCGTCAGGGTCGTACCAAGAGTGCGCAAAGCTGCATTGTGTGACTAAATAATAAATCTGAAATTTGGGAACCCCAAGTCCTCCTCTTTCATACGGTAAGGTCAGTGTGTCCCAACTAACTCTGGCTCTGCCACCTCCCCACACCAGCCTGATAAGGTGAGAGCGAAGAGTATGAAAGAATCTGTTGGGTAAGGGAATGGGAATATTGTGGAACAGGTATAAGAATTTGGGAAGCACCACCATTTGTATGATCGCTACTTGACCAGCCAAAGAGAGAGGGAGCTTTAACCAACAGTCCACCTGCTGCTCTAGCGTATGTAGTGCTGGGCCATAGTTCAGCAAAATGATCTGCTCAACCTCCCTGTGGATTTGTGTTAGACCCGGCATCCTTGGCGTGGGTCTCCCTTCCATTTTTTTCATAATGCCTCCACTGTTGTCGATATGTTTTTGCTGGACTAGATGCTCATGGGCACTTTGCCACTGCTAATCAGTGCCAAAGTGCAAGTGCTCCCTATGATAAATTGTGTTGTGTATTAGTGACTCCATGATTGGATGATTGGTTTACTTGTCAGTCCCTAGTACAGTGCACTGAGTGTGCCCAGGGCTTGTAAATCCAATGCTGCTGGTGGGCTTGCAGCACTGGTTGTGCCACCCACAGGAGCAGCTTGTAAAGTATGTCTCAGGCCTGCCATTGCAGAGCCTGTGTGCAGCCTAGGGCTGCCATGTCGACTTGGTAAGTACACCCACTTACCAGGCCCTAAACCTTCCCTTTACTGCATGTTGGTCACCCCTAAAGTAGGCCCTAGGGCAGCGTGCATTGTAAGTATAAGGTAGGACATGCCCTGGTGTGTGTGGCATGTCCTAATAGTGAATTACAGCCATTTTCGTTTTTCACTATTGCAAGGCTACCTGTTCTCCATAGGCCAGAATGGGCAGTTAGATTATTACATTTTATAATCCTAACTGACTCAGGGAACATGGTGGAAATTCGAGTTTAGTATGCCTGAACTCAGAATGATAAAATACATCTTTTAGTGAAGTTGGTTTTAACATTCTGTGTTTGAAAATACCACTTTTAGAAAGTAGGTATTTTCTTGTCTAACTATCCAAAGCCTGCCTCTGCTAGGTTGTGTATTCCTTGTCTGGTGTTTTTGAGTGACAGGGCTGGGGATTCCAGGAGACAGAATGAGTCAGCCCAGTGGTGAATAGAGAGATCTGCATCTAGATGGGTGGGAGGAGTTGCACCTGGGACCTGAATAGGACAGTGCCTGCCCCCACAGTGCTGGCTCCACCCCTGTGGTGCGTCTGATGTCTCTGCCCTGCACAGTGAAAGAAGAGAAGGAATCATGTCAACAAAGTGCTCCAGGGCTGGGATTTCCCTCCACAATGCTGGCTCCACCTCCTGTGGGGCATCTGATGTTTCTGCCCTGCACTGTGAAAGGAAAGAAGGAGTCATGTAAACAGAGTGCTCCAGAACTGGTTTGGACTGGGCAAAGGCCCCTCTGCCCTCAGAGGACAAAGGATTTTGGGGTATAAATATTGGGACCCTGATCCCAAGAAATTAGATCACTTTTGGGAACAAGAAGAAACCTTTGCTGAGGAGCGGAACCAAGAAGAAACTGAGGAGAGACTATCCCTAAGCCTGAAGTACTGCTTGGGGGATTGGCCTGCAGTGGTTTGCCTGACTGCCAAAGAAAGGAGAAAGGAACTTTTGCTTTGCTGTGACTTTCATCAACTTGTGAAGGATCTCCAAGGGCTTGGAAGAGAGCTTGCTCCCTGATCGAAGTCCCAGGACCATTGGACTTCACCCCCTTTGTGAATTGCTGCTGGAAACTCTGTTTCAGTGGCTACAGAGGTAGGGAGCTGTGACCGACTCTCCCGACCTGCTCGGTGTCCTGTTGGCACCGCATCGAGCAACGCCTGCATCTTGCAACGCACAGCCTTGGTCTCACCGACTCCGTCAACGAGCCGCTGCCTGCACCGTAACCTGTGAGCACCGCACCTTGCAACGCCTCGCTACACCGAATCCATCTGGTCCGACCGACACGGTCACTGTTGCTGAGTTCGAGTCCTGTGACCGCACCGGAGTTGGGCACCGCCTCGCAAGCTTCGCGACGCACCGCCCGACTCGCACCGCTGTCCGGACTGATCGACGCCAGCTCCTGAATCCGGCTCCGTCGCCGCACCGCAACCTGCCAGCACCGCATCGAAGCACCGTCTCGCCCTGCAACGCATGGCCTTGGTCTCACCGACTCAGTCAACGAGCCGCTGCCTGCACCGCATCGAGGGACAACGTGTCCTGCAACGCTTCCATTTTTGCATCGCGACCGCGATGTTCAGCCGTCCGGCTCGCACGCCCGTGCCTGCCGCTTCAAGTAAAAGGTACTGTGACCGAGTCTGTCTACGCTGTGTTGGCCCGTCTCGACGCGGTCAGCTGGATTTGTTAGACTCTGTTTGTTCTTTACATCGCATTAGCCGGAGAAGGCTACCGACTCGCACAGAACCTTGATTTAAGCATTTTTAACCAGAACTCTTGATTTTTGACAGTATTGTGGATTATTTTTGTCGTTTATGGTCTTGTGATAAATCTATATAAAGTATACCTATTTTTATAAATATATAACCTGTGTGGTGTCCATTTGTAGTGTTGTCACTTGATTACTGTATGTGTTCACAAATGCTTTACACACTGCCTCTGAACTAAGCCTGTCTGCTCGTGCCAAGCTACCAAGAGGGTGAGCAGGGGTTATTTCAGGAGTGTACCTACTTTCCCTGACTAGACTCAAGGGTCCCTATTTGGACAAAGGTACCTACCTCTGCCTACTAGAGACCCCCAAATCTAACAATTTGTATTCCCAGATACTTAGTCGACTCGTCGCACCACGCCAGGGGGAATTCACAATCCCACTTAGCGGTACACGACGTTAGAGGAAAAATTCCTGATTTGCCCCAGTTTATGCCCAATCCAGAAAATCCACCAAATCGAATGTCCTCTCTGACAAGCGGGTCCTAATTCTCAAACATGGCGAACATAAAGAATAATGTTGTCAGCATAAAGTGAGATTAGGAGAGGGCCCGTATTAAACTGAAGCCCTCTATGCAGGTGTCGCTCTTGCAATTGTCGGACTAAAGGGTCTAGCGCTATGATAAAATGCAGTGGAGAGAGCGGGCAACCCTGTCTGGTGCCGCGGGTAAGTTTAAACTGAGAGGACAGGGTGCCGTTCAGCCTAAGACTAGCAGTGGGTGAGGTATAAAGTAGTGAAGTGAGATCGATGAACCCCTTAGGCATTCCCATTTTCCGCATTACTTTTTTTAAAAAAAGGGCCACTCCAAAGAGTCGAAGGCTTTTTCTGTGTCGAGTAGAACAGCAGCCACCGGAACTTCCGGGGAAATCCTGTGGATCACCGCAAATAGCGTACGGAGATTCAGAGCTGTCGATCTATGCGGGACAAAACCCGATTGGGCTGGGGAGATAATTCAATCTAATAACAAGGCCAGTCTCAAAGCAATCATTTTTGCAAGAATTTTGTAATCAAGATTCAACAGTGACAGCGGTCTGTATGAACCGCACAGTAGCAGGTCCTTACCAGGCTTAGAGAGAAGGATTACCACCGCTTCACGCAGCGTAGGCGGAAGCTCCTTCCATCCCAGAGCTTCACTATAGACCTCAAAAAGGTATGGAGCTAGGAGGGTCTTGTAGGCTCTATAAAAATTGCCAGTAAACCCGTCAAGGCCGGGAGAGGTCGAGCCGTTCATGGCATCGATAGCACTGATGATTTCATCAGTAGAGAAGGGTTCAGCTAAAAATTGTTGCATAACTTTATCAAGCCATACCAGTGCAATTTCTGCTAGGTACTCACTGCGGTCCTCTGTGCTGTATGTTATGCGCATCGAGTACAAGTTGGAATAATAGTCCAGAAATTCATCCCGTATGTCCAGAGTGCCTGTCAATGTCTGTCCACGTGAGGAGCGGAGACAGGCGATATATGATTGTCCTGCCGGGGGCCTCAAAAGCTGCGCTAAAGTCCGGCCATGTCTTTCTCCCTCTCCATATCACTGCGCAATAGCATATTTACTTAAAAAGCGTGCCTCATGCTCTGCAGCTTCCCTAAATTCTGTTAAGAGTGACAAACGACAGCCATGTTGAGCCGGATCGGGCTGCCCGACGCGCTCTCGATCAAGTAAGCCCAGTTGCTGCTCAATGCTAGCTAGTGTACGTCGCAAGTCTCTCAATACCCCAGCATGCTTGGAGATACAGACCCCTCGTAAATATGCATTGAATGCCTCCCATAGCGTGGCCCAGGATTGAACCGACCCTTTATTTAATTCGAAATATTCCACAATAGCATCGTGAAGTTCTGTGCGGAAGACCTCGTCCAGCAACGCCTGACTGGGGAACCTCCAGGAACCTCAGGTCTGGGGATCCCAACCGTTAAAACAACTGGGGAGTGATCGGAAAGCGTTCTAGGTAAGTGTTGGGATGCCCTGTACCAAGCTGCAAAATTGGGGGATACAAGCTAAAAATCTAGTTGTGTCCAGGTATCAAACTGCGCAGAATAGTGGGTATATGCTGATTCCCCGGTCGGCAATGTCGCCACACATCAATTAGACCAAGTGCATCGCACAGTTCCAGTAAAGCACGGCGCACGGGGCTTAGAGTCTGGGGAGTCGGACATGCTGTCTCGCGCTGGATCTAGTAGCAGATTAAAGTCCCCACCCATGCAAATGTAGTCCACATCCAACTGTACTAACTGTGCATGTAGATTGTGAAAAGCTTCTGGGCTGTCAACATTGGGCGCATAGACGCAGACAAACGCCATGCGACGACCCATCAAATGTCCCACTACCATTGTCTAGCGACCATCACTATAATTACGAACCCTGAAAAATTGGAAGGGCAGGCGTTTATGTATCATTACAGCCGTACCCCTAGCATATGTGCTATAATTTGCAAAACAGCGATGGGGGCCCCACGACGAGGAAAAGTGGGTCGTAGCTGACTTTGGCAAATGGGTCTCTTGTAGAAACGCGACATCAACTTGATGTCTCTGTAAGTAATGCAACACCTGCTTCCCTTTCCTCGTATTATTTAAGCCCTTTACGTTCCAGGTGATCAACATTAGGTCTGAAAAGGTGGACAATTTACCCCACGACGTCATACAAGTTGTTTAAGAATAACAATGTTCGTGCGTCATATTGAGAACCATACAAGCTACAATGAGTAAACAGGAAAAGGAGTAATGGTTTACTGTGAAAACAAACAATCCCACCCTCCACCCCCCACCCATCCCTGCTCACCCAAAAGCAGGGAAAATCCCCACTAACTAATAGATAGAATGTAACATGGAAACCCCATAGGTAATGAGGAAGGAGAAAAGCAATATACATTCCGACTAGTATATCCAATGTGAAAGTGATACACACTTGGGGTGAGGCAACGCCTCGCCAACTACCCAACTTTGTAAGAGAAGTAAAACACACATTTTCTGCCCTGTAAAAAACTCAGACTAATTAGTCTTTGTGCGCTGAAGGCCAGCAGCTCTGATCATTCAGAGAAGAATAGTTCCACACTGGCCGCCAAGCCACTGTGAGGGAGGGGGGGAAACTCTTGGAGGGTTTTTTCCATGGGTACCACTGTTCCCTTTATAATCACGGCAAAACTCATGAACCGCTGTAGGGGTATCAAACACTCGAGACCTCCCCTCAAGACCCACTCGAAGACGAGCCGAATAAATCATGCCATACCTGAGGCCTAAATTAAAGAGTGTAGCCTTTACAACTGGTGTATTTCCTCCTCACCTCCTGGAACATAGCAGTGAAGTCCGGGAACAGTGTGATCGTCGATCCTTGCCAGGACAGGGTGCCATTTTCTCTTGCCATCGTAAGCACAGTATCCCTATCCCGAAAGTTTAAGATGCGGGCTATGATCAGTCTAGGAGGAACTCCCGGATTGGGCCGAGGTCCGAGGGAGCGGTGCGCTCGCTCCACAAGGAAAGTAGTGGTAAAAGACTCCTTGCCAAAGAGATCTGTTAGCAAAGCTTCGACAAAAAGATCCATGCGGCCTGTATTCGTGGACTCTGAGACACCAAGGATGCGTACGTTGTTGCGCCTGCTTCTCGCCTCCAAATCTTCGTTTTACATGGCAACATTCTTGAGGATTTTCTCCATACGGTCCAGATGTTTGGTGGATTGGGCGGCTCCATCCTCCAGATCGGATACCCTGCCCTCTGCAGTGTCCAGACGTCTCTCATGCGAATCAAATTTAGCCCCCATGGTGTCCAGGCGTTTTTCCAAGGTATCAAAACGCCCATCCAGAGCCTTGAAGCCCGCCCGCAGTTCTTGCATCAGGGCGTCCGATCCAGAAGGAGCATTCCCTGAGCGGGCCACTTCTGCACCCCCTTCAGCCATGACAGTACCAGGCTCCGCAGTCGCGTCGGTCAGCCTACCAAACTGCAGCAATCTCTGCTTAGGGTCTTTCCGCACCATGACGTGGCCTGCGGCCCAGGCGGTAGTAGGTAGCAGCCCGAGAGGCCACGGAGCTGCGCCTCAAGGATGGGTTTAAATTGTACATGTCTCACCCCCAAAGCCAGCCAGGGAGGGCAGCTTAGCGTCAATCCGAAGTGTGTGAAACAGCACACCACGGAACCCAAAACTCAGTCAGCCCAGCGCAGACAATCACACAGTGCCCTCCAGGCAGCGGCACCAAGGTGTGGTTCCGATCTATGCAGGCGGGGTGCGGTGTTATTCCAGGGGCTCACCCGGGTAGGTAATAGCAGGACACAAAACTCAGACTGGGCCGCGAGCAAGAAGCAGCTCCGGCAACAGCAAATCCAAGTGCAGATCGGGCCCAAGCAACACGCACACAGTTCTGCAGATCTCAATCTGCCCTGGGGCCTTGCATTCCTCCAATTTGCCCAGGAACAAGCCAAAACTCCCCTAGCACCCACATAACCAACCCGACCAGCCAGGTGGCTGGCCACCGGGCTCACCCGCGGCCCCTCATGCCGTGGGGCCTCTGGGAGCAACGCGGGCCGGCCTACCTGTGGGGCGAGGAGTCAACGGAAGAGATCGAGAGTCCCGCTCCGGGCAGTACACATTAGCCCCGCTGCAGTTCTCTGGGCTCTGCAGCACACAAACGGCCGCAAGGCAGGCCCAGCCGGATCCAACCAGTGTGCTTGCGTCAACTCCGCCTCCGATCAGGCCTCCAGCTACACAGCACCGAACGCCAAAGCTCCCAATCTCGAGCTCCGCGGCTACTCAGTAGGTCAGAGCACCCCCATCGCTGGGGGGGGCACATTGCGGCGTCCGAATCTGCCATTGGTATGCAGGATGGCTTAGTATGGTGGCAGGATAGGGCTAGGATTTCGGGTCGGATGGCGGAGCTTCATCGCTACACAGCCATCTTGGTCGGTAGCCTGGCCATGCCCCCCCCTCCCACTCAGTCTTTGCACCCATGGGCGTGCGCTTCGAAGGCGCAGCAGCAGCACCTACAGGACGGAGCTTGATGGACAAACCTCCAGGATCATGTTTTATCTGTGTACATCTTGATTCCACTACAATACCTATACGTGTTGATGGTGGCCTCTTGGTTGGTTATGTGGTATTCATTCCATATATAAAATAAGCGCGCTGTCAAATTCAAGAAGCAGGAGCCCCGTTGCTGCAAACATTAGTTTTATGACAGGCAATACTAGACATATGTACTCAGCCTTTATTTTGGAGGGAGGCGTTGTGGAAGCATATTTTACATTAAATTCGACAATCACAGCTTTATATGCATATAACGCCACATAAAAAACTCCTGATCTAACTTCTAACTATCTTTTATCTATCTAGCTATCTATGTTTTATCTATCCATTTATCCATCTATTCATTTATCCATCTATCCATCTATCTATCCATCCATCTATCAATTCATCCACCTATCCATCCATCAATTATCTATCTTTTATCTATCTATCTTCTATCTAGCTTGCTATCTTTTATCTATCTAGCTATCTATATCGAAGAAACATGTTGTGTTCCATCCATGGGCTTACAGGTCTCCCATCTCCTACCATTTGTAAACTTCAGCGTTGCTCTCATTTTCTTTGATGCCATTCGTCATGGCATGAGGGTGTTATGCCCTCTTCTTGTGTTTGGCCATCCCATAGAGCATGGACCAAGTACATGTCTCCTTACCCTGCTCCTGGTTTGTGGAGCTATTTTGTTTCTTTGTTTTTAAGCACTCCATAGGAGTACTTGTGTTTTCAAGCTGTCTCCCTTGTACACATACACACATACCACTAAAATGCATGTGCATGTACATAAACAAATGCATTTCTTAAAAAGTTCTTAAAACACGAATAGCACTTGTTTATTTTTCTTTGCACGATCAGATGGTATTGGAGCGCTCACTCTGTCATCCGCCTTGCCATAGTGGAAACACAAGCCAATGGTATTGGAGCACTTTAAGTGCTCACCAGTTACATTACACAATGACACATTCGTTTTTGTCACTGATCCTTCTTCAATTAAGGTTTTTATTTCTCGTTGTTGCTTGCCCGTCTCCCCATCCCCTCCTGCTTCCCTGCTTGACCCATCCCCCCACTACCGCACCTTGTTGCTGCTGCTTTTTTTTTGTTTTTGCATGATCCAATGGTATTGGAGCGCTTGTTACGTCCTCCATGTTGCCATAGTGCTAACACCAGCCAATGGTATTAGAGCGCTTTCAGTGCTCACCAGTTACATTACACAGTGACACATTCATTGTTGTAAGCAAGGGAAAGCGTAAGTGATTAGTATAGAATCACAAATTGTTCAGCCAACCCCGATATTCTACCTGGTTCCCCAGTTCCCCTGTCGGCAGTTCTGGCCTTTACACCACATCCTCGCTTCACTTCACAGCTCAACTGTCAATCTGCTAGGCCCACAAGAATTATGCGATTCCGCCGCCGTGGCTTTTTTCGCAAAATTATGGATTCGCCGCATTTGTCACATAATCAATCATCTGCTGCATAATCTGCAGAGTTTAACAAAAAATAATTTTTTCTATATTAAATGATCAAAAGTTACAAAAAATCTTGTGACGTTTCTCGCTTGTCAAAACCTGCCCTTCCTGTGCAAGTTTAGGCCCATCCCTTCTTAGCTCCCGCCGCTATTCTCTACCATTGCTCTGCCATTACAATACCCTGTGACCCCCGAGTGTTGAGGGTTACCCCTTGAACTTGTTTCTGCCACTTCCCAGAATAGTCCTATGAGAAAGAACACACTGAATTACCCCAAGACATACTATACCCAAGAAATGCCACACTGTGCTCCTCCAAGTGACCCTTTGGGTCTTCCCTTTTCCACCCTTGTAAAAGGCTTCCTCCCTGTCCAATTTCTCACCTGAGAACACAAAAATAAATTGGCGGTACACAGGGCAAAGCATGAGGCCACAGAATGTCATGATATACATCCTCTTACACTTTTCTATACCATGTGGGATATAAAGTGAATCGCAGTAGACTATCACTTTGCTTGAATTAACCTTGTTCCCTTTCATTTATCCTTTTAATACATCTTCTTTTCTCTACAAAAGTGGTGAAGGTTTCTTTCTATGGTGCAGAAACAACATTGGGATTTGGTTTACAAGGCATTACGCTGATATGACTAATCTGGCTTTAAAAACATATTGCATTATTTCTAGATATCCCCCTGGTGGGCCTGCCAGTTCATGAGGTGCCATCACGATTGGTCCTTAAGAAGGTGGAATCTAGACTTCTTGTCCACCGAAACGATCATAGACCGAACTCTATCTAACTCCAACCTACAACACAGCAACAATCGAGTGAAAAGTAAAAAGACACTTCCCCGTTGCCTATTAGATGGTGATTGTAAAACAATGGTGGAGTAAGCATGAATGACATAAGTATGGGAATGAATGTGTGTGTATCTGAGGAATATGAGGAATGAGTGGTTCAGCCCATGTTGGGGATAGTTTACAGTTATAAGTACATTTTGTTCATGAAACAATTACATATATGGAAAAGATTCCTTGTGTCTACAAAATTGCTAAGAAGGTTTATGTGTATGAAATGAAATGGTACTGTATATAGGCTTGGGCTGTGAACTCCGGTCTGTTCGCGGAGTTTGCGGAGTTTTCTGCACGCCGCGGAGCCGCAGTGTGCAGAAAACTCCACTTCGAGTAGTGCAGCAGAGTTTTTTCCCCGATCGCGCTCGCGAATGGTAAGTTCGCGAGCGCGAGCTGCCGCTCAGGTAGAATTTCTACCCGAGCGGCAGGAAGACCAGCGCGAACGGCAGTTCACACTGCACTCCGCCACTTGTGGAAATTCGCTGAGTTTTTTGTCACTTTGCGGAGTTCCGCGTAGAAAAACTCCGCAAACTACGCCCAGGCCTGATTGTATATTGGATTACACTGTATAATAATGCACATTATTATACAGTGTAATCTGTATAATCTGTGTAATACTGTATAGCACTGTCTATATTGTATTCACTTTTTTATGACTATCAAAGGAAAATATATTAAGAAATAACAGATAAAATAAAGAAATAAAATTAAAATGATACAAGGAATAAAAGGTGTAATCGCGTACATTTTTTACATTGAGGCCAGATTTGGGAGCCTATTTAGGCCCCATAGTGAAGAAATACAGGTCAGGTGGGATAGATTATTGTTATATATTGTTTTTCCCCCTTGTCCCAGACCTTATATAAAAGTTTGCAAATTTCCATACGGGGCTCAAGATCTGGTGCGATCTCAAGGTCCTGCAAGATTTGGCGGCCAATTGGGGGAGCGGTCTATAAATACTGTGCCCATTCCTCCAGGCCTTTGTGTACCTTCAAGGCTTTCCTGGAGAAAGGATCCTCTGCACTTGAACTCCAGCTGGAACTTACCTGTACCTTGTCCACACGATGCTCCAGCTCCAGATTTCTGGTTCGGCTGTGCCTCTCTCGGTGGGTGCTCGGCTCCAGATCTCCACCCAAAGCAGCTGAAATCTGCAAAAAGAAAAGAAAGAAGGAACAATTAAACTTCAAGAAATGATAGGAGACACTACAACATCAAGAGAGACTACAACATCTGTAAGGTCACAGCACTGGGCTTGTAATCAGGATAAAGACATTGAAACTGTAACAAACCCTTGCTTAAAGCACAGCACCAGTAATTTGGAACTGTAAGGAAAATTTGAATTTAAAAGAACCAACTGAAGTTGGAAAACTGCGATCACAACTCCTATAAACAGATAGGAAGAAAGACTAGTGATTTCAAGTAACTTTAATTTGGGTGAGTGTATAGCGAGGTCACAGATTCTTGGTAACATTGTGAAGGATGCCATTTGTGAAGATCTAGCTGTTGTTTATTGATCTTCAAACCTTACTCAGTGAATAACCAAGAGAAGTGAAAAAACCAAGATACCAGATTGAGTGTGAGAAATTCGAAAGTAGAGGGAGAATCCAGAAAACCCGAGAACTGAACCTAAGCCAGAGGTTGAACTACTCAAGATCAACCACCTTTTTTCTTTCTCCAAACCCAAACCCTCTTTCGCCTGAAGGTTAATTGCCCGTACTCGTTCTCTGTAATCCGAGAGTTGAGGGTTACCATCGAGGAGATTGGAAGGACTCTCTTCGCTCTTGCTGAACCTGGAATTTCAGGTGAGTGGACCTTGACAGTGAGCAGGGGAAGGCCCTTCACAAAGATTAACTGCTCATGTTTCAGTTGCTTATTTCTGTATTTGGTTGTCAAACTGGTACCAATGAGGTGAAATCTTTGCCCAGACAATATTACCATGTATAAAAATGACAAAATAATGAATACTATCAAAAAAGGTGCTGCATTATGCCTCATAAGTTGTCTTTTTTGCCATATAATTTAGTCAACCCTGCATCATAATTTGATGCTCCCTTGCCACATAATTCCAGTGGCCCTGGCTATATCTTCCAAGCAACTTTACTCCCCATGGCCTTCTGATAACTTTAGAAACACCTCATTGGTTATTAATTTACCAATAAGCTGAGAGGATTTCATACTGGAAAGGGGTACTTTCTATAACACCTCCTTGCCCTTTGAGGCTGCCCGGTGCTTTTTCCACTTTGCTAAAAATCAGAAATAACAACTTGCTGATTGGGAACCATTCAACATTTTCTTTGTAAACAGAAAATAAGGAAGTTTGATTCACTTCTACTTCTGTATTGGAAAAACAGCACCAGGGATTTTTTTTCTTCTATTTTTGTTGTGCAAAAAGAAACCATGCAAAGACTGGTAGTTTTTGTGGCAGACCTGGGCAGCCGGTCAGGCTATCTCATATAAGTTGATGCAATATCAGCAAAATGTCAAGGAACAATGCATATTACCCTCACGTTCCGCTTCCTAATCCCAGTCATTATTAAACATGCGGCACACCCCGTGAACCTGGAAACCCATTCTGTTGAAGCTGGCTCCATCAAGCTAGCATTACCCAGGAACCTAATCGATTTCACCAGTTTCCTTGAGACAAGTCGCCTTGTTCTGAAAGCTCTACTGACCTGGGGCTTTGTAGCCCCCCAGTGTAGTGTCATATAAATAAAGAATGATGGAACTCTTTTGGTTCCTGATGGACTCTGTGGACCTGTAATGTAGACATTGGAGGGTAATGAAATGAATGCAGGTTTAGAACGTTGAGTTCTTGCTTACACGCTGAAGAATAAAGAGGTGTATAACTACTCTCCGTGTGAGGCATAGTCCTTGGCGAGTACCTGGGCTGGGTAGGACGCTACAACTTGCGACGAGAAGGGGATAAGTAACCCGTAGATAGACAGTGCTCTCCCAGAGAATTTGCTGTGCATGCCACATGTGCTGCAATTGAAGTGCAGAATCAACACTGGCACATGTGGAGTCACAGCGCAACAACAGCCTTTGCAAAGCTTTCAAGGATAAAGAAAGAATAATTGAAAATCTACACACCAGTGGTTGAGAATCAAACGAAAAGTCCACAAACAGAGGTACTGCGCTGCTACACAAATTAATGATACATTCTATACAGAGTAATAATGCTAAAGGTGGATGCAACCAGGTTTTGAAAGGTGGCGTATGGTGATAATCCAGTGGAATTTGAGCTGTAATATAATGTACTCTGAAGCAGAGATCAACCAGGTGTTTACCAAGAGACATTTAAGCGCAGAGCCAATTGAATATCCTAACGTTATCCTCTTATAAAGTAATTTGAATACGAAAAAGATTGTTCTACTTACCGAAACAACTCAAGAGTCATCATACCATGGCCTGCCATGTAGTGTAGTGTAGTTCCTATTTCCCTAATAGGCTCTGCGCATTGGAATAATATACCCTATAGATCGCTATTTAATCTATATGTGGGACCACTGGCAGAGCTAGTGGAAAAACATCATGTTACCATCGTATCGTACGCTGATGACACTCAGTTAATTGTGACATTATCAGGTAACAATAAACAGATAGCGCTCAATTTTACTAGGTGTTTAGAAGAGGTAGCAAGATGGATGTCTAATCACTGCCTGAAATTGAACGGGAATAAAACAGAGGTAATGATAGTGGGCAATGCACCGAATATATGGTCCTCTGCTTGGTGGCCGGAATCACTGGGACAAGTACCTACTCCCAAAAGGGAAGTAAAAAATTTGGGAGTTTGGTTCGACCCTAAACTGTCTTTTGATGCCCAAATACGGAAAGTAGTGGGTAAATGTTTTGGCATTCTAAAAATTCTGAGAAAAATTCTTGACCTACTACCACCTAATGCAAGGAAAACCATAGTGCATGCCCTGGTGACTGCCCAATTGGATTATGGGAACGTACTGTATCTGGGAACACCAAAAAAGGGGCTATCCAAATTGCAGGTGGTGCAAAATGCGGTGGCCCGGTTGGTACTGGGTCTCCCCAGAAGAGCTTCTACAAGGAAAGCCCTGCAGGACTTACATTAGCTGCCGGTGGAGAAGAGGGTTCTGTTCAAGTCAATGTGTTATTGCCATAAAATTCTTGCAAAAAAAGGTCCGCGATACCTGCACCCTTTAATAACACAATATATTCCAGGCCGCAATTTGCGATCGGAAGGAAGGGCGCTAGTTAAGGTTCCAAGAGTTCAGAGGGCAAGAATGGGGGCACGGTCCTTCAGATATCTTGCGGCAAAATCTTGGAATGGGCTCCCGGAAACACTAAGAATGGAACCATGCAAAACAAATTTTTTTTTTTTTTTTTTTTTTTTTTTAATTTTCCAAAACCTTTATTGAACATAGTCAGCATTACAAACATACATGTTGCATCAAGTCAGAACACTGAGCGCATAAGACCATCTATGAAGCACCTCAAGAATAGGGGGAATATTACAGACAAAAAATAAACAGTGTAATATGTAGCATGACAAAGCACCCTTGAGCACCAAATATCCGAAATGTGTGGGGGCAGCACTGCAGAGGGGGCATTAGGTCCGGTCAGGAGGGCGGGAGAGGAGTGGGCAGGAGAGGGCCGGCAACCAACACCGGCGGCCGCCGCGGGCGGAGAGCCGGCGGGGAGCGCGGGAGAGGCAGACCGGCCAGAATGTGATCGGGTGTGGAGGTATGTCACCAGGGGGCCCCATATGTCAATCGGGCGAGATCTGGCAGGCACAAGGTCCCAGAATTCAGACAGAAGAGTTTGGCATCTCGATGCGTCTTCCAGCCAGTGAGCGAACTGAGGCGCCGGCCTGCGCCCCCAACACATGGACACCCTGCGCCGCGCGAGGACAAGCAGCATTGCGACCAATCGGCGAGAGGCATCCGGACAGAACTTAACAAAGCCGAGCAGGCACAGCGGTGGGTCGGGCTGGACCGGTGCGGAAACGATCTCGGTGAGGGCGGCGCAGACCTCCCGCCAAAACTCCGACACCCTTGGGCACAACCAGGCCAGATGAGCGAAATCCACAGCAGGGACAGAGCAACGCAAGCACCTATCGGTGGGAACTAGTCCCATTTTATGTAGCAGAACGGGGGTTCGGTAAAGCCTGTGTAGGTATTTGAAGTGTATGAGGCGGAGACGGTAATTGGGAGAGAGTTTCTTCGTCTGGCTACAGCAATAGAGCCAGTCGGCTTGGGAAATGTCCATACCAAGGTCCTCGCCCCACGCCACGCGTGCGCGATCAGTGGAAACGACGGAGGTTGATAACGTAAGGGCGTATAATTTGGACACCAGCTTCCGGGGGAGGTGGAAGAATATATAAAATCAAGCGCGCGCATCGAAGGTGGAGGTTGTGGAAACGTGGGGTGTAAGTCCTTACAGATAGCCCGCAGCTGATAATAGAGCAATGTGTCCATAGGGCCAGAGGCAACAGGAAGAGAGTAGAAGGTGTTTCCGGGGTAGAGATCCGCCAGTGTCTCCAGCCCCAGGCGGGCGGCATGCTTAGCCATGCCGGTTGGATGGAAAGGTGGGAAGGCATGGTGGCGCACAATTGGCATAGCATTTGCTGAGAGCAACGGGGCATTGGAGAGGCGACGCAATCCCGACCAGGCCCAGCGTAAAGTCCCGACCGTGTCCACCTCAGCCCGCGCGCGGCCGCCCGGAGCAAACAAGGCAGTAGCCAGCGGCCAAGGGGCAGCGATATCAGCTTCGACCGCCGCGTGCGGCTGAAAAGGGGAGGGATGAATCCAGAAGTGAAGGAAACTGGCCTGGGCACTCAAGGCGTACAGTTTGAAGTCGGGGGCGCCCGTACCTCCAGCCGACATGGGGAGAGTAAGGACATCATAGGCAATCCTGGGCTGCCTGCCAGCCCAAACCAGAGAAATGATCAGGGAGCGAAGCTTGCGGAAAAAATGGGCCGTCAGAGGTATGGGAATATTTAAAAAAGGTAGAGAAATTTCGGGAGGACTACCATCTTGGCAATGGCAATACGCCCAGCCAGCGACAAGGGGAGCCGGTTCCAATGTGGTATCCTGGACTCGAGCCAATCCACGGCCCGTCCAAAGTTTGCCTTCCAGAGGTCGTCCAGATCCCGACTCAACCAGACACCCAAGTAGCGGGTGGGGCCAGAGGCCCATTTGAAAGGAAAGTCCGGGGTGAATTGTGTGGTGGCATCAGTGAGAGGGAACAGCACTGACTTACTCCAGTTCACCTGTATTCCGGATAATCCTCCAAACCGTAGTATCTCACGCACAAGGGGGCTGAGGTTGTCTTGGGGGTGGCGGACGTACAGTGTAATATCATCCGCGTACAGGGAGACCAGGAGGGCGCGGGCCGAGAAGCCAATGCCCCTCTGAGTATGGTGCTGCCGGAGTCTGGCGGCAAGAGGCTCCATCGCAATGGCGAAGAGCATGGGGGAGAGCGGGCACCCCTGTCGAGTGCCACGCTCAATTAGAATAAGGTCAGAGACTTGTCCGTTGAGCCGAAGGCGGGCAGAGGGGCGCGTGTAGAGAAGTTGAATTTTGCGAATAAAGACATTGCTGAAGCCGAGGCGCGGCAAGAGATAGAATAAGAAGGGCCACTCCAAGGTGTCGAATGCTTTGGTGGCATCGAGAAGAGCAGCCACTGCGGGGAGGCTAGGATTAATCTGGTGCAGAACGGAGAATATAGCCCGGAGGTTGTGAGATGTTGCGCGGCCCGGAATGAAACCGGACTGGTCCGGGAGAGCGATGAGGGGCATGAAGTGGAGAAGACGGGAAGCTATCAGTTTCGCGAAGATCTTATTATCCGTGTTAATTAAGGAAAGGGGACGGTAGGAGTCGCGGCAATCCGGGGGCTTGTCTGGTTTCAGGAGAAGTGTTATGATCGCCTCACGGAGCGATGGCGGGAAGAGGCCACTGTCGAAGGAGTCATTGTACATAGCGGCCAGGTGCGGCACCAGGAGCGGGGCGAACGTCTTATAAAAAGAAGCCGGGAGGCCGTCCGAGCCAGGGGCCTTATCACCGGGCAAACTAGTGATGGCAGCGAGTATTTCTTCCTTAGAAAAAGGCTCGTCTAGGAATTCGCGGTGATGGTCCTCGAGCCAGGCGAGTGAGATGGTGTCAAAAATTGGTCGAAGTCCGCTCGCGAAGGTGTGGGGCCCGCGGCGTAAAGGTGCGTGTAATAATCCGAGAACCGTGACTTGATTTCCTCCGGGGAGGTGGTTCTAGCAGGGCCGCCATCCTGAAGTGCCGCAACATACGAGGCAGCGCGGGGGGACGAAGGAGGCCGGCTAGGGTCTTGCCAGGCCGATCGCCCTCGCCGAAACGGCGCGCCCGGGCCTCTCTACCTAGAAAGGAGAGTTCCCTCTCGGCCTCCCTGGCAAATTCTGAGTGCTTTCCACGCAGGCGAGCGAGTATCTCGGAGCTGGGGCGAGTTGCCTGAGCAGAGTCCAGGGCCTTAATCTCCAGTTCTAATGTTCCTAATGCGGTGCGGATGGAGCGGAGAACTCCGGATTGTTTTGAAATGCACTCACCGCGAATCACAGCCTTAAAACCCTCCCACAGGGTAGACGGCGAGTCCACGGAGCCGACATTCAAGTCAAAATAGTTGGAGATCGCTGTTTGGATCTCGGCACAGAAGACCGAGTCGCGAAGAGCGTATGAGGGGAGCCGCCAGGCGAAGGCCCTCCGCGGGGAGTCGGGAGGGCGTAGACAGAGCTGGACCGGCGCGTGGTCAGAGAAAGTACGTGCCATATTAGTGACGGATGTAAGCCAAGTGAGGACGTCAGGAGAGGTGATCCAAAGATCAATACGAGACCAGCAGCCGCGGGTACCGGTGACACAAGTTCCCTCGCGGGCCTCAGGCCACACGTGTCGCCACGCATCATACAGTGAATTATCGGCCAGCAAGGACTGTAAGAAAGCCGCGGATTGCGGGTGTGACGAGTGGGGGCCCGAGCGGTCAAGGACCGCAGAAAGGGTAACGTTGAAGTCCCCCCCAAAGGAGTGCCGCAGGGCCCAGTGTGGATATTAAGTGCCAAACATTAGTGAAAAAGGCAGGGTCGTCCGAGTTGGGGCCGTATATAGCAGCAATCGTCATTGGTTGGGAAAGTAAGGAGCCATGGAGAATAACATACCGTCCCTCAGGGTCAGTGAGTACCCGATCAGTGTGCCATGGGAGTCCCCTGCGTATCAAAATAGACACACCACGAGAGTAGGAAGAATAGAAAGAGGAGTGTGATTCGCCCCAGTGGCGCGACTGAAGCCTAGCGGCGGTCGCAGGCAACAAGTGAGTCTCCTGTAAGAGACAAATGTCAACTTTATGACGGAGTAGGTGTGAGTGGATGAGCCGGGCCTTGCGGTGGTCATTGAGGCCACGAATATTCCAGGACCAGCATATGGTGTCAGTCATACTGTGTGAGGACGCGATGGGAGGGTGCGCAGGGCCGCGAGTAGCAGCCGCAATCAAAAGCTAGCATGTGTAGCGGGGAGGTCATACTTGGATAGAACAAGGGCGAGTCAGCTGCTTGAAGTCTGAAATGGAGCCAGCGAGAGCCCGCCTGGGAGAAAGGTGTGACCCCAGAGGGAGCAGCAAGGGTACAAAAACAATGAGGCAGGCAATGACCCCCGCAAGGCACCAGTCGAAGGGAGGGCGCAGTCTCTAGCTCAAACGTAATGTAGTGATCGAGCGCAGCAGTGGTGTAATGCGTACTGAAGGAATACATAAATTGATAGCATAAATACATTAACTTTTCTGAAAAAAACACAAAAAAACAATCCCAGGAGCCAACCACCCCCACCCCGAACAAACCCACCCCATCGCATCATGATTGTAAGTATAACTCTTGCAATGTGAGAGCAGAGAAATTGCGATGAACCACGAAGTAGCCCCAAGAGGCGGACACAACAACCCAACACCCCTCCACCCACCACCCACACCAACCCCCAATCAGGTCGAGAAACCACCCACACCAACCCCAGGGGACCCCAACCGGGAGGGGAGAATCAGCAATAGAAGTGGGAATCATCCCGTGGGGGCATGGCGACGCCTAGCGTACCTCCCTGCCAGGAAAGGCAGGGTGGCCAAGCCAGAGTGAACAGCAGACAACACAGTCAGGTAATATAATGCAACCAAGTTAGGGCCTGTAAACCCCGCGGACCAAGAAAAGAGAGAAACCATGATGGGCTGCAGCCAGTTAAACAGCCAAGGGACAGCCGGGGGAATGAGACTGCAACTGCGCTACACAGTCTTGTACAGAAGGGCCGGGGGCCAGAAATAATAAAGAGGTACAGTTCAGTCATTGTCGCTCAAATTGGCTGCAGCAGGGTCTTGAGAGCTGGCTGGAGTGGAGTGGTGAGAGCGGTCCAGCTGTTTGGCAAAGGTGAGGGCTCCCTTTGAGTCCGGGAATACCAGGGTTTTGGAGCCCTGTCTGACCCGCAATTTGGCCGGGTAGGCTAGCGAGTAGGACACGTCGTGCTTTTGCAAGATGCGTTTTGCAGGCAGAAACTCGCGGCGGGCAGCCTGCACAGCCAAAGTGTAGTCGGGATAAAAAGACAAAGTGTTACCTTGGTGGCGGATCACACCTCTTTCCCTGGCAGCCCGGAGGACCGCGTCCCGGTCCCGGAAATTTAGGATCTTCGCAAGGATCGGTCGAGCAGGCAGACCAGGGGCAGGCCGAGGGCCGAGGGAGCGGTGCGCTCTCTCCACGACAAAGACCTGGGATAGCCCTTCACCGAATAATTCTCGCAACAGCTGCTCCACATAATCCTCCATCCTGGAAATATTGGAGGACTCCGGCACACCAGTGATGCGGAGGTTACTCCTGCGGGAGCGGGCCTCCAAATCTTCATTCTTTGAACGGATGAGGTCGAGGATTTTATCCATTTGGAGCAATTTTTGGCGGTCTTGGGTGGCGGTGTCCTCCACATCAGACACCCTCGATTCGACGTGGAGCAGGCGGCCATCGTGCGCATCTACTCTGGACTTAACCACATCCAGGCGAGAAGCCAGTTGCTCCAGCTGAGTGGCAATCCCAGACACCGCCGACTTCACCTCCAGCATGATGGCCTTCAAGTCATCCTCACGTGCAGCGACCATTTCCGTGGGTGCGGGCAACTCACCCCCGTCAGCAGTAGCGCCCTCCTGGCGCGTTTGCCTCCGCTGCTCAAATGTTAGTCGGGGCTGTTTCGGGTCAGCTTTGCCCATGGCGGCCTCCTAGAGCAGGGAGCCCCAAAGAGGAAGGTGCAGCCGGTAAGGGCACAGGTAGCAGGAAGATGATCAATGGGGGGCAAAGAGGATCCCCTCCACGAGGCAGGTGTGCAGCAGACGTAGGGCCCGGGCCGCGAATGCAGCGTTGGGGGCAGTGGACCCCGATCCCGCAGCCAGCGCAGGCCCCTCCACCGAGCCGCTGCCCCGCTCCCAAGGTGGCGCAGCCCAGGAGCCAGCCGGGGTACCGCACAAGAAGGCTCGCTCCGGAGACCGCGCCTGGCGCGAAGGTGCGGTAGAGCGTATGCACCGCCACAGTCCCCGGGCCGTGATGCAATGGGGGCCCCTGCAGTGCTGGGCGCCGTGTAGAAAGGGAGGACCTGGGTGGAGGGTCGACCCGGCGGTGCACCCAACTGGCAAAGAGAGCTGGTTGTTCAGAGGGCCAGGCAGGGGGGCGCAGACACACGCCGGTATGCCCCGGAGTCGCCCCTGATGAGAAGGCCGGATTGTAGGCCGCTGCAGCCAAGTCAGGGAGCACCCCGATCGCGGGCTCCCCTCCCAGATCTTCGTCCGCCACCGGTGACCACCAAGGCGGTAGGGGAGGCAGCCGGAACGATCGTGAGCGCAGCGGCAGCTGATGGAGCCCAGCCGGGAGTAGCGAGGGGGCAGCAAACCGCGGCAGGAGGACGCGGGGAGCGCGCCGCCCTCTTCGCCCGGCCCACCAGCGCGGATACCAGAGACGTTCAGGGCGCCTCCTCAGGGTCGGGCTGGGCCGGGCGGTACGGCGAGCGCGATCCCAGGCCCGCCCCGGAGCGCCCCCCCAGCAGCGAGACTCACCGGCGGACTGTCGTGGCCGCAGGGCCAGTGGCGGAAGGTCCGGTGGGCGTGCGGAGATGCACGGGTAGCGCAGGCCGGGTCCCGGGGAGCGAGCAGACGTCTAGGCCCAACTCCCGGAGGCGCCGCAGCCAGTCACAGCCAGGTCGTAGGGCCGCGATGAACGGCTCCGAGAACGCCGCCGATGCAGGGAAGCTGTGAGGGTAGGGTCACAGGCAGCGATGTGTGGGAAGTCTGCCGGATAATTGCAGGATTTCAGGCTTGGCCGGCAGAGCCCACTCAAAGTGCGGCCATCTTGCAGCCGGCTAAGCCACGCCCCCCCCATGCGAAACAAAATTTAGAAAAAAAGCTAAAAACATGGCTATTCTCCTCTGCATCCTAAAGTGAATGATAGCGACAGGATTGTGTCGGTAGGTAGTTTAAGTGACGTGTCTAGAGCCGTCTCCTACTAGCGAGTCCGTTCAGCGCGGGGACACGCCGGTTGGCGTAACCATGCGCTTTAGAAATGGTTAAATAAATAAATAAATAGATTCGACATAGGACTGAGGTCAGTATGTCCCTATCGAGTATATTAAACTTAATTACTTTGTACCAGCTAACTCAGAGGCCACTAGAAACTCCTTGTAAACAAGAAGGGAGTAGTTTCTGGCAACCGCATAAACATGACAACTTTGTTTCCCTTTAGAATCGGAACACTCTCAGAATCGTGGAAACAATAGATAACAGTTTCACTCAGCTAATCGTGCATGCTTAGTTTCTTCAGAGTTACACAGAAAGAATAGACGGGCGTTTCAATAAAAAGGATTTATTGAACAGGCTTGTTTCTCATGTAAGAGATATGAGCTGTTATGATCACAACACAGTATGCGAGATATATAATGTACAGCGTAAGCAGTAGAAAGAAATAATACTGCGCTAGCATTATCTTTTAGCTATGACACATATATTCATATACATAAATAACATAAGCTAAAAATGCGAGTACTCATAAGATGCTTCTCTAACTAGTCCTACCCCAGTGTACCTAACCTAAGTGTAGTGCAAGGTAAGAAGTAGGTGAAGTATTCTATAGTATAGTATGCCAAGTCTAGTATGCCAAGTCTAGTATGCCAAGAGTCCCTCTAGGTTCTAGTCAGCTCCATACCTTGAGAATGAGAGAGGTGGGAATCTCCTTCCGGATCTCGAACTCTAACACCCCGCGAAGGGAGTCAGAACACTGGGAGCTGGATTCTCTGCGAGCAGGGATGACAGCGTCTCTTGTCAGTGCGTCAGGCCGGGACACGGGCTCCTCTAAAGTCGAGGTCTCCTCCTACTTGCTTGGGCAAGGGAAGGTATATTTATACCTGGTAGGTGCCTTGGAATGTTTGCATTGACGTGAAGTCGGGCAGAGGAAGACGTCAGGAATGAACCCTTAAGGAATAGCGGTTCATGCATAATAAATGAGTTCTTGGAGAAATCAATAATCCTGTGCTAGGGGAACTCCCAAGAGCTTAAGGGTCTGGTTTCTAAGAACTCGTTGTGACGTTAGGGTGGACGGATGTAAGTGACCATGCCTGTATTTGGACAGCATGGCTAATGCCTAAATAAGGACTGGGATCTTATGCCTATATAAGGGCAATGCGAATTGTGCCTATATAAGGACATGTTTCAGGAAAACCTATATACGGATACCTAAAGCGGAATACAACACTGTGAAGTGGCCCCAGAGGTCAAACCGAGTTTGTGCTTGCGAAGCTGTCCATAAAGGAAGCAGCCCTCCATCAAAGCTGCAGTGTGGCGGCTCAGAACAACTCCACAGATCTCCATCAAGATAAAGAGCCCCAATGGAGAGCAAGGGTGAGGTCAAAGTTCCTACAACTGTTAAGGTTGACCCAGCATATCGCAAAGCTCTAGAGATGGTTTGCGTGAGCAAGTTCACCAAGAAGCGTTAGAGAGACCACTGATGTCCACCAATGGTTATACTGCTGCTGCTTTCTTAAAAACGCTTTCATCATTGGATACTGCCAAAAACACAATATTGGCAATAGATGGAATGCCTGGATAGAAAATTGAGGATTTCGTAGATGCAATAGATGAGACAGATGACAAAAAGATCATCAAGTATATGAAAAACATGGCTGGTGAAGGTGTAAAGGAAACCATAAAAAAAGATACCACACGATGACGACGTGAAATACAATCAAATCAAAGCAGCCTTGAATATCAAGTTCAATCCAGTGCCAAATGTAGATTATGAACGATACATCTTCAGTCAAGAATGCCAGACAGTAGGTGAAACCATCAATGAATTTGTTGAGAGACTGGATCTCCTCAAAGCAATGAAAGTTCAGTGAATTCAATGATGAGAAAGCTACCTGCCTGAGGGTTATAGAAGGATGGCTGTCAGATTACTTTCAAGTACGAATGCCGAAGGAAACTCTGAGTTTGGAGCAAGTCCTCACAGCTGGCAGAGCTCAGGAGCGTGGTAATCGACATGGCTTACATAGAGGCCTGAGGTGCCCAGAGTGAGTCAGTCATGAATGTGAAAAGTAGGCGAAAGCCTAAAGCTGAGGGACAAAAAGCGATGTCTCCACAGAAAAAGAAAATGTGTTTCAGATGTGAATTGACGTTTCCACATGACAGTGGATGTCCCACCATTGGACAGATTTGCAATGGCTGTGATAATTGTGCAACATCAATGTTTACTTCAGAGAGGCATGCACATGTGGGACTAGTCGAATGTGAGAAAGACCACAGACTAAAGAAAAATCGACATGAAAAAGCACCAAACACTTACAAACACTGTCCGAGGATTACCCTTAAGATAAATGGGTGTTTGATACCTTTCATTATTGATAGTAGTGCGTCGATAAACATCATGCCTAGGGAGAAATATTGTGAATTGTCTCCGTTATCACAAATTATGCAGTCAAAAACTAAAAATATATACATGGGCTGCATCAACACCTTTAAAAAGTCAAGGTTACTTTGTAGCCACGATGAAACCCAAGAAAACAGTGGTACGAGCACCTATTCATGTATTTCCCGGCACGGCTTCAAGTGCCTGTTTGCTCAGTTTCAACACGGCTGCTGAAATAGGACTGATATCAGTGAACTACAATATGAGTGCTCATCATGAAATAGTAAGTCAATTTCCTTAATTATTTAATGGGTTAGGAAAGCTCAAGACTATGAAAGTACAGTTACATATAAATGAGGATGTTCGTCCTGTTGTCCAAAGAGACAGACAAATTGCATTTCACTTGCAAGAAGCTGTTGAAAGAAAGAGAACTTAATTAATTGCTCAAACACAATATCATTGAACGTTCCACTGGTCAACACCATGGGTTTCTTCCATAGTAGTAATGCCTAAAAGAGACAGTGAAGGAGCTGTACGCCTTTGTGTTGACATGCGTCAGGCCAACAAATCAATTGAGAGAGAACGACATCCAGGTCCGCACATTGATGATATAACTCAGTTGAATGGTGCAAAGTTATTCTCTCGACTCAACTTAAACAAGGGATATCACGAGTTGGACGTTGAAGAAAATTGCAGGTACATAACAACCTTTTCTACACACTAGTCTGTTTAGCTAGAAGCGAATGAGTTTTGGTGCATCCTTTGCTGCAGAAGTTTTCCAAGACATCATTGGACATATCATACAACCTGTTGTGAATGCCTCAACTATAGTGACGACATATTGGCTTTTGGAGCTACACAGAAAGAGCATGACAAAGCTCTCAGTCAGGTATGTAGTCTGCTAAATGATGCTGCATTGACTTTGAATGCTGACAAATGTGAATTTCATAAGACCAGTGTGAAATTCTTTGGCCATATCTTTTCTGATGGGGGTATGACACCTGATTCAGCTAAAGTGCAAGCGCTATCTACTGCTAATCCCCCACAGGATATTTCCATGTTACTTTCATTCCTTGGGATGGCCAGGTACTGTTCTAAATACATACGAAACTTTGCCAAGGTCAGTGCACTGTAACGTGCACGGACGAAAAAGAATGTTGTGTTTCATTGGTCACGTGAGTGCGAGGAGAGTTTCCAAAGAATCAAGCAAGCCATTGAGAATGCCACTCGAATGGCTTACTTTGATCCCAAGCTTCATACCGAGGTTGTAGTTGATGCTAGCCTTGTTAGGCTAGGTGCAATCCTTGCACAGCACAATGGACAGCCGAATGCTTGGAGGCATATTGTGGCATATGCCAGTAAAAGCTTGTCACAAACTCAACGTGCTTATTCACAACCTGAGAAAGAAAGCTTGGTAGTGGTGTGGGCTTGTGAGTATTTCGATGTGTTCTTATTTGGGAAACCTTTCACAGTAGTGACCGATCATCAAGCACTATTGACAATATTTGGCAATCCAAAAGACAAAATGCCTCCCCGTATTGAACATTGGGGTTTGAGAATACAGGAATACAACTACACCATGCTCACTCCAGGGAAAGATCAAAATCCTGCTGATTATTTTTCAAGGGTGCCAATACAATGCCCTGGTACCCCATTAAAGACAGCTGAAGCCTTACCTAATTTCATTGTAAAATCGAACACTCCAGCTGCAATGCCATTAGAACAAATTGTCACTGCCTCAAGCCAAGACTGTGACATGCTGAAGTTGAAAGACATTATTGCTCACCAATCGCGGAACCAGTGCTCTCACCAATGACAGTGAGTACTTAAAATTCAGAAATGTCAGAGATTAACTGTCTGTAATGCAGGAAGGCCTCATCTCGTGAGGTACACGTATTGTCATTCATGAGAGTCTACGACAACAAATACTGAAGTGGCCCATGAGTAACCTCGAGGAATAGCTGCCACAAAGAGAGCTCTCCGAGACAGAGTCTAGTTTCCTCATCTCGATGAAAGGGTTGAAAGAGAGTTAAATGTCTGTCATTTATGCAACTGTCTCTCATCTCATGTTACCCAGCACCCTTCAAACATGTCAGAATTGCGTAACCATGTTTGGGAGAGAATTGCTGCTGACTTCTTCGGTCCTCTTGAGAATGGACAACATCTAGTTGTCATTGATGATGAGTAATCCTGTTTTCCATTGGTAGAAGATCTTTCATCCATTACTGATGAAAAAGTTATTGAAAGATTAGATGGCATGTTTGCGACATGGGGTGTCCCTGTCATCTTGAAATCTGCAATGGCCCACCCTTCAATAGTCGAGAGTTCAGAGACTTTCTCAGCCATCTCAATGTAAAGCATCAGAAAAGTACTCCTCTTTGGCCCCAGGCCAATGGTCTGGTAGAACACTTCTCGAGTACTCTAAACAAAGCTGTGTAGTGTGCCTCATTATAGAAGCTCGACCTCAAGGTTGCTTTGAATGCCACTCTTCAAGCTTACCAATCGACCCCTCACTCGACTACAGGGGCAAACCCTGCAACTTTAATGTTTAGGAGAGCCAGGATGACCAAGTTACCCCAATGGACCAATCTCAGATCAAAGACTGAGAAAGACATTTGCACAGAGGATTCTGGTCGCAAACGAAAAAGGAAAATCTATGCTGACAAGCGACGTCATGTGAAAGATATTACTCTCAAGAGAGGAGATCGAGTACTAGTTTGACAATCCAGAAAGCGAAAATCTGATGCTCTTTTCGAGGCTGAGCCCTTTACTGTCACAATCACCAAAGGACAGATGGTGAATGCCCAACGTCCTGGAAAGTCCCTTACGAAAGATTCTTCTCACTTCAGACATGTGGCTCCTCACTCACCAAACATCAGTGTCACTGTAGCGACTAAGTCTAGACAGAGAGTGGATGATCCTGTGACTACTGTTGTCTCCACCTAACCTATGCAGATTACTGACACTTCGACTGCCAGATCCTGGTTTCCAATGACCCAATCAGGCCATGTGATCCAAGCATCACAAAGGTTCATTGAAGAATTATAAGTGTATATGTATTCATAATTATTTATGTATGTATTTATTTATAAAAAAAAGTTAAAACTTTTTTTTTTTAACAAAGGGGGAGATGTAGTGTCATGTAAATAAAGAATGACGGAACTCTTTTGGTTCCCAAAGAACTCCGCAGACCTGTGACGTAGGCCTTGTAGGGTAATGAAGTGAATGCATGTTTAGAACGTTAAGTTCTTGCTTACATGCTGAAGAATAAAGATGTTTGTAACTACTCTCCATGTGTGGCGTAGTTATTGGTGAGTGCTCTGGCTGGGTAGGACGTTGCACCAGCAAACACACAAACTGTGCACTTGATACACCTGATGGGTATCGGCAGACATCTGACAAAGTGGTTATACATGGGTATAAGGGCGCACATACCCCCATCCCTATATGCACTATAGGCAAAGTGGGAGGCGGACTTAGGTAAAGTCCTTACAGACAAGGACTGGGCATCCCTTCTCGCCTACCCGAAGGCTGTCTCCTGCAATTCACGCTTCAAATTTATATAATACATGATCACACAGAGAGAATACCTCACACCACATCGATTGCATGCAATGTTCCCCATGGTGGCGGAGAACTGCCCCAGATGTGTAGAGCAAGACGTTGACTTCCTGCATATGATGTGGTCCTCCCCCGCCCTATCCACCTATTGGATACAGATAGCATACTCATTATGAGAGGTGGTGGGAAGCCACGCATCGACCACGGTGGAGGGTTGTATTTTAGGCCTCTACCCACGCCCTAAGGGGTACAAGGTGCAAGCGAGGTTCACTGACTTAGCAATTATATTAGCGAAACGCCTTGATGCAAGGTGCTGGAAATTGGCGAGACCACAGAGAGTGATGACTTGGAGGGAGGAGGTAGAGCACTGGGGACTAGCGGAAAGTGGAGCAATACGAAGGGAGGAACGGCGAGGGTTACGTAAAATACCTATCGATATGTCCTGGGACGTGCTACTGGAATCTTTCAAAGCCCTGGACTTAGACGAACCCCACAGGCAAGTGGGTGACATACCTGAAGAAGCACCCGAAAACTAGTGTTACCCTGAGAGACACATACAACTGTGAAGAAAACCGGTTATAGGGAGCAGGAAAGAGAAACATTCCCGGCCCATAGTTTTGATGCTTACCCTATCAATATGCTCAAAAATGAGAGACAGGCAGAGGTCTCCCCACAATCCCTTACACAAGTGACTATTGAAGCTGCCCCGATAGTTAACTGAGGGGGAGGGGGGTTATGATGTTATTAATGTTATAACCTAACAGATTTGCAGGATATCCGACTCAGGCTCTATGAACATAGCTATTGACAAAGCTTGAGCGGACCTAGCTCTTGAGGATATGTTGGCTATCGTATGTTCAAGAATACACATTGTTCTGAATGTATTCAACTAAATACTGTATAATAAACGGTACCTTGTAAAGCAGACGGAACTGCATTTTGGCTTAACATATATGCATAATACTGTATTTACTGCAAAAATCAATAAAATGTTGTTGTTTTTTTAAATTTGAGCTGGAAGGTCTGACCATATCTCCCCATACTGTTCACATGTTAATCATTTCCCATAGCGGTAAACTGTCAAACTGACTTGATTTGCCCATAGGACTTTTCATAAGGGTTTCTTCAATTACCTGAAAAACTGATAAATTTTGGGTGGACCAGACTTTCTTCACCTGGATACACCATCCTTTAGAAAATCTAAAACTCTACATCAAGCATATTAAAGAAATTGCCCCAAAATCTGGAACTTCATCACAGCCGTCCGCTACTAGGACTGATCCCTTCAAAAGCACATTCAAGTAAGATCTCAAAGCCTTGATGCTGCTGGCCCATTCTAAACCTAATGATTGCTAGACTGACCACATCCAGATCTATAAACTGTGTACTGTAGGTTGGTCGAATCGCTGCTTCCCCCCTTTCAAAATTTGGACAACTTATTAACTCTAATAGAACTGAACCCCAAACTTTGACCAATGTTAGAGAAATTAAGGACATTTATCACAACCTGATTCACTCCATGTTCCAGGAACTCTATTTAGACAGGCTTCCCCATCACAGCTTCTCTGATTTAGTTGCCCAGTACAATCAAAAGGTCACTAAACTAAGTTGTACCTGGTAAAAAAAAATTCAAATAGATGATTGAGACAGCACCCTAGTTTAAGAAGGACATAGCAAATGAAACAGAAGTTCTTTGTCTTACGGAATGGGTTTGGAGAAAGTCCCCTGCCATTATTATACTGACGTCCTACCTTCCAAGTGCAAAATCAGCAAGAATTTCCGTTGACAAAATAGATGATGCCTAATACAGAGACCTCTTTAAGATAATAAATTAACAATGCCATGAGGCCCCTCCTATTCCACTTAAAATAACAAAAATGAACTACACCTGTCTCATAGACTACCTTACTTTGAAAATCCAGAAATTTAGAGATGAGATTGGCTACCTTGCTCTACCACCCGACACCAAAGCAATTACCCTCACAATAAAATCTCCTAACACATCATGGTTGTTTTTCAAACCGATCTCAGAGTGCAACCTTGCCATAGCTAGTGTAAAACCATCATCTTACTCCTCTGATCCTATCTCAGTTGCTCTTGCAAAACAACATGTGGACAAATTGGGCCTGATTCACAAACTGCATTTTGTAGTACCTAACGTAGTACTACTTACTTACTGCAAAATGCAATTTACAAACATATAGGTGTAATTCTCCACCTCTCCAATCTTTTCTATGGGGAGATCTCCACACATGTAGGTTTTACTACTTAGTAGTAAATGTGGGAGGGACCGAGGGAGTGGCTGGAAAATGGGGTATATTTACTAAAAGATAGGAGGGTTTTAGGGAGGTATATATAGTCACTGAAAAAGACAAAGGTTAAAGTAATATTATAGTTGGACGAAAATTTTGGTGACAACATAACCTATTACCCTATTAAACTAAATGAATCACTGAATTTCTTAAGTAACTATAACTTGTGTTCTAAAGTTACTATAACTCACGCCCCGCTATGCACAGTTTTGGCACCAATTATATAATTTCAAAAGTTGCAGTGCTGTTATCAGTGATGTCATAGAACATGTCATTTGTGATGTAATATGTGGGGTAATTAACAGTGCCTGGCGAGGGTGCGACATGCAGCCTTGCGTCCAACCCCTCGCAGGTATGCAACCCCAGGGCCCTGCACCCAACCCTTGCATGAGCCCTACCTCCCACAGCAAATGGCCTTCTGACATGCACAGCATGCGGTTGGTCTCACAGGTCCGGACTGCACTCAGATTTAATGATTGTGTCAGAATCGCAAACTCAAAATATAAAAAGTGGTCCTATTAGCTTTATCAAGGGGTTAGCATATCAATATATATATAAAGAAAATATATCTTTGTTCAAAAATCACCAAAAAGTTTAATCAAATATATATTTTAGTAACTCACACAATGCCCTGCTCAATAATAGGGATTCTTATAAAAATGTTTAATAAAGTTTTAATAAAAAATAGAATCAACATGTCTTTGAGTCTTTCTTTTAACATAGTGTTTCTGATTGCATTTTGTGGGCTGAAATGATTGTTAAAGAAAACAGACTTTGAAGAAAAAAAAAAGAAATCAAACCAACGAGTCAGTCTTTCTTTTAACATTTTCAGCCCACAAATACAATCATAAAAACAATCACAAAAGGGCCTTGCACTCCAGCTGAAGAGCACAGAGCTCCAGCTAGGAGTGATTTAAAGAAATATGCTAAGTTCTCCTGGGGTCATGGGCTTAATGACCCAGGAGACTTAATGTTTTTTTAAAGTTTCTGGTGGAATGTTGCACTCACTGTAGAGCCCCCCCCCATAATATTACAAAACAAATTCTTGGTTGCGCAGCTTTCCTTATATCCTTATATGAACATCACAAAGCTATTGAAAAAAAATTAAATAGTCCTTGCAGGGCATTATGGGGCGCACCTTCAAGGAGCAGTAAATAATATTAGAACATTGGAATGTGGAGCACTCCATTGAATACAATGGAGTGCTCCGTGCTTCTACGGGCCGGTAAAGGCCCACAGAGCAACATTCCAATGTTGCTTTTGTTCACAGCTACTGCTGTGAACAAAGGCCTCTCGGAGCTCGAGGGGATTTAAACCCCCTCGGGCTCCGAGAAGCCTTTGTTTAATTTGTTAGAACATTCTGCCCTCTAGTGGCAGAATGTTCTAATAGCCTTATAGCCCTTCATAGCTGGGCTATACCGGCTATTAAAGTCCCGCTCCCTTGTTAACGCTGGAGCAGGCCTTTAATATCCGGTATAGCCTGCTATAAGGCTATAATAGAGTGTGGGTGTTTTGGTATCCACCCGGGACACCCACTTGTTTATTTTGTTAGATGGGGCCATTGGGGTAGCCCCTGGGCCCCCATGGCCCCAGCCAGCACACATCGTCTGTGCCTGCAGCACCTGGAATATTTTTTTATTAAGCGGGTGTCCTGGTGCCCAACTGGGGCACCCATGGCTCTATTTTTATTTTGGGGGGAGTCCCAGGGCCCCCGTGGCCTAAGCTGGTCCCCCTTATGAAAGCCATTCACTATTTTGTGTAGGTGGGTGCCCCGATGCCCACTCGGGCCACCTACACTGCTGGGGTCATTGGGGTCACAGTGGGGAGTACCAAGGCCCCCATAGCCCCAGCTGGCTCCCCCACCAGCACCATACTGTGTGCTGTTGAGAGCTGGAACTCATTTGTTGCTCCAACCTGGGCGGCAACAGCATTTTGCAACTTCTTCAGCTGGGCGGGAGTAAAGTTGAGTTCCCTGCCTGGGAGAGTGTGGGCAGGGTATGCCCACACTCGCCCGGGCAGGGAACCACTGTGTCTCAAGGGTGGGCTCCCCAGGACACTGTTCAGTATCGCGCCTAGGGGATGTGGTCTAGCTTGGGGAGGGGGTGCATGGCCCCCCTTCCCTTTACAAATACATTTGGCTCTTGGGTATGGTGTCCACAGGGCCCAAAAATGGCTTTAAGGGGGCTGCGCACCCCCCTCCCCTTTTTCAAAACTTAGCACCGGTGATGGAGTTCATAGGGCCCAAGAGTGGCTCGGGGAAAGGGCCACGCACCCCTCCCCATTATTTCCTATTCGGCCCCAGGGGATGGGGTCCCTGGGGCCTGAGCATGCTTGGGGAGGGGGACGGCAAGACTGTGTGGCAAAATAAAGCATTTTTATTGGCTAGGCCCAAGGAAATCCTGCAAGACCAAGCGATGTGAGTGGCAGCTGCAACATGAAGAAAATGCTGAAGCCGCCATTACAGGACACAGGTACCCAGTCCATATGTCCTGAATCTAAATGATAAATAGTATGGTGGCAGTACCCTGACCCCCTTCCAGTTATGGTGGGTTCAAGAGGGGCCGATATTTAAATTTTTTTATTCCAACGGTTCCAGCTGGAGTACCGCAGGACTGGATATGAAGAAAACCAGAAGCACAGTAAGGTTGTCAAGTGTCTACTATGCACACTCTATGGCTTGTATAAAAGCTGTCATGTATAGCTTACTTCCCTCACAGAAAGAGACAACCCGTTAGGTGTTAAGGCCCCTACTACGCACACTCTTCGGATATGTACCAGACCATTTGCTGTTAGGTGATCTCTCAGGCACAATCAATGAAATGCGAGTGGTCAAGCCCCTACTAGACAACCTTTTTGCTTTGTTCTAGACCAATTGCAGGTAGGCAATCGCAAGGGCACAATCAATGAGATGTGAGTAGCCAAGCCCCTATTATGCACACCCTTTGTGGGTAGGCAATCTCTCGAGGAAAATCAATGAAATGCGAGAGGCGAAGCTCCTACAACTCACAACCTATCCCTTGTGCAGAAGTCTTAAAGCAGAGCCCCCTAAGGTGGTAAAGCTCCTACTGCGCGCTCTCTAAGCCTTTTACCGAAGACCTTAAGGAGAATCTACTCCTTTCAGACACACACACCATTAGGTGTTCAAACCCCTACTACGCAACCCTTTGCCCTGTACCAAACCATTTGTGGGTAGGCGATCTCTTTGACACTATCTATGGGATGCAAGTAGCCATGCCCCTACAACACACAGCCTACGCCTAATGCAGAAGTATTCAAGCCAAGACCACTTCCTTCAGACACTTAAGCCCCATTATGTAGCCAAGCCCTCACTACGCACATGTTTCACACTATTTACAGCTGTTCAGAGAGAGGACAGTTTATCCATACATCTAAGCTTCTTTAAGTGGCCAATGCCTTACTATCTACAGTGCTCACACTGTGCACAGCTCTTTACAGAGAACTCCTGCCACACACACATCAAACACACACACACCCACACACAAATACCTATCACACACTAAACACCCAGAGTGCCCCACACAACACCCACACAAAATTATACATTTTATATCTACTCTGTATTAAAACACACAAACCTGATATAAAAGTTTTATAAATGTAAGATCCATTTATTGTTATACGTTTTGAAAATTTTCCAGCACATAACCACAGTCTTATCTTTTAATCTAAAGAATAGACTGCTGTAGCAGACTATTAACATAAAGAAACAAAGACACATATATGACAAACAACAACATTTTTCTATTTTTAAATCCATAACGGTGATTCTAAATGGACTTTTTTCTTGGATTTTTAAATTGTTTAGGGTTTAAACTTAAAAACAACAAGAGCATCTAAACTTGGGATTCCAATGGAATTAAACTATTTCTGCTTCTTGCATTTGTACTCCTCCATGAGTTTCTTGTGGGTTGATACACTTTTCTCTCCTGCCACCACAATCTTGGAGCATTAAATACAATACGTTACCATATTAGGTATGGTTTTAGGTGGAAAAGCCCCTACTATGCACAGCCTTTCTCCTGTGGCCGCATTAAGGAAGACAAAGGTCACCCTACTCACAAGGAACCAGGGTATATGTTATATATCAAAAGACAATGGCAGAACCCTGGGCAGATATGGTGAGAATGTGGGAACAACGGCACGCACCGGAACAAACTCAGATCCCCTCTTCCACCGACTGAGGGATAGCTAAAGATGCTTCGTTGGGTATCATGACTGTTTCTTTTTCTTTTTTCCCCTGTCAAGGTTGAGCCCTTCCCCCCCCCCTTTTTTTGTTTCCCCCCCCCTGTCGACTTTGGATTGGATGCTTTAAACTAAAGTCACAAGCTTAGGTGAGCAGACCTCTGGTGGTTTGGATTTAGAAGTTGTTGTAGGTTTGTTCCTTATGATTTTTCTTTGAATTGGTATGTGTCGTGTTCACATTATTTGATTATTTGTTGCAGACGAAGGTACTGTAGACAGCAATGACATGTCTATGGGCAACCTGATGGAAAAAAGGAAAAACAATAGACAAAATGGATGCTGATTAACCCCCCACAGGAATGGAGCTATTACATAATTTGATTATTATAAAAGTACCGGTATCTACTGGGACTTACGCAGTTAAGTAGTACTGTATTGATGAGCGATATTGAGCTTGAGAATATATCTTGTTTTGAAGGAAGCACCGGTAACGTTATTTTTATGATGTTCTTGATATGCTAAAAGGACTTACTCCTTACCGTGCCTCTGTAACTGTATTGATTCTCTTTTTTTGAACACATGTATAAATGCTAATAAAAACATATTGGAAGAAAAATATATCAAAAGACAATGGTACCTGTGGAAAAATTAGAATAACAATGGTACTTATAATACTGGTATTCATTTAGTATAATGGCAATAGTTATGGGTAAAGATGCACAAACTCAGAAGAAGAGTCAAAAAAGCCCAAAGTGTAAAATACAATGTTGTTTATATCAAAAATTAATATTGAGTTAGAAAAGAGGCATAAGGTGTCCCAAGTGAAATTAGAACCTATATACACAAGTGACAAGTTGTGACATACATTGAGGTTTCCAATGTACAAAAACAACCATCTAGTCAATATACAATAATTATTCACAGCCTTCAGTAACAATAATGAAAGCTGAGTACATTGGTTTGTTTTACAAGCATGTCGGCCGCATTTCGACCTCACAAACAATAGGAGATCTCATCAGGACGTTCCTTTGGGGCGGTTGGCCACAGGCCAGGCCCTTCAGCCTGTGGTTGAATTAACGTACGGTAATTAAATATTACTGTACGTTAACTAGAAATTCACTGCAAAAAACAAAGGTTACAATGATGTTATAGTTAGGTGATACCATTAAGAACCATAGAAATTCACACAAAAAACAAAAGTTACAGAGATGTTATAGTTAGGAAATAGAATAAAAAAAGAAAATTTAGAAATTCACTAAAAAACCCATAGGGTACAGGGATGTTATAGTTAGGTTCAGATTTTACACACACAAAACCATTGAAATTCAGCAGTTAGAGTTATACTTATCTCAAGAAACTATAACTGGTGCCCTAAGGTAATTATAACACAATAACTTGCACCCTCGCCATGTACTGCTAATTGCCCCACATACTAAATCAGTCATGACATCTTCTATGACATCATTGATAATATCACTGCAACATATGCTGTAAAATTATTGATGAGAAAACTATGCATGGCAGGGGCATGAGTTATAGTTACGTTAGGGCTTGAGTTATAGTTTTCAAAAGTTACAATGGGGCTACAAAACATAGTAGTATATAGCAGAGGTGCACATGAGAGTTTGAACGAATACTCAGTATCATAGCCATTTACAAAAACATGCGTCACAATAGCGGCGGTGCATATGTGATATCTCCCTAACTTCTCTGGCAATGTAATTTTTACAAAATATTTCCCAACAAACAGGGAAAAGAAAGGAAAGGGAGGGCTTGCATACTCGTATCTGTAGAGAATAGAGGAGGGAAAGAAGGGGAAAAAAATCCCCCTTACCCCCCCCACACCCACAGTGGGGAGGAGAGTGACAGGTGACAAAACACCCCCTGAGGGTGTTAGGAAGAGAAGGAAAAAGCATTTGCCCAAACTGTGAGATCTGAATAGTCAAGCGGGCACTGTCTGAGTCGTGATTGGGCCATCGGTTAACAGGAGAGAGACCACAGAGGAGCAGACTGTGATGTCTCAAAGAGTTGTAGGGCACACAGGTGAGGTGGTGGGAAGCACATATATTTCGGCCTGGACATGTAATCAATGAGGGGACCCCAGATTAGGGTGAACTTCTTGTCAGTGAGTGAGAGATTCATTCCATCGCCAAGATATGCCATAATCTATTGAACCACAGCGCTTGGGAGGGGGGGGGGGTTTCTTTCTTCCACTAGAAGAGAGCAACTAGTTGTTTCGCTGCCCCGCCATGTAGCTAAGGGATATCCAGTCAGAACAGAGCATGCCCTTTAATTGGGTAGGCTGCAGGCCCAAGAGTAGAGTGTCTGGGTTTGCTGGGATAGGATAGCTGTGCATGTTTTTAATGTGACCTAAGATCTCTTTCCAAAATGTTTGAATGGTAATGCGTGACCACCAGATGTGCAAGAAGTCGCGTTCTTCCTGGGCACAGCGCCAGCATATGGTGAAGGCTGTGAGGAGCATTTTTTTAAGTCAGAGCTGTGTTAGGTACCATTAACATTTTTTTGTATGTGTTTTCTCTGTAAGGGATGCTTCTCTGTAGTTTAGTGGTGTCTTTCCACAGTCCTTCCTACTGTTTGGCAGTGATAGGGGCTCCCAGCACTGTTTCCCATCCAGTTTGGTACAGGTGCGCTGCGAGGGGTTTACAGTCTTGCAGCGCCTTGTAGGTATTGGAGATGAGGCCTTTGGTGCTGCTGAAAGAGTGGATCATCTTTTCAAATGGTGTAAGCGTTCACGTAGCGATCACATTGTTGTGGGGTTAAAGGGCCCAGTGGTGTGGTTGGAAATACTGGAGACGTGAGGACTCGGTGAGGTGATGTTCAGTTTTGCATTGTGCAAATGATTTAATGGTGCCCTTCATGAAGAGGTCACTCAGTGTCTAACTTAGTAAACAAGGTCGGAGCCAGCGCAGGCGTGAATTCAGAATTCCGAGCAATCGGGGTGTTAGGGTATGGAAACGTGGTAAGGCCCCTTTTTAAGGCTCACTGATCCCAGATATCAAGTACTGTCTTAGTGGAGCTGGCTATGTGTAGAGGTTTGGGAGCCAGGCCAGGTCCCAGATGGGGGTGACATACAGCTGCTCTATCAATGTGGAACCAAGGTTTCTCGCTTTCTCTAACCACCCATTCCTACAAGTAGCGGAGGTTAGCTGCCCAATTGTAGTCTAGCAAGCTAGGGCATGCTAAACTGCCTTTATCCCTAGATAGCATTAAAAGTTTTGCTGAGACTTGCAGCTTCTTACGTCCCAATATGAAGGAGATGAGTCTAGTTTGTAGTGATAGAATATTGGTGGTAGGAATAAGCATAAGGATAGACTGGAATAGATAGAGGAGCTTTGGCAGTATATTCATTTTCACAACCTCAATACACCCAAGCCAGGATGTGTAGAGAAGTTTCCATCTCCTGATGTCTTTGAGGATCTATTGATGGTATTCAGGCTAATTAGTTTTAGTCCAGCCCTCTAATGTAGGAAAGATGTTAAGGAACAAGTTGCGGATAGTGCATAGGGCCCATTGAAATTGGGCTAGGGCATGTAAGAGGGGGACGTCCTGTGGGAGGATCATTAGGTTGTGAATGTGTGCTTTCGTTAAATTCATTTTAAAACCTGAGATTTTTTTGAAGTCTTCCAAGATCACTACTAGAGCAGGTAGTGATTCAGAGAGGTTTGTCAGGGTAAGAAGGAGGTCATCAAAAAGAAAATTTGTTTGTGAGGCCTGCCTCCGAATAGGATTCCACTAATTAAAGAGTAAAGTCCGATTTGAATGGTGAGAGGTTCAACCACTAGAGCAAATAAGAGAGGCATCCCGATCAGGTTCCTCTGGTGAGCATGATTGGTTATGTGAACCTGTCATTAACTCTGATGACAGCTGAAGGGGTGGCATATGCTGCTAGGATTTTATACCTCATCTTGGAGCCAAGGTGGATTTTCTCGAGTAGAGCAAAAAGGTACAGCTCACTCGGTCAAAGGCCTTCTCGGCATTGAGTGAGAGAATCATAGCTGGGATGTTCCTTTTTTGTACTTTTTCTACCAAGAGCACCAGCCACCGAATGTTGTCAGCTGCTTGGCGATGTCTCACAAAGCCCACTTGGTCAGGATCCACCAAAGAAGGGGGCAGGGGATCCAGGTTTAAGGCTAGTATTTTCGTGTATAGTTTGGCATTGGTGTTTAGGAGAGCTATATGGCGGAATGATGCAGTCTATTGGGGATTTCCAGGCTTGCGAATCAGTGCTAGTTCTGCCTCACATATGGGGGGTTGAGACTCAAGCGAAATGTTAAAGAGTTAAAAAGGGCCAGTAAATGATTTTGAAAAAGCAGGAGGAATACCCTGTAACAAACAGCGAAAGCCCGCCAGGTCCCAGTCACCTACCCAGTGGCATGCCTTTAATGCCATGCACAGCTCAGTGGCATCTATAGGTCTTTGAAGAGGTTCCCTGTGATGCTGTGTAATTGGGGTCTAGTCACATTCCATAAGGTAGGTTTGGGCCACAGAGATGTCCTCTGTGGCCCTTGTATAAAGCTCTTGATAAAAGTTACGAAAGTTGAATTGTTTATATTCCTCGGACACCGACCCAGTCATTGAGCCAGTGCGGATGTGGGCTATGTGGACCTTAGACCTTTGGAGGTGGAGTTTGCATGCCAGGAGGGTGCCCACTTAGTTGCCCTTGTTAAAAATATCTTTGTTTGAGGGCCAGCATGGAGCGTTTCGCTTGGTTGGTTCTGGGCATGCGGAGCAGGCCCCTCAGGATAGCCAGCTGTCCGTGGGCACGTTTTGAGGGATGTTGCTTATCTGTTCTCTCCAGAGCTTGTATCTCTGAAGTAAGGGATTGCTCATAAAGCCGGGCCTCCTTTGCCCTGGCAATCGCCACTGAGAAACTTGTTCCCCGGATGGAAGCTTTGAAAGCGTCCCATAGCTTGTGACGTGGGGTATCGGGTAGGGCACTGAGTAAGAAATATTCCGTTATCACCTCAGAAACAGTGCATCTATCTAACAGATCTCTAAGGATATGTGGGAGGAGTCACGCGTGGGCTGGCGTGCCAGATGAGGGTAAGGTGAGCATGGTCAGAGACAGAGTTGTCTGAAATGGTGATGGTGTTGACAGCGCGTAAAAGCATGTGGGTAGCTAAAAGACAGTCGATGTTGGAATATGAGGCATGGACATGTGAATAGTATGAAAAGTTGTTTATATCTGGGTGTTTGTAATGTCAGGCATCAACCAGAGCCAACTCTGAGATATCTTTTCTTGGCAAAACAGTTTTTGATTTTACACATTGAAAATAGCATAGAAGATGGTGGAGAAATCAGTACATATCTCGGCATCACGTTATAGACCTTCAAAATACAGGGTCAGAGTCAAGCGGAGGCCAAATATCAATCAATCAATCACAGAATTTGTAAAGCGCACTACTTACCCGCAAGGGTCTCAAGGCGCTGGGGAGAAAAAAGGGGGTGGGGGTGCTGCTACTGGTCGAACAACCAGGTCTTGAGTAGCCTCCTGAAGGTCAGCAGGTCTTGGGTCTGTCGTAGGCTTAGTGGAAGGGTGTTCCAGGTCTTGGCGGCGAGGTGGGAGAAGGATCTGCCGCCGGTGGTAGTTCTTCGAATGCGAGGGACGGTGGCGAGGGAGAGGTCGGCGGAGCGGAGTTGGCGGTTGGGGACGTAGAAGAGGAGTCGTCTGTTGAGGTAGGCTGGGCCAGTCTTGTGGAGTGCCTTGTGTGCGTGGATGAGGAGTTTGAAGGAGATTCTCCTGTTGACGGGGAGCCAGTGCAGGTTCCTCAGGTAGGGGGTGATGTGGCTGTGGCGTGGTACATCGAGGATCAGGCGTGCGGAGGCGTTTTGTATGCGTTGCAGTCGCTTGATGAGCTTGGCCGGGGCTCCCGCGTAGAGGGCGTTCCCATAGTCAAGTCTGCTACTGACGAGGGCCTGGGTGACTGTTCTTCTTGTATCTGTCGGGATCCACCTGTAGATCTTGCGAAGCATGCGGAGGGTGTTGAAGCAGGAGGAGGAGACTGCGTTGACTTGCTTGGCCATGGAGAGCGTTGAGTCGAGGATGACTCCCAGGTTGCGTGCGTGGTCGGTGGGTGTCGGGGCTGCTCCCAGCGTCGTTGGCCACCAGGAGTCGTCCCAGGCTGAGGGGTTGGAGCCGAGGATGAGGACCTCTGTCTTCTCCGTGTTCAGTTTTAGTCGGCTGATCTTCATCCAATCGGCGACGGCCTTCATTCCTTCATGGAGGTTGGATTTGGCGGCGAGGGGGTCCTTGGTGAGGGAGAGGATCAGTTGAGTGTCGTCGGCGTAGGAGATTATGTTGAGGTCGTGCTGTCTGGCGATGCGTGCGAGCGGGGCCATGTAGATGTTGAACAGTGTTGGGCTGAGGATGATCCCTGGGGTACGCCGCAGATGATCTCGGAGGCTTCGGATCGGAATGGTGGGAGGCGGACTCTTTGGGTTCTGCCGGTGAGGAAGGAGGTGGCCCATTCCAGGGCCTTGTCTCGGATCCCTGCGTCGTGGAGGCGTGCGCGTAGAGTGCGGTGGCAGACAGTGTCGAAGGCGGCGGAGAGGTCCAGCAGGATGAGGTCTGCGGTCTCACCGTTGTCCAGCAGGATCCTGATGTCGTCGGTGGCGGCGATGAGGGCAGTCTCAGTGCTGTGGTTGCTGCGGAACCCCGATTGGGATGGGTCCAGGATGCTGTTTTCTTCGAGGTATCGGGTTAGCTGTTTGTTGACGATCTTCTCGATGACCTTGGCTGGGAACGGAAGCAGGGAGATGGGTCGGAAGTTCTTGAGGTCTCTCGGGTCCGCCTTGGGTTTTTTGAGTAGGGCGTTGATCTCTGCGTGTTTCCAGCTCTCTGGGAAGGTTGCGGTCTCGAAGGAGAGATTGATGACGTTGCACAGGTGGGGTGCGATGGAGCTGCTGGCTTTGTTGAAGATGTGGTGCGGGAAAGGGTCTGACGGGGAGCCGGAGTGTATTGTGCTCATGGTCTTGATGGTGTCATCAATGTTCACGCTGGCCCAGGCTGGCAGGGGGTCGTGGTCGATGGTGTGCGGCGGGTCTGGTGCATCGATCTTAGTTGGGGCTGTCTGGGTGTTGAAGCTGTCGTGGACGTCGGCGATCTTGCGGTGGAAGAAGGTGGCGAGGGAATCGCACAGGGGTTGCGACGGCGGGATGTCGTTGGTGTTGGAGCTGGGGTTGGAGAGTTCCTTCACGATGTTGAAGAGCTCCTTGCTGTTGTGTGCGTTGTTGTCGAGGCGGTCTTTGAAGGAGATTCTCTTGGCGGACTTGATGAGGTGGTGGTGGTTACGGATGGCGTCTTTGTGGGCTGCGTGGCTGTCCGGTGTCTTATCACTGTGCCATTTCTTCTCTAGTTTCCGGCAGGTACGCTTGGAAGCTAGGAGTTCCGAGGTGAACCAGCTGGCTCTTTTGGTGGTGTCACTGTAGGTGAGTTTTTTCAGCGGAACGAGGGTGTTGGCACAGTCGTCCATCCATCGTCTGAGGTTGCAGGCAGCGTCGTCGGTGTTGGATGGGTCGGAGGGAGGGCTGAGAGCGAGGTTTGCCCGTAGTTGGTCTTCGGTGACTTTGCTCCAGCAGCGGCGTGGGATCTGTTGGGTGCGGTGGTGTGTGGTGGGTTTCTGGAAGGTGAAATGGATGCAGCGGTGGTCGGTCCAGAGGAGTTCCGTGGTGTGGCTGAAGGAGACGTGGGAGCTTGAGGAGAGGATGGGGTCAAGCGTGTGGCCGGCGGAATGGGTCGGTGTTGTGACGAGCTGGCTCAGACCGAGGTTGGCGAGGTTGTCGATCAGGGTGGTGGAGTTGCTGTCGTTGTTGTTCTCCAGGTGAAAGTTCAGGTCTCCGAGGAGGATGTAGTCGGTAGAGGTCAGGGCGTGCGTGCTGATGAAGTCGGCGATGGAGTCGCTGAACTGGGGTCGGGGCCCAGGGGGTCTGTAGACAAGGGTGCCTCTAAGGGTGGTGTTGGGGTCCGTGTGGATCTGGAAGTGCATGTGTTCGGCGGTGCTGAGAGTGTCGTCGGTGCTGGTCGAGACCCTGATGGTGTTCTTGTGGACGTTGGCGATTCCTCCTCCTACTGCGTTGACGCGGTCTCTGCGGGTGATCTTATAGCCGTCTGGGATGGCTATGGCGATGTCGGGGGCGGAGGAGTCGTTCATCCAGGTCTCTGTCAGGAAGGCGACGTCTGGTGATGATGTGTCGAGCAGGTCCCAGAGCTCGACGGCGTGTTTGCGTGCGGAGCGGGTGTTCAGTAGGATGCATCGGAGGTGGTTGAGGTCCTTCTTGGCGGGCGCCTCGGTGGCTCTGAGGCTGGTGTAGCTGCAGTTCCGGCAGGTGAAGGGACCATGGGTGCGTTTCGGGGCGGCCTTGAAGCAGTTTGTGCGTCCGTCCGGGGTTGAGAGCGTGGAGTGTGGTGGCATCGTATCGGCGTCGGTCCTCGAGGCTGGAGCGGGGGGCGCACGGCCCAGGGGTTCTGGCGCTGGGCGCGGTCCAGGCGCGGACGGGCGCAGACGGGCTTGCCTTAGGCCGCCATATATGGGGAGGTGGGAGGGAGGAGCAGCTGGGAGGCAGGGGCAGCGAATGGGCAGTCAGGGGGGCGGGGCCGCAGGGGACGCAGCGGCGGGAGTGGAGAGAGGCAGCGAGGGAAAACAGAAGGAAAATGGACACAGTTAAATGGGGGCAGCGAGGGGAACAGAAGGAAAAATGGACACAGGGAAAATGGGGGCAGCGAGGGGAAACAGAAGGAAAAATGGACACAGGAAAAATGGGGGCAGCGAGGGGAACAGAAGGAAAAACGGGCACCGAGGCCACAAGCAGAGGGGCGAGCTTACCAGCAGCAGCGGGCAGGACACCACAGGCGGAGCGACCTACCTGGCAAGGTCAAGGGTCGCTCTCCTCACCGCGCAGCGGCCGCCATATATGGGGAGGTGGGAGGGAGGAGCAGCTGGGAGGCGGGAGGCAGGGGCAGCGAATGGGCAGTCAGGGGGGCGGGGCTGCAGGGGACGCAGCGGCGGGAGTGGAGAGAGGCAACGAGTGGTACAGAAGGCAAAATGGGCACAGTTTAATGGGGGCAGCGAGGGGAAACAGAAGGAAAATGGACCCAGTTAAATGGGGGCAGCGAGGGGAAACAGAAGGAAAATGGACACAGTTAAATGGGGGCAGCGAGGGGAAACAGAAGGAAAATGGACACAGTTAAATGGGGGCAGCGAGGGGAAACAGAAGGAAAATGGACACAGTTAAATGGGGGCAGCGAGGGGAAACAGAAGGAAATGGACACAGTTAAATGGGGGCAGCGAGGGGAAACAGAAGGAAAATGGACACAGTTAAATGGGGGCAGCGAGGGGAAACAGAAGGAAAATGGACACAGTTAAATGGGGGCAGCGAGGGGAACAGAAGGAAAAATGGACACAGGGAAAATGGGGGCAGCGAGGGAAACAGAAGGAAAAATGGACACAGGAAAAATGGGGGCAGCGAGGGGAACAGAAGGAAAAACGGGCACCGAGGCCACAAGCAGAGGGCGAGCTTACCAGCAGCAGCAGCGGGCAGGACACCACAGGCGGAGCTGTGTGGCGGGGGAGCGACCTACATGGCAAGGTCAAGGGTCCTCTACATGAGAATAATACACACTTGCAATCTCCACCTTTCGCCTTCTCACAGAGGATATATCTCCCGATATAACAAAACCCCGTTCCACATTTCCTATCTCCCCATAGGGGAAACATCCTACTATGAGCGATAAACTGAAAAAGAAATAGGAGAGTTACAAAAAATAAAAACAAAAATGAAATAAAACTAACTGAAAAACTGAGCAGTGAGTGGTTATCTAGAGGCTGCATAGGCATATGTGGTGTTATCTCAGGTGGAGGATTAAGGGAGAGCCCGCAGCCGGGGTCTAATGCTGTCCTAGAGAAGGAGGAACTCTGTCCTTTTCAAAACTGAAATAGATGGAGAGCTCTCGTTCTAGTGGGGCAAATCGTCAAGCAGGAGACCCATTTAAAGATATGTCATGTGAACTCAAAAGCTTTGAGATTGTCTCTAAAAATATCCGCCATTTTTTCCATGGTAAGGGCCTGCCATAGCCGTGCATTCCACTGAGTGAGCGCTGGAGCTTCCTGTTTCTTCCAACCATCGGTTGAGACCCCGAGCTGAGCCTTACTAGAAAGGCGTAGCTCGGGGTCTCAGGGATAGGGTATCCCAGGATGTTTTTCATTTGCAGCACAATCTCACTCCAAAATGGACATCTGATCGGGCAGTCCCGCCATATGGGACGAAAGTCTCCTAGCAAACCACACCCCGTCCAACAAAGGTCCGAAGTATGTGGGAATAATCTTATGAACTTAGTGGGGTACAAATACCAGTCGTACATGACCTTGTAATGGGCTTCTCTCATGTCCACTGAGTGGTTGCATCTCGCAATGTCTCCCCATAGGTGTGTGCATTTTCTCTTTGGTATGTCCATCTGTAGCACTTGTTCCCACATTGTTTTGTGTCGTGGTTGTAGAGTGTACAGGGTGTCTAGTAACAGAGAATATAGAAAGGAAATGGTCCCTTTAATGGTCCCAGCTTGCTTGACAAATCGTTCTGTGAGGGTAGGATCCCTAGAAGCCGCTGCTCTGTTTTAGTGCCCAATGTTTCAATTGATTGTAATGGTATTGTTCTGAGTCTGATAGATGGAAGTCCTGTTTACAATTCTCAAATGTTAAGATATCCCAATTATGAAAGAGATCTGCTAGTTTTAGGCAACTGCCCTCCTTCCACACGTCGAATGGGCCCAGTTCCAATGCTGGGGGGAAGGCAGGGTTGTAGTGTATGGGCGCATACGGGGAGGGGAAGGTTGTTCACTCCACCTGTCTATTCATGTCGGCCCATGTTTTCAGAGTTGTCCTTGTGGGTGTGTGAAGGATGGCATTCCGGGGTCGTTCTGTTTTGGGTTTCCATAGTACATTCCATATGACTCTCCCCATTATAGCCCTGTCCATATGTGGCCAGTGCTTGTCTGATACTCTAAGAGACCATTCGGAAATCACTTGTAATTGAGATGCTTTATAATAAAGGTAGAAGTCTGGTAAGGGTAGCCCACCGGCCCCCTTAGGTAGTCTAAGGAGTGTGTATAGTAGTTGAGGTCTGCGGTTTTGCCAGATAAATCGGGTATTGAGGGAGCGGAAGGTTGGGAGAAAGTCACGTTCCAGAGTTATGGGCAGACTTTGGAGAATATAAAGAACCTTAGGTAAGATGGTCATCTTAACCGCATTAATGCGGCCAAGCCATGACGTAAAGAGGAGTCCATCGTCTGAGGTCTGCTTTCAATTGATGAAGGAGTGAAGGGAAGTTGGCTTCATAGAAGCTTTTTATTTTGGGAGTGATTCTAATGCCTAGATATGGTATATCTTTCTTCACCCACTGGAATTGAAAAGTAGTTACTAATGACTCTGTTACAGGACAAGAGACCAGACCGCACTCTGTTTGATCAAAAGGGGGTTGTTTATTTTTCAGTCGACTTCTTTTCAAGTCCCAAGTACTATGATCTTCCCTTTCTGGTTTTCTGTTTCTTCCTCTTTTCTCTATCCTTCCAGTTGCGTCACTTTCAGGATCATCCTCCACGTCTTTGTCCACTAATCCAGTGTGGTAGAGTACCCTCGGGAAAACAAAGGAATAGGCTATTAACATCCAGGTATAAGGGGGTTATAAGGTCCGTCACCAGATGACCACTATGTGTCTGCCTATGGTCTAATTCAGGAGTGAAAATCTTTTGGGATGCACCGTATGGGGGACTATTTTTCCCCTTGCTCCTACAAGCCTCCTTCCAGAGTGTACGTCATGCACCCACAAAACACAAAACAAAGAAAAGTAACCCATAGAAGACCCAGCTCCCAGGGCCTTTAAAGTGTCTTCAGACACAGCCCCTACAAGCCTGTTAGGTACGCGCAAGCAAGAAACCATCCGCTCAAACAACATGCAGTTTCTCATGCCACTTGCCTGAAGCTGTGACCGGATAACGGAGTCATGGCTGCCTCGCCCGTTTCACCTTCCATCGGGGTCTTTGGGCATCCAGCTGAGCTCCTCTTCTCCACTTCGTCTGGAAACAGGGGCGACCGCTCCGAGTTTGCTTCCTGCTTTTCCCGCAACATCCGTCGGCGTCTCCGTTGCTCCTCCCCTGCCTCGGCTCCACCCGCTCGTCTCCTTCATCCAGCGTCGGCCACGTCTTGAGTCCGCCTCTCTAGACCTCTTCTGGTTCAGACACCAGCTGACGGTCCTGTAGGCGCGGAAAAGGGGGTGTGTCTTGCATCGCCGAGACAGTCAAGCACATACTCCTGGTGCCCCCTGGGTTCCCGCCATTGGCCTCCATACTGCCTCTGTTACAGACTCCATATCTCTATTCGGCAGGGTCAGGTTAAGGAGGAAGGATTTGGTTGTGTTGACCCAAAAGCCTGCTATAGGTTAGAATTTACTCAGCTCTGCTAGAAGAGCCGCTAGAGAAGAGGCAGGGGTAGTAAGAGCTAAGAGAATATCATCTGTGAATAATGAGATTTTATGCTCTGTCCCCCCCAAAGGTAATACCCTGAATCGATGGGTTAGACCGGATCTGAGCAGCTAAGGTTCAATGCTTAGAGCAAATAACAGTGGGGATTAGGAGCACCCCTGTCTTGTCCCCTTCCCAAGTTGAAAGGGGGCAGAACTGTATCCATTGACTAGTTCTCTCGATCTCGGGCCTCATAAACAGCTCAGATCATAGCTATGAATTCTTCACAGAAGCCAAAACGTGTTCAAGTTAGGAAGAGAAGGGATCAGTCAATGCGGTCAAATGCTTTTTCAGCGTCAAAGCCTAAGAGTACCGCTGGGATCTGTTTATTCGTGACTTTCTCTATAAGGTGAAGCACTCGTCTCACGTTATTGTGGGTTTGCCGGCCCTTGATAAAGCCTGATTGATCCAGATGGATCAAGTCAGGCATCAGGCTGTCAAGGCGGGATGCTAAAATCTTTGTATATAACTTGGTATCCAGATTGAGCAGGGCTATGGGTCTGTACGAACTACAGGAGCTCGCATCTTTTCCTGGTTTTGGGATAACCATCACCAGTGCCTCATTCATAGATAGAGTAAGGTATTCTCATGTAGCAAATTCCTGGAACAGAAGTCAGGTGAGGAATCAGATCTGCACAAAAGGATTTTATATAAGTGAGCTGTGAAGCCATCTGGTCCAGGTGCTTTATGAAGTTTTAGAGAGGTAATAGCATTGCGCACCTCTTCCTCAGAGATAGGTTCTCTCAATATTTCATTTTGGGTCTCTGTGATCTGCGGAAGTTGCACTTTATTCAAATACTCTGCCTGCACTTGGGGGTCTACATGTTCCCCCGTGTATAATTTGTCATAAGTGTCCCTGAAAAGATGTGCTTTCTAGATTTCGGAGGTCGCCATTTGTCCTGTCTGTGTGCATATATCACCAATATACTCTTTTCACGTCTAGTTCATAATTGGCGAGCCAGATGAGTGCCAACTTTATTACCCTGAGAGTAAGAGCTCTGTCTAAAACTGAGAAGAGTGAATTCCGCCCTACTGTTATAGATCGCATTTAGTTTACCTCTCACCGCGTGAGTTTCTGATGGAGAGCCAAAGTCGGGTTCGCTTTAAGCACCTGCTCTAGTCGGTGTAGTTCCATTTCAAGTATTGTCCACTCTGAGGCTCTCTGTTTATTAAGGGCGGAATTCAGGGCTATGAATTTACCCCAACGTATGCTTTGTACACATCCCCATTATTGGCTGGGGATGTATCTTGGGGGGTATTAATCTCAAAGTATTCCCTCATTGCTTTCCTGAGCTCATCACGTAACAGGCGGTCTCGTGTCAGGGAGGGAGGAAAAAAAACTGCTGCAGAATCGCAGTGGTGTGGTATCCCAAGCCAATGTCACTACCACCAGTGCATGGGCTGAGATAGATATTGGGAGGATGGTGGCATCTTGTATATCCTGTCTCAAGGCCTGACTCAAAAATATATAATCTAATCTGGAGTATGTTCGATGTGTGGGAAAAGAACGTGTAGTCATGTGCCGTGTGGTGGATCATCCTCCATGCATCTAGAAGGCCCAGGGTCTGGAAAGCTTGTTTAAAAGGCCTCAGGAAACTCCCCGCTGACGCCCTATGTGTGCGAGTACTTTCATCGCCTGAATGACATGTCAAATTGAGTCTCCCATCACATTAGGTCTCCCTCAGCAAACCCACTCAATAATGCCAAGAAAGAGAGGAGGAAAGAGGCCTGATTGGAATTCGGTACATATATCGAGGCAAAGGTACATACTCTACGAGACGGCCCTTAACCGTGATAATCCTAACCTCCCTGTCTGTTTTGTAACCCTCTGGTGTAAATTGCATAGAGGAGTGAAAGAGCAGGGACACCCCATTGTGCTTAGTAGAGACCGAGGACTTAAAACTGTGGAATATGTGGGTGCTTCAGTCTGTGATCCTCATCTCTCTTAAGGTGAGTCTCCTGGAGAGCCACTACATCATAACAGTAGTCTCATATATTTCCATAATTTCTGGCATTTGGCTGGCGAGTTAGGGCCCATAACATTCCAAGTGAGTGTAGTGAACACAATGGTTGTTGTATCTGATCTGCCCTGTGGTTGTCCCCCAGCAAAACCCAGTACAGCAATATCACTCATCCCCCCCCTTCCCCGGCCCACTCCCACAGATCTCCCCAGAGGCCTACCCCGCCTTCCTCCATGTCAGCATCTTATCGTTGTAAGCCACCCACTGCCAAAAGGGGCTCCTGAAAGCCAAATCAAAAAAATGTAAGCTAACAAGTAATACAACATTTAAACCCCAAAACCTCTTTTCTTTGAGAAAAATGCAAAACATGTTGGATGAATCGGTGCAATACCGCTACCTTTCTTCCTCAAGGAGTAGTAGGATTAAGGCTCAGTTAGGAAGGTATCTAAACAGACTTAGGTAGACAATAATAGCAATATCATTTAAACCTCTCAGGGCAATATAAATTAGTCACCATGCGGTGTACAGGCATCAATTAACAGTTAAATGCCCTGCATTAGCCAGCTATCGCTGGATCTGCCAGTGGGAAAGTCTCAGCTAGCCATTTGAGATCATATAGGTTTTCTGGTGGTGGATAAACCGAAGGGACAGGGTGGCGATGCATGTTTTTTTAGCCAGATAAGGATGGCGCTGCTCAAGCCATTGACCGTTATTGTGTGGGCTATGGCACTGTCCACAGGACGAGCCCGGCGGACCCTCCGCCGAGGATACAGTTGGCTGTGGCATATCTAGTAGTGTCATAGCTTCTGCTAGGTCGGTGACATGCTGGGGTTTGTTGTGCAGCTCAAATGCCAACCCAAAAGGGAACGTCCAGCGATATTTTATGCGCTCATCCCTTAATTTGTCAGTGATTGGGCGAAAATGCTGGCATCTAAGTAACGTCCCAAGGGCAATGTCCTGGTAGAGGGTGCAGGAAGCACCCTGAAAGTTGACTGAATCAGCCTTCCTGGCCGCCAACAGAATGGCTTCTTTCGTCTTGAACGTGTGCAACTTAGCCAGGATACCTGTGGGGTGCCCCTTATCTCCTCGCATGGCTGGGCCCACTCTGTGAACTCTGTCAATCTTCACTTTTGGCGGTGAGTTGCCTAATTGCTCCGTGAAGAGGCCCGTTACAAAGGCCTCCAAGTCTGGGCCCTCGACCCCCTCCTCCAGGCCTCATATTCGTGGAGAAAAGAGTCACTTTCAAAATCCTCACTCACGCCTACAAATGCCTACACAACAACGGACCCAAATACCTCAACGACAATCAACTTCCACGTACCCAAAAGAAATCTCCGATCTTCCAACCTCGCACTGGCCGAAACCCAGTGCATCCACAGAGCCAGAGCAGGCGGAAGATCCTTCTCTCACATTGCAGCCAAGACCTGGAACGAGCTACCGGCAGACATCAGATGCGCCCCCTCCCTGAACACCTTCAGGAAGACCCTCAAGACCTGGCTCTTCGGCTAAACAGATCTGCGGACCCCCCCCTCAGCGCCTTGAGACCCTCACGGGTGAGTAGCACGCTTATAATTCCCTGATTGATTGTTTGATATTATACCGTCTTAATCTATTTTCCAGATCTTCGCATTTAAGGATCGCTTACTGGAGCTGTTGGCTAAGTATGTGTGCCGTTTCCTACACCTGACTGGTGCGTTGCTCCAGGTCCGTTGTCGTGGTTTCAAGGTCCAAGACTCGGGTGCCCACTGTATCGACATCTTTTTGGGGAGTTACTGTTTGCCGTGTAGATCTGTACGCAGGGATTCCAGGGATGCGGTCAAATGTGTTTAAGCTCCTCTCAGAGTTCCTTCTTGAAGTCTTGAAGGGAGGCTAGGAGCTCCTGCTTCGTAAGCGACATGTTGGCCGAACCTGGAACGTTTATTTTGTGTTCCCTCAGTTCCGCTGGTGAGAATTAGCTGGACACCCGGCTAGGTTGCTGCTTCTTTGGAGGCATAGAGACTGGAAGATCAGGTATGCACCGGGTGTTGGTTCAGGAGTCAGCTCAATCCACCTTCAGCTGTTCCCCTCCTGGAGTATGCCCTCGTATTTTAATAGTCACGCTCAGATGCGCTGCACTTCTGAGTGGAGACCTAGACCCTGTATAGGTAACGTGGTCAGTGGGAGAAGCGCCGAATGTGAACCCTTTTTTTCGAAGGTAGGTATGAGTTCCGTCCCTCCTTTGTCTTGATCTGGCTTGGACAGGCGGGCTGGGGACTGACATAGCACTTGTGGATTAGGAGTCAGGCTGCCATACCCGAACAGCCTTCACCATTTCCCCCATTAAGGCCCAGCCTCGTGGCCATGATGTCTATTAGGTCTCCTCCCCTTTGTCCTCCATGATCAGGCATCTGATATTACACTGGTACACAGGGGGAGAGCTATGGTAGGAATGTCCGAAGCCCAGCTGATTAGAGACTCCCAGTGGTTCTCCACCTCAATATTTTCATAAAAGATACAGCGGAGCTTCCCTCCGGGCCTCTTTACTGCGATCGTCGGGTGCCCCGCAGCGACATGTCAGGGTCAGGCAAGCCGCACCTCCAGGCCCTCAGGTCTTCCCCCTGCGCTCCACAGTCATTCCAGCATCGGCAGGGGGCCACAGCCGCACTCCTACTGCCCCCGCAGCCACCTCTCACAGCCGGGACAACAGGCAAGGGGGATTGTGGTACTGCTGCCGCTATGGCGTCACAGAGCAGGCAGCCAAGGCGACAGTCTTCAGTCAGTCTCCCGCGAGTCTTCCAGCAAGTCCGCTCTCCACCATCGGATCTTAGCAGCCGCCAGGTCAGTGTCATAATGTTTGGAAGTTGTGCAAGAGGGTCTCAGCAAGTGCGGAGCCTTGTGGGCTCTCGGCAATCGTTCTCAGGTGCCATCTTGTCACTCAGCTGCAATCTGAATCCTCTGCTTTTTTCTGCATTGCCGAGCCATTGGGCCGACCTCGAGGCTCCCGTACACTGCCCAATACCATCCCAGTATATTATGGAGCCGGGCTAGCTCATTATCCCTATAGTATCCCCAATTTTGCTATGGACGGTAGTGGAGCCAAATCGGTTCACATCTGCTTGGCCATCTTGGCTGGCCAGGCCCCCAGATATCTTTTTTTAATAAAGGGGACATCGCTCCCAGATAGGCATTATGACTCCTGTCCATGTTGGGGTCTCATATCATATTAAGGTGTCCTCCTGCTATTAGGTCCTCTTGTGCCTTAACCAACTGTTCTCTCAGCACTCGTCAGAGGAAAGCATCCTGCACTGTGTAAGGGGCATAAATGTTCAATAGTGTCAGTGTGGTTGGGCCCCGTTGTAGAGTGAGTGTCAGATATCTGCTCTCAGGTCTCTTGTGACTGACAGGGATCGGGGGCCCAAGTGTGCTTTACAAAGTATAGTGACACCAGCTGTATTGGTGGGAGCAGAGACCCAGAGCTGGAGGGGATTATTACTGTGCCTTATGTGGTGTTGGCCTAGTTTCAGAATGTGGGGTTCCTAGAGAAAAAAGATGTCAGGGTCGAATTGAAGTATATATTTCCAGATCTGTCTGCATTTATTTGGTGAGTTAAGCCCTCGGACATTGAGGCATAACAATGGGCAGGTGTTAGTGTCTCCCATGGTCGTGTAGGAAAAAGCTGTAACAGGGGTGGTGCAGGCAGGGTAGGTAGAATCAGATAAGAAAAACTTCCATTTCCCACCCAACTATGCCCAGGGGAAAGAAAGAATAAAGGAAGCAACAACAAGGTAAGTAACAAAAGGCCAGCAGGGCCCAGTCTCATTCCTCTAATCGTCAGTAATGGGAACATCAGGAGTCCATTCCATAGAGAGGTGCAACCCTCTCCTGGCAGGGAGCAGGGGGGGGGAAAGGCAAGGGCTGTGAAGTGATGGCAAGTGGGAAGTATGTCGGTTGTTGAATGTCTTCGTCGCCCTGTATTTTCATTAAGGGCGCAGAGTATAGGTGGTGGGGTTTCCCTCCCAGCCCTTCAGCAAACACCCTCTGTGGGCATTTGCTTCAAGTGTTATAGGCTAAGAATCCATAGGTGTGCCATTTGCCGAAGTGAGTGTGTTTTGCTGGGGTGGCTCGCTTTTCATATTTTAGAGGTGGCGGATAATGACTTCCTTAGCCCCGCCGATGTTTTGTCCTCAGTTTTGTGTGTCTTATATGAACAGCTAATGGTGTGCCAGGCGGGGCATATTTCCTGCTGGTTGGCAGTTTGGGAGTGGATGGGATCTCCAATGTCAATATCAAGATCCAGAGTTGATTTCGCCTCGGCGAGGGATCGTATAAAGCACTGTTTACCATTCCAGGTAAACATAAGGCTAAAGGAATGGCCCCATTGTTAAGGACTTTTGTGGTCACAAAGAAAGTCTGTGATAGGGCAAAGGTCTCGGCGCCTCTTTGACGAGAGGTCTTGAAAGAGTTGTATAGTCAAAACGTTTGAAAACAAACCGCTTTCCCTCTGGTCACTTTCATGATGGCTTCCTTGTTGGTGAAGAAGTGGATTCTTGTGAGAATATCAGGGGCCTTGTGTAGCAGGCTGCAAGGATCGAGGCACACGTGGGGACATGGTAAACTTGGTTTTATTTTACGTACAACCCTTTTCTTAGGGGAGGCCAGAATTCAAACACTGAGGCAATGCGGCTCCAGTCCTGTTAGCGTCACAGGGCGCGTCTGCTTCTCTTCCTGGTTGTCTTCTCCCCTCGCAAGTGGTGTCTCGGTGGTGCACGGCGTGGAAACAGAAAGAAGATAAGGGGGGGAAAACGTGAGGAGTACTGTAGAGTTTGTATACAGGGGATGGAGGAGTGAGGGATCACCAGTGCTTGCACACGACTACGACGGTGACTAGGTGCACAGGGTAATGGGAATTGTCCAGAGTAGCAGGAGGCGCTTTACTCGCCGGTATTTGCACTCCTCCCCACCCACCCTGAAACGCGCTCCCGTACCTGTTTTAGCCACGCTCCTCCTGAAGCGTGGCGGGGCGCAGCATAGGACCGTTGGCCTCCTGGCTTTGTTGCCACTGCCTCTTCCTCCAAACCAGCCTCCAGCAGCGGTCGTCTCTCCTCTGGCGTTCCGCGTCGGTTTCTCGAGGTTCTCCAGTCTTCACTGCCTCCTCGACTTACGCTTTCCTCTCCCTCGTCACGATAACCTTCACCTTCTATAGGCCAGTCGAGCCCTGGGCGTCGTCTTCGTGGGAGTATGTCCAGTTAAAGGGACCCTGTCTCTTTATTCTGTTTTCTTCCTCTTGCGGTTCAAAGCAATATTCCTTCGGCTGAAACGATAGGGAAGGACTCGTTTCAGTCGGCACAGTCCACCAGCCCTCTGTCTCTTCCAGCCCCTCCCGTGAGTCGCCTGAATTGTGACATACCTCCCCCCTAGGGTTCTCCCGTTCGGGGAGAGGAAACACACGAGACAGGAAATCCGCGCTTCCGTTATCAACACCCCTGCGATGTTTCACCTCAAAAGAGAAGTGTTGAAGTGACAGGAACCAACGCAATATGCGTGGATTATGGCCCATATTCCTGCTCATCCACTGGAGTGGTGCGTGATTAGTGTAGAGGGTGAAGTGGCTACCGTCCAGGTAATACTTCAGTTTATCTATGACCCATTTTACCGCAAGACATTCCTTCTCTATGGTAGGATACTTTTCTTCTCGGGGAAACAATCTCCGACTGATAAAAAGAATGGGGTGCTCTACTCCTTCCGAGGCTATTTGTGATAATACGGCTCCCAGTCCATAGTCGGAGGCGTCCGTATGTAGAATGAAGGATTTGTTGAAGTCAGGGGAGGCTAATACCGGGCCACTAGTGATAGCTCGTTTCAACTTGACAAAAGCACCCACCATAGCTTCCGAGGGGTTCAACAAGGTCTGTGTCTTCACTGTTTTTCTGAGGGCGTCAGTGAGAGGAGCCGCTATCTCCGAATACTGTGGGATGAAACGTCGGTAATAACCTAGCAACCCCAGAAAGGCCCTCGTCTCTCTTTTGGTGGAAGGGAAGGGAGTATCTATTATCGCCTTTATCTTTTCTTTCTGGGGGGCGATCACACCATGACCTAATATGTACCCTAAGTATCGGACTGACTGGAAGCTCACCCGGGATTTTTTTGAATTGATGTGTAACCCTGCCTTTTGTAGGGAGTGTAGGACCTGTTGTATGTGTTCCAGGTGACGCTCCCATGTGGGGATGAACACCACGATATCGTCCAAATAGGCCTGTTGGACTTGGCCCTTTTTCCCTGAATTTTTCGCTTTTCCCCCTAGCCTTTTTACTGACATGGTGGGTCTGAACTGAAAATAATAAATGCTGTACGCACCTTTATTTCCACCATTGTAGAAATGCACCTTTGTAAAATGTTACTTTTAAAATGGACGCCCTTCCTGTCTGCACATGTGCCGCCTGTCTGAGGTGAGTTGGCGGTCTAGTTGTCTGTTTCCCAGCACCCCCAGCTTTTGGAGGGAAGCCTGGCACCCAGGGTGCTCTACACCTCCCCCTAAACCAGTTGGGGCCGGTTTCCCAGGGAACCTTCCAGAAGCTTCCAGCCCTTTCTGGTAGGTGGGGTGAGGGGGGCTGTGCCTCCATGTGCTCAGACTGAGCGTGGACCTGAATGAGAGGGGACACTCTGCCAGGAGGTACCGCCACATTGGGCCTGTGTGCTGGCCCCTGTGCCCATCTGCACCCCTCCGCTGTCCACAGGGCTAGTGAGAGCCCTTTACTGGAGTGAAGACTGCTGTGTCAGGAGGAGTGCCACTTTATGGGAGATGACTGCTTCTAGGAGCTGCTGTCCTGTTCTGATGAGTACCCACTGCCTGCTGATCTTGCCCAGTATTGCCTGCCTGCTCTCCTGCCGTCCTAAGCCCAGCACCTGGTGAGCACTATATCTTACTGCCAGCGGCCTGCTGCCTAGCACCCTGTGAGCACATGGTCTGCCCAGGAGAAGAGAGGAGCTGATGCCTGCAGCGCTGTGCTGCTAAAGCGCTATAACTGTGCCACAGGGGAAGAGGAGCGCTGCAACTTTATTTTGTGGGACATAGCGCTACAACCATATTCCTGCACCAGGAGAGTGCTGCCTCCAGCCCTGCCCAGGAGAAGAAGGTGCGTGGGTCCTGCAGCGCTGGGCTGCCGGAGTGCCATATTTGCATGGACTGTGCTCTGCTTGCTGCGAGAGCGCTATAACTGTGCCCAGCAGAAGAGGAGCGCTACATTTGAAGTGACTGACCATCCCTGCCTGCTGGCTAGCGCCTGGAGAAGAAGAGCGCTTTATCTTATTGCCCAGGAGGTGAGGAGCTGACATCTGCAGCGCTGTGCTGCGAGAGCGCTATATTTCCAGTGACTGTGCCTTCCTGCCTGCTCCCTAGCGCCTCGGGAGGGCTATATTTCATTGCCAGTGAAGGGGAGCGCTACCACTTTATGGTGTGGGACCTAGCGCTTTGTGGGCGCTACAACTTAATTCTCAGCCCAAGAACTTTCCTGCCGCCTAGCGCCTCGTGAGCGCTATTTGTAAATTGCCAAGGAGGAGTCCTGCGGCGGAGGGGGCCCGAGGCACATTGTCGGTGCCTGTCCCTCCGCGCTGCTGACGAGGAGAAGGCTCCGCTGAGGGTGAAGCCAGGAGAGGTCCCAGAAGCGGGACCTGTCGGGGCACATTGCCGGTGCCCGGAGACTGCAGAGACATCCAGAGGGGCATCAGACTGCCGGTGAGTGGGGCTCAGTCATCCTGTGGTTGGGGGTATGTCGGGGCACATTGTCGGTGCCCACCCCCGGTGCCAGTATTCTTTGGAGGGCATTGGTTGTGTTTAGAGTCCCATAGGAGGGGGGCTCCAACGTGCCCAGTACTTGTTTCCTCCCTCAGCTGCACGACAGAGGCATTTTGGGAAATTCTAGAGTCCCAGAAGAGGGGCTCCACCGTGCCAGTGTTCTTGTGGGCAGATTCCTGTTAGAGCCCGGAGTGGGACTCCCATCGCTGCATTGTTGGCGCCAGTGCTTGTTGGGTTTACCCCGCAGGACAGGGGGCAGCTGCCACGCATTGGGGGCATTGGATTACCCAGAAGGGAAAGAGAGAGGAGTGAGGGACCCTCCTGCCCTAGCGCTTTGCGCACCTTTCTTTTCGCTGCCCTTGCAGCCAGCCCTGACTTTGCGGGATATAGGGCTTCTGAGCCCCTGAGAGAGGCCAGCTGGCCTGGGCCCAGTTTCAGAGTGTTGTGCCCCCGATTGGGACGACTGGGGCTTATGCTTGTGAGGCCTAGCGCCTCTTATGATTTATGTACAGGTGATTTATGCTAAGGCTATGCCTGCGCTAAGGGGTCTACGCTAATGCATTTATGCTGGTAATGTTTTCCCCCAAATTGCTAATGTGTTGTTCATGCTTTCACCCTAATGGTGTCGCCTCCATGCCCACATGTTGGTGCCTAATGCTCTTTTCTAATGTTCCAATGCTGTTTATGCTAATGGGTTCTTTCCCCCCTGGTGGTGTTTCTAGGGTGCACTGTTAAGGTTATGTATAATGTGGCCACACTGCTGGTTTCAGGCACAAGGAGTTTTCTGCCTCCCAATTCATGCCGAATGTCTTCATTCTATGCCTAATGATTTCATGCCCAGGTGTATTCACATAAGGCGCACTGCCAACATGCTGAGAAGGGCCTTTATACATGCCTAATGTGGTTTAGGCTGATACTGCTGTTATGCTAACGAGATGCTGCATGTTAAGGTCTTTATGCCAATAAGGGAGTCTAATGTTCTGTCCTAATGCCCACACTACTGATGTTTGGGCATAATGTGTTTCCTGCACCATGTTGGCCTGCCTCATGTTTCATGTATGTGCTTTTACGCCTACGGAAATGCCCCATGCACCTGTTTGGGCCTACTGTTTCCATGACTACGGTGATGTGAAGGGAGTATGTCTAATGTTCACAGGTTTATGCCCACTCTGATCGAGGCTCATGTGAGGATGCTAAGTTCATTATTCTACCAGGACGTACGGACTGATTACATTTAGTAATACTTATGAACTTTCATTTATCTTTTGCAACCTGTGCTTGTGGTGATTCCGGCAGCGGCCCGATTGGCCCTGCCTTGTAAATAGTCCCCATGCAAATTGCTACCCAGTGCCGGTTGGCACCATGTATATGCAACTGTGATTACATTCTGACGTGTTTATGTCACAATACACAAGTTATTTTCACATCACCTGGTGTGGTCTCTTTTTGTAGTGTAAAGTTAAACAAAGAAGGACGAACCCTCTGTGTGGATGAGGTACAATCACTAGTATGGTTGGTACATGGGCCCACTAGGTTAGTTTAAAAGACCCCTCACACACCAACCTAGTTGGTGTCATGCTTCATCATTGGGGTCCCAACCTGGTGGCCGAATGCCGCCCGGTTGTGCTTCGACGCCTGGTTACAGCGGAGCTGGTTTGGTGTGAGTATGTGATGTGAACTAAAAATATCTCAGAGAATCCTTGCCTGTAAACCTTATTAATGGCGGCTCAGGATATGGTTAAAAATAAGTGTAGTGCAACTAGAATCGGAGGTTATTATCCCTAGTTGACTATGTGGATGGTCTACATGTTTCAGCCCGCAATAGGGATTATGAGGGGCTTTCTTCAGGACCGAGTGGTGAAAAAGTGAGTGGCAAAGTGAGTAGTGCCACGTGAAAAAATAATAAGAAAGTACCTACACACGCGCTAAGGTGTGTGGACTAAGTGTCTACGTACTTACGGACACTGAAAAAAGACCTGTGGGAGAAAAGAAGACAGCACAAAACATGTATATACATTATTGTTAAGCAACATAAAATGCAATCTTACGTCGGTGCTATGGTCTAGCACAATGACCGACCCTGTGATTGTACGCATTATTTAGACGAGGTGGGGCATGCTGCATGCGAAAAGTGACAAGTAGCCTATAATAATCGCCCCGGTCTTATAGATGCTGTGAAGCTGAGGAGCTTCCCATGAGATCCAAGTGGTTAAGTTGCTCAGGGTGGTGAGCAAAACCTGGTTTGTCGCAAGTCATCACCCTTTGACTACTGGTGAGCAGGTAGGGGCCACCGTGGTTGGTGGTCATGTGGGGCACTATGCGGAAAGTATCCACAGTAGCGGTAGTGCCTAGCAAGAGCGTAGGCATTCGTGATCATGCGGCGCGCCTTGTAGTGTGCCTGGTGTGTCGCCTGTGAGTGTGCTGCGCAGATGCTTTACACATTTCCTCCGGAGTTTGGCCCGCCCGCTCTGCACCACGCTACCCGTTTCTAACATTGGTGGCAGCGGTGGGATAGGACTTGTGTTTGCGCAGTACCACAGCGACAACTGGTGGCACTACAAATTCTACACGTAGAGTAATCACAGGTTTTGGGGATTATTGTCCTGATTTTGTTGCGCCCTGAAAGTGGCATTTTGAATTGCGCACTCCTGTAGCAGCCCTTGCACCTAGGTCCCTTGTCTTGCACTGCGTCTTGCCAAAATGGAATCTGCCTTTGATTTTGACCATCTGTTCAAGTACAGTGTGTTGGAGTTGAGGGGGTTCTGTGAGGAGAGAGATATAATAGTAAGTGGGTCAGACACCAAGCCAGGCCTTCAGGGATTCCTGATTCAATGGCAAGAGGATGAATGGGACCGGGAGCACTATGAGGAGGAGAGGGTCCTGGCCGCAGCTGAGAGGGTGGCCCTAAGGATCCTGAACAGGAGGTACAAAATGACAGGGCGGGGACACCAGTAAGTAGGGAGGACCCCATAGAGAGGGAGTCCCGTGCTGGGTCCAGTGTCAGGGGCACTGCCCCATCCCTTTCCCTGTCCCCAGAAGAGTGGGTAGATAGGAGGGAAGAAAGGGAGCATCAGCTGGCTTTGGAGAGGCTCAGGTTGGAGCACGCCAAGGAGATAGCACGGCTGAGGGTGCAAGAGAAAAAGCTGGAGACCGAAAAGGTCCTTGCACAGGAGAGGATGGCTGAGGCTGAAAGGGCCTTCGCCAGGGAGAGACTAGCTCAGGAGGGTAGGTTGTCCCCTGAGAGTGGTTTCTGTGGTCTGGATTCACCAGTGAGGGTGGGATCCAGTGGTGGCAGCGAGAGTGAATCCAGTGTAGGAGTCCCACTCCCAGAGCCCGGAAGACGGTGCCTGATTCCCAGGAAGAGGGGGACAGGTTGGAGTTCAAGGGCAGTGGAAAACTGTCTCACCAGTCCTGGGAGGAGTATGTGGACGTGTGTTGGACTGCATTGGAGGATTGGGTGGTGGGTAGCGTGGTGAATGATTGGGAAGGGCTGTTCCATGTAGTTATCAAGGAACACATGCTAAGGAATTGTTTCCCAAGGTTGTGCCACCACCTGTTGCAGTGTGGGCTCTCTGACCACAGGGAGCTTGCACGGGAGGCAGACCTCTGGGTGAGCGCCAGAGTGTCTGAGGAGGCACTGGGGAGTGATCCAGAAGGGAGTGGCTCAGGGATCTTCCCACCCCGGGAGGGGGGAGGAGTGCAGAGTAGCCCAGCTAGGTCCCAGGGTAGTGAGAGGGTTGTAGGGCCTCACGTCCTATCTACAGGAAGGAGTGAGATGGGGAGGTGTCCCGAGGTGCCCCAACCGCAGTCTCAGGGCCTGGAGAGTTCCATAAGGGAACCCCAGGTTGGGAGCCTAGGCTGTCCCGAGAGGCCATCCATGGAAGGGGATCCCCTAGTGTCGGGAGAACCCGTGGCGTCTGTAATCAGAGCTTCCAAAATAAAGAGAGTTACCCAGGTAAAACCAGAAAGGGACCGGGTCAATTCACAAGTAAAAAAACAATATTCCCTTCTGTGTCGTAATGTAATTCTATTATGGAGATCTATATAAGTTGCACATGAACCAACAGTAATAGAATATTAATTCTTATTTAGTATCACACACCGTAATTCATTTTGCCACTCATGTATTTATTTATCACTTTGTAAGTCCAGGCTAAACTTTTTTATATAAAAAACCGTGTAGTAAAAACCGTATTTCTAAACACATTAAATAAAATCATTAAAATTGGACAACAATAAAGTTTTGTTTTTATTGAATACTTGTAATTTTGCACATGTTAGTGTTTCACACTATGTATTGGAGTGTATTTTTGAATAGAGTGCAGTACCCGATAAGGTTTTGAAGCTGTATAGTATGATATTAGTCTTTAAGTAGAATGGATATAGGCAGGAATTTATTGAAAAAGGAAAGCCTTGATGTAATTTAAAGCAGTATCTAATTATCTCTCACTTCGATATCAATTGTTTTTACAACTACAGGTTTATGTGTTTTAATGATTTTATTTAATGTGTTTAGAAATACGGTTTTTACTACACGGTTTTTTATATAAAAAAGTTTAGCCTGGACTTACAAAGTGATAAATAAATACATGAGTGGCAAAATGAATTACGGTGTGTGATACTAAATAAGAATTCATATTCTATTACTGTTGGTTCATGTGTAACTTATATAGATCTCCATAATAGAATTACATTACGATACAGAAGGGAATATTGTTTTTTTACTTGTCTGTAATCAGAGCTCCAGGGGTTCTGGGGTCTGCTCAGTCGCAGGGTTTAGATCCTGGGCTGGGATGCCAGGTTCAGGGACTGCCTGACCTGGAGGGTGGGACACCTGTAATCATGGTCCCTACCGGTTTGACTTCCAGGGGTACTTCTCTAGGTGGGAGGGTGCGGAACTCTGGAAGGGGGTGCAGAGGGAGGAAGGACTCGCCTCTGGCACCGGCTCAACCACAGGGCTTCGATCCTGGGTTGGGAGGCCCGGTTCAGGTATTGACTGCCCTGGCGGGAGGAACGTCTGTAAGCAGTGTCCCCCCTGAGTTGTCTTCCAGGGGTGCTACTCCAGTTGGGAGGGTGCAGAACTCTGGGAGGGGGTGCAGAGGGAGGGAGGAATCGCCTCTGGCACCGGTTCAACCTAAGGGTTTAGACCCTGGGTTGGGGGATCGGTTTCAGGGCCATGGCCCTGGACGAGTGAGAGAGTGGTGGTCTGAGGGTGCCCCGCATGGGAGGAGAGGTCGGAACCCCAGAAGGAGAGGTAGGGGGAGGAGAGCCTCGCCCCAGACTGCTGGTCAACCTGAGGGTGCGGACCCTAGGTGGGAGGACCAGTGGCAGTTTGGCACTGCACGGAGGAGAAGGAGGGTGGCCGACGGGTACTACGGGCCTGGGGCTACTGCCCCCCGCTCTGTGAGACCGCAAGGGCCAGAGACATCTGGACGGCCTAGCGCCTGGTCCTGGCCGCGGACAACTAGGGAGCACCAGTGGGGTGGCTTAGTTGGTCCAGGGAGGTTTGAGAGAGGGAACCATCGGGTTCCAGAGTGGCGGAGAACCTGCGGGTGCCCCTGCAGTTCCGGGCCCGCGTCCACGTGTTCTCGCCCTAAGCAGGGAAGCCCATCAAGGCATTGAGTGGTCTACCCTGGCTTTTGGCTGGGAGGGGGTTGTGTTGGACTTGGCCCTTTTTCCCTCAATTTTTCGCTTTTCCCCCTAGCCTTTTTACTGACATGGTGGGTCTGAACTGAAAATAATAAATGCTGTGCAATGGTGTACGCACCTTTATTTCCACCATTGTAGAAATGCACCTTTGTAAAATGTTACTTTTAAAATGGACGCCCTTCCTGTCTGCACATGTGCCGCCTGTCTGAGGTGAGTTGGCGGTCTAGTTGTCTGTTTCCCAGCACCCCCAGCTTTTGGAGGGAAGCCTGGCACCTAGGGTGCTCTACACCTCCCCCTAAACCAGTTGGGGCCGGTTTCCCAGGGAACCTTCCAGAAGCTTCCAGCCCTTTCTGGTAGGTGGGGTAAGGGGGGGCTGTGCCTCCATGTGCTCAGACTGAGCGTGGACCTGAATGAGAGGGGACACTCTGCCAGGAGGTACCGCCACATTGGGCCTGTGTGCTGGCCCCTGTGCCCTTCTGCACCCCTCCGCTGTCCACAGGGCTAGTGAGAGCCCTTTACTGGAGTGAAGACTGCTGTGTCAGGAGGAGTGCCACTTTATGGGAGATGACTGCTTCTAGGAGCTGCTGTCCTGTTCTGATGAGTACCCACTGCCTGCTGATCTTGCCCAGTATTGCCTGCCTGCTCTCCTGCCGTCCTAAGCCCAGCACCTGGTGAGCACTATATCTTACTGCCAGCGGCCTGCTGCCTAGCACCCTGTGAGCAAGTGGTCTGCACAGGAAAAGAGAGGAGCTGATGCCTGCAGCGCTGTGCTGCTAAAGCGCTATAACTGTGCCACAGGGGAAGAGGAGCGCTGCAACTTTATTTTGTGGGACTTAGCGCTACAACCTTATTCCTGCACCAGGAGAGTGCTGCCTCCAGCCCTGCCCAGGAGAAGACAGTGCGTGGGTCCTGCAGCGCTCGGCTGCCGGAGTGCCATATTTGCATGGACTGTGCTCTGCTTGCTGCGAGAGCCCTATAACTGTGCCCAGCAGAAGAGGAGCGCTACATTTGAAGTGACTGACCATCCCTGCCTGCTGGCTAGCGCCTGGAGAAGAAGAGCGCTTTATCTTATTGCCCAGGAGGTGAGGAGCTGACATCTGCAGCGCTGTGCTGCGAGAGCGCTATATTTCCAGTGACTGTGCCTTCCTGCTTGCTCCCTAGCGCCTCGGGAGGGCTATATTTCATTGCCAGTGAAGGGGAGCGCAACCACTTTATGGTGTGGGACCTAGCGCTTTGTGGGCGCTACAACTTAATTTCAGCCCAAGAACATTCCTGCCGCCTAGCGCCTCGTGAGCGCTATATGTAAATTGCCAAGGAGGAGTCCTGCGGCGGAGGGGGCCCGAGGCACATTGTCGGTGCCTGTCCCTCCGCGCTGCTGACGAGGAGAAGGCTCCGCTGAGGGTGAAGCCAGGAGAGGTCCCAGAAGCGGGACCTGTCGGGGCACATTGCTGGTGCCCGGAGACTGCAGAGACATCCAGAGGGGCCTCAGACTGCCGGTGAGTGGGGCTCAGTCATCCTGTGGTTGGGGGGTATGTCGGGGCACATTGTCGGTGCCCACCCCCGGTGCCAGTATTCTTTGGAGGGCATTGGTTGTGTTTAGAGTCCCATAGGAGGGGGCTCCAACGTGCCCAGTACTTGTTTCCTCCCTCAGCTGCACGACAGAGGCATTTTGGGAAATTCTAGAGTCCCAGAAGAGGGGCTCCACCGTGCCAGTGTTCTTGTGGGCAGATTCCTGTTAGAGCCCCGGAGTGGGACTCCCATCGCTGCATTGTTGGCGCCAGTGCTTGTTGGGTTTACCCAGCTACCCCGCAGGACAGGGGGCAGCTGCCACGCATTGGGGGCATTGGATTACCCAGAAGGGAAAGAGAGAGGAGTGAGGGACCCTCCTGCCCTAGCGCTTTGTGCACCTTTCTTTTCGCTGCCCTTGCAGCCAGCCCGGACTTTGCGGGATATAGGGCTTCTGAGCCCCTGAGAAAGGCCAGTTGGCCTGGGCCCAGTTTCAGAGTGTTGTGCCCCCGATTGGGACGACTGGGGCTTATGCTTGTGAGGCCTAGCGCCTCTTATGATTTATGTACAGGTGATTTATGCTAAGGCTATGCCTGCGCGAAGGGGTCTACGCTAATGCATTTATGCTGGTAATGTTTTCCCCAAATTGCTAATGTGTTGTTCATGCTTTCACCCTAATGGTGTTGCCTCCATGCCCACATGTTGGTGCCTAATGCTCTTTTCTAATGTTCCAATGCGGTTTATGCTAATGGGTTCTTTCCCCCTGGTGGTGTTTCTAGGGTGCACTGTTAAGGTTATGTATAATGTGGCCACACTGCTGGTTTCAGGCACAAGGAGTTTTCTGCCTCCCAATTCATGCCGAATGTCTTCATTCTATGCCTAATGATTTCATGCCCAGGTGTATTCACATAAGGCGCACTGCCAACATGCTGAGAAGGGCCTTTATACATGCCTAATGTGGTTTAGGCTGATACTGCTGTTATGCTAACGAGATGCTGCATGTTAAGGTCTTTATGCCAATAAGTGGGTCTAATGTTCTGTCCTAATGCCCACACTACTGATGTTTGGGCATAATGTGTTTCCTGCACCATGTTGGCCTGCCTCATGTTTCATGTATGCTGATAAAATGCCTAATGTAATTTTACGCCTACGGAAATGCCCCATGCACCTGTTTGGGCCTACTGTTTCCATGACTACGTTGATGTGAAGGGAGTATGTCTAATGTTCACAGGTTTATGTCCACTCTGATCGAGGCTCATGTGAGGATGCTAAGTTCATTATTCTTCTACTGTATTTGAGGGACGGTTCCCCGCCCCCGCTCCAACGGCACAGCGTAATGCTGCTTGCATAAATTCTTCTTTTATACGTAATTTTATTCCAAGTTTTCCTTTCTTTCATCATATCTTCCACTTTAATCCCTCTTTTCAATATCACACGTAAGGTGCCATGCCAATTTTCGACGGTTTCTCATATTCAAGATTGTCCATCCGGACCTTATTTCAAGAATAAGTACAAACGCAAAAAGTTCATCCGAAGCAATATTTTAATAACCCAATGCATTTCGGGCACATCGAGCCCTTCGTCGGGGGTAACTAAAAACAACAATGAAACACGCATCATTATTTTGTAAACATTACATAGTCTAAACAACAGCCGTGATAACTAAATTGCACCTCAAGTCTCTTCTAAACTACACCTTTCACATTCACTTGAATGGTCATTTAAGTGCCCTACCATATGTTAATACCAAACCTATTAACACTGCCTGACTCCGACTTACTTTCCTCTATCATCTCTCCCTTATCACAAAACTGTGATTGCCTCTGACATGCACCCGACCCCTTCCACTGAACTTCACATCATCTCAATTTATACCTTCTAAGTTACACATACTATCGTGTACCCCTCTCTTCCACACTACCATACACTCAACCCTTCTCTTATGCAACTCCTAACACACCCACGTTACCACGTATCCACCACATATCCATACCCCATTAATAACTAAACTTCATCACACCTCATTATCATTCACCCATTCTCACTGCTCCACACTATTATATTGCCCTCCCCCTCTCTACTATCCACAACATTCACTCTCACTGCTCCACACTATTATATTGCCCTCCCCCTCTCTACTATCCACAACATTCACTCGTGTTTCTATCACCCTCACAGTCTCCTCGTAACCGCATAATGCAATAAACTACTTAACTCTCCCCCCATTATCATTCTTTACTTAACACACGTACTCAAAGACAATTCAGCTAGATTCTACCCCGAAGTCACATTTGACATACCTGCCTCAGCTAAGTAACATGTCCCTCCTCCTCTCGCAGTTACAAGAAAATGTTTCTCGTGTTTTTCAAAAGCGCCGGTTTTAAACACGCTCACGTGATCTAACCCCTCCGACTTTTTAACCTCCAATTAACCACCCGGTTAACCCGCCCTCATTGGAACCATGTCCTAGATACGTAATTACTACCAATCCCATACTGCACTAGGACAACACTTTCAAACTTCACAATGGCATTACTCAAATGTTGTATTGGTCATAAATGAAAAATAAACATTGGTGCATTAAATACAACACAACTGAACATGTAAAATGATTAAGATCATCGCTGCAAATGTCTTTCAATTCATATTAATGTTCATTTAAATTCCCCTTCAATAAAAAGTAGCTGGATGAACACGATCTTCCTCCTTACGTGTGATGAAAACACTTTTCTCAATGTTCCTAACCGATTCCATCTTGTCGTTGGGTGCAAACCCGTGTTGAGGCAGAATTATAAAGAATACATATTTGAGAATGGGGAATGCACACCCACTTAAAATAGTTTTGTCCATATTAGTCCTCACCATTCATACATGGTTGCGTGCTCATTGGAATGGTGCCCTGCCCCAATGGCACCTGAGAATTATGTTACTGTATTTGAGGGACGGTTCCCCGCCCCCGCTCCAACGGCACAGCGTAATGCTGCTTGCATAAATTCTTCTTTTATACGTAATTTTATTCCAAGTTTTCCTTTCTTTCATCATATCTTCCACTTTAATCCCTCTTTTCAATATCACACGTAAGGTGCCATGCCAATTTTCGACGGTTTCTCATATTCAAGATTGTCCATCCGGACCTTATTTCAAGAATAAGTACAAACGCAAAAAGTTCATCTGAAGCAATATTTTAATAACCCAATGCATTTCGGGCACATCGAGCCCTTCGTCGGGGGTAACTAAAAACAACAATGAAACACGCATCATTATTTTGTAAACATTACATAGTCTAAACAACAGCCGTGATAACTAAATTGCACCTCAAGTCTCTTCTAAACTACACCTTTCACATTCACTTGAATGGTCATTTAAGTGCCCTACCATATGTTAATACCAAACCTATTAACACTGCCTGACTCCGACTTACTTTCCTCTATCATCTCTCCCTTATCACAAAACTGTGATTGCCTCTGACATGCACCCGACCCCTTCCACTGAACTTCACATCATCTCAATTTATACCTTCTAAGTTACACATACTATCGTGTTCCCCTCTCTTCCACACTACCAAACACTCAACCCTTCTCTTATGCAACTCCTAACACACCCACGTTACCGCGTATCCACCACATATCCATACCCCATTAATAACTAAACTTCATCACACCTCATTATCATTCACCCATTCTCACTGCTCCACACTATTATATTGCCCTCCCCCCCTCTCTACTATCCACAACATTCACTCTCACTGCTCCACACTATTATATTGCCCTCCCCCCTCTCTACTATCCACAACATTCACTCGTGTTCATTATTCTACCAGGAGGTACGGACTGATTACATTTAGTAATACTTATGAACTTTCATTTATCTTTTGCAACCTGTGCTTGTGGTGATTCCGGCAGCAGCCCGATTGGCCCTGCCTTGTAAATAGTCCCCGTGCAAATTGCTACCCAGTGCCGGTTGGCACCATGTATATGCAACTGTGATTACATTCTGACGTGTTTATGTCACAATACACAAGTTATTTTCACATCACCTGGTGTGGTCTCTTTTTGTAGTGTGCCTGGTGTGTCGCCTGTGAGTGTGCTGCGCAGATGCTTTACACATTTCCTCCGGAGTTTGGCCCGCCCGCTCTGCACCACGCTACCCGTTTCTAACAAGGCCGATGCAAATGACTGATGTTCCTGGAGGACTGTATTCATTAAGCGTTGGAAGGTGGCAGGTGCTTCGTGCAGGCTGAACGGGAGGACAGTAAACTCATAGAGCCCATCTGGTGTAACGAAAGCTTTCTTCTCCCTATCGGCCTGGTTCAACGGGACCTGCCAATAGCCCTTCATTAGGTCAAAAGTGGTTATGTATCGGACCTCTCCCATCTTCTCAATCAACTCGTCTATCCTAGGGATGGGGTAGGAATCAAATTTGGAGATCGAGTTGAGAGCTCTGAAATCCATACAGAACCTGGTGGTTCCATCAGGTTTGGGAACCATCATGATGGGAGAGGACCACTCACTCCTTGAGGGGCGGATGACTCCCATCTCCAACATACTTTTGACCTCATCACGTACCGCCTGTCTCCAGGCAGCTGGTATACAATATGGTCGTTGTTTGATGACCCGACCCAGGAGGGTCCTGATGGAGTGTTCAATGAGGGACGTCTTTCCGGGCTCATCTGAGAAGAGATGAGAGAAAGGACGCAGTACCTCATCCAAGGACTCTTTGTCCTGGAGTGTCAAGGTCTCGTTTATGACAAGTTGGCTTAAAGTACAGGAGGGCGAGTCTAGAGTAACAGGTTGGGCTACATGGGTGGGGACAGGAAGGGGCCCTAACCATTTCTTGAGGATGTTTATATGGTAGGTCTGGATACGAGAAGGTCGGACCTGTACTTTATAGCTGGTGTTCCCAACAGTCCCCACTATTTTATACGGGCCCATCCACTCAGACTTAAATTTACTAGCCAAAGCGGGTAACAAGACCAACACCCAGTCTCCAATGACCAGCCGCCGCCATTTCTTGCCTTTGTCATAATGGTGCTTTTGTTTTTTCTGCTTTCTTTTTAGGTAGGAATAAGCCAAGTCCCGCAACTTTACTATTTTCGATTTGAGGGACCTGGTGTATTCCAAGAAACCCCTGGCTTCATCTACTTCCTCCCTCTCGCAAGCCTCCTAGGTCATCTCTAGGAGAGACCTGGGTTGTCTCCCATACAGAATCTCGAATGATGAACACCCGAGACTGCTTTGGACCTGGCTCCTTATCACATATAAGGCCAAAGGAAGCAGACGGTCCCAGTCGGTCCCCTCATTACTCAGCATCTTTTTGAGGATGGCCTTCAGGGTCCCGTTATACCTCTCTACGAGGCCATCAGTCTGGGGATGGTACACCGATGTTTTAATGTGAGTCAGGTTGAGGGTTTTGCACACTTCCTTCATAAGTCGGGAGACAAAAGGGGTGATCTGTCAAGATCTCGCAAGGGAACCCTACTCTGGAGAACAATTCGACCAGTTTTTTTGCAATGTTGTGTGTAGTGGGAGCTTTCTGGGGAAATGCTTCGGGATAACGGGTTGTATAATCCACCAGTACCAGAGCGTACAGGTGTACCTTGCGGGTTTTCGGTAGGGGGCCTATGAGGTCCATGCCCACCCGCTCGAATGGCACACCTATGATGGGTAAAGGCTGTAGGGGCACCGGAGGAGGGCGATACAGGCTCTTCTTCTGGCAGATCTCGCATTCCTGACAGTACTGTTTTATGTCTCTATATACCCCGGGCCAATAGAAGTGACAATACGTTTTGTGAGACCTTCTCCACCCCGATATGCCCTGCAGTGAGATGCGAGAAGAACTGTATTTGCTTCCTGAAAGGTAATGGTACGAGGAGTTGAGGATTATCCCCCTTATTCCCAAGTCGATATAGCAACTCGTTACTGATGAGAAAACGGGGATAAGCAATCGGGTCGTTATCTTTTTGCCCCTGGGCACTTTGCCAAGCCTGCTGGAGGGTTGGATCATTCAACTGGGCAAATTTAAAGTTACGGTCAAGCAGCCAGGGTTCAGAGGTAACAAGGGCAGGGAGGAGTGTCTCTCTGGCGGCAACCTGTTCTACCCTTTTGTTTTGCCCTTTCACAGTGTCAAGGAATAACTCAAGAAATCCTGGATTGTCTGTCCCTATAGTAAGATCTTCAGGGAGCCCATCCAACACACCCTACACTTACGTAAAAAGCCTTCCCCATCTCAGCGGTGTATAGGATAGATCTAGGGATGTATCCGACCTCCATGGGTTCCTCCTGGGTTTTCTTTTGGGGACATACTCGAGCTATATGGCCCCACTCGCCACAGTCGAAGCATTGAGGGCCCTTGTATGATGGAATGTCTGGTTTATGGGGCGAGGTTTTGGTGGCTCTGGTGGTGGCCTCTTGTTCCACTTCTCGTTTTTTCCTTGAGTGGCTTTGCTGGTTTTTTCGGGTTCCCATACCATCCCAGGTTGGGCTCTAGAAAAGGTTGTGGCCATTTTGATTGCTTGTTCAGTAGGTAAGATGCGAATGTTGTTTCAACCATCTCTGTGTATTATACGGAAGGGCTTCTAGAAATTGCACCAGATAAATCCTGTCCATTATCTCTTCTTTTGTGCTATGTCTCGGCCGCAGCCACTTGTCTGCAGCAGCCTTTAGCCGGAAAAAGAGCGTTTTCGGATTCTCCCCCGGATGTCCCCTCTCCTTTCTGAAGCGTATACGGAAGGCCTCAGCATCCAGGCCCAAGTGGTCAAGAATGATGTTCTTGATCTCCGTATATGGGGTGTTGCCGTCCCTGTTCGCCACCTGATAGGCGGCTTGTGCCTCTCCGGTAAGCAGAGGGGCTAGGAAGAATGGCCATTTCTCAACGGGCCATCCACAGGCCCGCGCTGCTCTCTCAAAATTGAGAAGGAATGAGTCAGGATCGTCCCCCGCCGTATACTTCTGGAGAGAGACCCCGGCAGGCCCCGAAGGGGTGGGAGGTCTAACACCCTGACCCCGGACTGTTGTCTGTTCGGCCGCTACTTTCTGTATTTCCTCTAGTTGTGCGGCGATAGTGTCCTTGAACACATCTCGGTCGGCCTGTGCCGAACTCAACTGGCGCTCTACGGCCCATCCTAGTTTCTCCTGTCCTGCTATCAATTGTTGGATGAGTGTGTCCATTATGTCTGTGCCAATGGACGGGTTCCACGCATTCTCCACCAGTTGTAGCGGGCTGCAAGGATCGAGGCACACGCGGGACGTGTTAAACTTGGTTTTATTTTACGTACAACCCTTTTCTTAGGGGAGGCCAGAGTTCAAACACTGAGGCAATGTGGCTCCAGTCCTGTTAGCGTCACAGGGCGCGTCTGCTTCTCTTCCTGGTTGTCTTCTCCCCTCGCAAGTGGTGTCTCGGTGGTGCACGGCGTGGAAACAGAAAGAAGATAAGGGGGGGAAACGTGAGGAGTACTGTAGGGTTTGTATACAGGGGATGGAGGAGTGAGGGTCACCAGTGCTTGCACACGACTACGACGGTGACTAGGTGCACAGGGTAATGGGAATTGTCCAGAGTAGCAGGAGGCGCTTTACTCGCCGGTATTTGCGCTCCTCCCCACCCACCCTGAAACGCGCTCCCGTACCCGTTTTAGCCACGCTCCTCCTGAAGCGTGGCGGGGCGCAGCATAGGACCGTTGGCCTCCTGGCTTTGTTGCCACTGCCTCTTCCTCCAAACCAGCCTCCAGCAGCGGTCGTCTCTCCTCTGGCGTTCTGCGTCGGTTTCTCGAGGTTCTCCAGTCTTCGCTGCCTCCTCGACTTCCGCTTTCCTCTCCCTCGTCACGATAGCCTTCACCTTCTATAGGCCAGTCGAGCGTGACGTCAGACCTGGGCGTCGTCTTCGTGGGAGTATGTTCAGTTAAAGGGACCCTGTCTCTTTATTCTGTTTTCTTCCTCTTGCGGTTCAAAGCAATATTCCTTCGGCTGAAATGATAGGGAAGGACTCGTTTCAGTCGGCGCAGTCCACCAGCCCTCTGTCTCTTCCAGCCCCTCCCGTGAGTCGCCTGAATTGTGACACCTTGTCTGTCTGGTATGTTGCGTTTGAAGTTCGATGGGCCTGGTCCAGCTGCAGGGGAAGTGCATCAGGGTCTCCCCTAATGGACTGCAGTAGGTTCCTGGTGAAAGTTAGACACTGCATGCCCAGTGGTTGTTCTAGTGGGGGAATGGCACTCTAAGGCAGTACGCAAATATTATAGGGTGAACTTAGGCGTAAGTGCGGTTCAAAAGGGTAGGGAGAACCACCCCTCTCCCTAGATTGTGGTAAACCACAGTCAAAAAACTCCAAGGTCCCCTGTACACGCTAGTGGTACATAGATTTAAGTTAGTACAGTAATGAGTGTAGAAAAGAAATTAACACTGTTCATCCACTGCTCTGTGTGTTTCCAGGATTTATTGTCCTTGTTGTGCGTTCCTTGGTACAGAGTATTAGCCTAGCCAATACGTGTTTCGTCGCTACCATGAAGTACACAGCGACTTCTTCAGGGCTAAGAAATATATAAGATACACAATTGTATCAAAGTGGGTATAAGACAATTAACGCCATTGGCAAACACCCATTGTGACATGTAAAATAAGAGAAAAGCAGCACGGTACACATAATTTCTTAACATGTGGAAACCCAAGTTGTTATAAACAATGTAACGCGTCAAAGCTTTTTTATATAAAAAGATTCTTTATCAAATGAGGAACAAAACTGTGTTTGGAAAGCACTAGTGAAATTGTGTGACTTATCATTGTGACAGCATTAATGTGGTAGTATGGTATTGTGACAAACTAAACAGTCATTAATGCCCTGCGGCATGGTTACTTTCATTACTTAAAATTGTGACTTGTGCATCATGCAAGTGTGAATTTGTGGGCCTATCCCCCCTCCATTAATGTCGCCAGTCCATGCAAGTATTGAAAGAAAAAAGGGATAGTGTTACCTAAATTCCTAAGATTACGGTCCTATAGGAAAGCAGAGAAAAGGGTTGAATCGGAGAGATTAGTACTCCAGAATAAAACCATGACATGAAAACACATAATACGTGGATGGATAGTAATAAAACCAACCTTGTCGGTTGTACTTCCGTCCCGAAGGTAAGTAGTAGTAGATGGTCTCAAGGGTAACAGAGACCAGAATTCCATTTAATTAAAGTTTCCTCATGAAGCAGATTCTACAGGGATAAGGCGAAAAGTAATAATCACAGGTCGGTATTATGGCAGGGAAACTAGGGCTCAAAAAACGTTTTAACATAGTAATGTTAATTGCACATACCAATATTCTGTGATGCAGACAAGTATTCAAAAATTCCCCAATAACAGAATTACAGCGCATGTAGATAACTTGAAGATATAGATAACTTGAAGAATCTAAAACTCAGACTACGGGCAAATCTAAACTTAATACAAATTATTTTTTCCCAGGATTACTCACCTATGTAAAACTCTGTGGATAAAATACCTTCTAACATTTGTTTTTATTCTAAATCTGTTATGGGAGGGGAATGAGCCCCAATTATTATTTCACATCTGCAAGCAAACTGCCAAAAAGGTGAATTTGTTTCACCTAACACTAAGAAATATGTTGAAAGATTTATATTGCAAGAAACCCTGCAAATGTTTAGGGAAAGTGATAAGAATGGTGAAACCCCCAACTGGGACATATCTGATTAGAAGCTGCTCGGAGATTTCCCATTAGAGTCTTTCTTCTTCGGACAGATCTCTAGATTATAAACAATTAATGATCTGAGCCTTATATTAGTGAGACAAACTTTTTTGACCTGTTTGGGAAAACCCAGAATTAAAAATTTGGAAGAAAAGTACTTTCCATGTAAATCTGGGTCGAAAGGAAAAAAAAAAAATGTAATCATTTGTTGAAAAATGTTCGTATTTGAAGTTTCCCTGAGCTCTACAAATTCCACAACCTAAATGAGAAAGAACTTGGGGACTACAGAGGAATAAAAGCAGCTTTTCAGATATGCTTGAACTCTAAATGGCCAGATTTCCTGGACAATCAATATGGCATTGTCTCCGAATTTTTTTTCAAAAGATCAGTTTGTTTCTGCAAAAGCACAATTCTGTACAAGGAACTTTGGCAAAAACAATGAATAGATTAATCAAATTGTCACACCGATTGGGAAGTTGAATAAGCTACTAACTGAACAAGAAGGGGATATGGTCTTGTCTAGCATCCCCAAAGTTCACATTAACATGCAAGCAGGATTGACACACCAAAATGTTTGCTTCACACTACACTGAACCCCACTGTAAAATGAAAATAACTGACTTCTCAACTCTGATTTATACTAGAAAGGTAAAAAAAAGACACTGGTACGTAGATGCTGGAAAGGTAAAAAGGTTTGTTTAGGAAAACAGTGGTTCATATAGGGCCTGTAGATCCTAATGGCGATGTATTATCTTAAAGGACACAAGGGACAATTAATCCTATATCCTACGGCATGAGGCAGTTTATTTGGACATGTATAGGATGGGACACACGCAAACATTGTTAAGCAATTAATTTATTCCACAATATTCATATCATTATTCCAAGAGGATTATAGATCCAGTGCTCACAAATAAGTGAAAAGAAGCATGCTGTGGTGAGTGAAAGAAACTTTAAAAACATGCATCACATTGACAACAAGAGCAAACTCCTTATAGACAATTTTTTATATAATAAACAAGGAGTTTACTTGTAATGAGGTCGACGGCGTTTCGATCTCAAGAATTAGAGATCTTCATCAGGACAGGTGTGTGAGCACCTAGTGTTTAAATTATCCCAAGGGTAGGATTGAAGTAATGTTACACTGCAACGCCGTCACCCGACTGCCTGTTCCCCTGCAGAAAACTGCCCCGTTGCCCAGCACGTGCCACCTACTCACTGCCCCTCCCCAAAATACTGGACATACCCCTTTATCATCTGTGGCACCCATGACCACCCACTTCCCCGCTCCTCTTTGGTCTGTTTTGGATTGTTTAATCCTCACTGCCACCTTCCCTTCCCTCAGTTCCACTTCGCTCCATTGCACTCCCTGCACGCCCTTCCTACCCAATAGTTCTGAAACCGAAAAAGCCCAGAAATACATCCAAGACATTAGTGCGGAAAACAAAATGCACTCCTCCTGATTCCTGCAGATCTTAGGCATAACCTGTAGCAAGCCGGACAACTACACTTTAGACACCGGTCTCCTCACCTGCGGCCCGACGCCCTTTTCCCTCACCCAACCTTCTAGAATGTGGCTACCCAATTCCCCTGCTGAAGATGCGTAGCACCACCACAACTTCCCCATGAAAGCGATGCCTGACAGATTGCCTGCGATAGTGACCTTTGACAAACCTCTATCATTGACAAAATAAACTGGACAACCTCCTCCTCCTCTCTTGCCCATTGCTCTGCTCTTCTCCAGGCCCCCCCTTCCAGGAATTCCCTCCATGCCTGATTATATGCTCTCCGAATGGATGCGACCAAAGACCCTACCACCAGCTGGAGCATCCTTTGTCTCCTACGGACCACATCCCTGCTGGATCCGGCGTCTTGCCTTTGTCCGCCTCCATGACTAGACCATGGAACCTCTCCCACTGTGAACGAGACAAAGCGTCCGCTATGTCATTGTCCACTCCTGGCACATGCCTGGCTTGAAACAAAATATGGTGTTTCAAACAGCTAAGTACAAAAACCCTCATCAACTTGAGTACCTGTGCATCCCTTGCTGATTGCCTGTTTACCACTTGCACCACTGACATATTGTCCACCTTGAAAATTACCTTCTTGTGTGCCAAGTCCCGCGCCCACACTGTCACAGCCACCACTAGCAGAAAAAGTTCCAAAAAGCAATGCTCCTCCCCCCATTCTTCCATTGTCGAGGCCACTCTTCTGCGCACCATCTCCCTTGCCAGTACTGCCCAAAACCCCGAGCTCACGCAACGTCGGAGTATATGGTGATGACATCCCACTCCCACTCTCCTGGCGTCGCCATTGGGATGCCATTGAAATCTTCCAGGAATTTGCGCCACATGCGCAAATCTTCCTTAGTCCCTGCGGACAGACGCATGTGATGGTGTGGCATTGTCAAGCCAGCTAAAGACATCCCCAATCTCCTGCAAAACGTCTGTCCTGCCCTCACTACCTTACATGCAAAGTTCAGATGTCCAACAGTACCTCCACCTCCCTGACTGTCACTTTCTTTCTCGCCAGTATGTCGTCAATCAACAGCAACATGTGCAGCTTTTTGTCCTTCGGAAGGCGTGCCTCCATTGCCCCCGAATCCAATTCAATGCCAAGAGATGACAACACTGTACTTGGACCTGGTGTCTTCTCTGGTGCCAGGGGCACTCCTAATTGGCCCATGAGCTCTTGAAAACTTATCAGCTGCTGCTGACAGTCCGCTGAACCAGGCTGGCCCACCAGGAAGAAGTCGTCAAGGTAGTGTGTCACCGTCTCTTTACCTGTGTGCCATAAGAAAACCCATTGCAAAAACGAGGATATCGATATGTAGCAGCCCATTGGTAATGCCTTGTCCACAAATATGAGCCCATCAAACTGTATACCGAGCAGCTGGTAGTCGTCAGGGTGTATAGCCATCATGGCACCCATCCCTACCTTTGGGACCAACTCTCTGGCCACGTCTACTGATGAATATGATACTGATGTCAAGTCGTCAGCTGTCAAGTCGTTAAACGACGCCCCTTCTGGCCATGAAAGGTGTTGTATCAGCCTGAATTGCCCCACGTCCTTCTTTGGCACTACCCCTATTGGTGAAATAATCAGGTCTCTGATGGGGCAAACTGTGAATGGGCCTGCCATGCGTCGTCCTGTGATTTATTTGAACAATTCGTCCCGAACTATTGCATTGTGTGCATTAGCTGATTTCAAATTTTCGGCCCGCCTGGTGGACTGTGGCCCCTCTCTGTATCTATCTCCCCCACTTTGCCTCTGTGTCCTATGCGAGCCTTGCCCTGAATTCCTCATCGTAGTGTGACCACGCGTATCCCCCGTATGTCACGAGGGCTCTTCTGATCACGTCCATGTATTTAAAGAGTGCAACGGATCTGTCTGGGTATTTTTCGCAGTATACGCTGGCGAATATCTGGAAAGCCGCCGACCAATTTTCAATGGTCATGGCTACTCAAGGCCTTTTGTCCAATTCTAGCTCTTCTTCCTTCGACCCTTCTTTTGCCCTCAGCTCCCTATGTAGCAGCTTCAGCATGTCCACATACTCACCTTTCCAAATCTTTTCTTTAGTAGATAACATAAGGTGTGCACCCAGTGGCTTGGTCACCCCCATGTAAGGCAGCCTCTTGAGCTTAATTTCGTGTCTCTCCTTAGTCCCTTCTGCTTGTGCCCCCTCTTTGCCCTTGTCTTCTGTGGCTGAAACCTTGCTTGACCCCACCGCCTGATCTTCCCCCTGACCACTTGCAGTAGCCCCTACCCCCTTCTTATCCCCGACCGACTCTAGTGACTCCGAACCTACCCCTGCATCCTTGACGTATAAACCTCTCAGCAGGTGAACCTCCCCTTCCTCCCCCCCCACGCATCCGTGCCCACTGACACTTTACCTTTTATGTGACTGAAATTATGTTTTTCCCTCTCGCCCTTACCTGGCGTCAAGGTCGGCGCCCTCACTGGATCCTGCCGCCTAACCAGTCGTGTAGGAGGTCGCATCACACTATCTGCAACCATGCGCAGTTTTTCCCGCTCCATCTGCAACACACTAGGCACATCATTATTAAGACTACCGCCCATCCCTCCTGTTCTCCCTCTTCATCTTCTAGAATTTCCCCGTCCTCAATGCTATCTTCATCGTAGTCCAACTGCAAATGGTCCTCCGCCCTTGTCTCCCGTACTTGTGACTGTGCCTGTTCTCTCCCGCTGTGTATTAGTTCTTCCACGCCCAACCCTGTATAACTGTGGCCTGGCACGAAACCATCTGACCTGTCCCTTTGTTTTCGCCCTGTGACCTGCGCCACTGCCCCTGAGGCCTAATCGACCCACCGGGGTTATGGCACCAGTGATCGTGCCTCCGTCCGCCATTGTGCCGTGTCCTGAACGTCCCTCGCCGGGATCCGGCTGCCCGCTCGTGACACTGCCTTCCCATCATCTCGGTGCCGCGGAGCCGCATGTGACTCACCCGAGTTTGTAACCTGCTGACCCTGCAATTTAAAAGTAAGGTCCGACATGCCGAGGTTAAAGCCCTCACCTGCTCCTGTCAACCCTGGACACCACTGCCAATCACCCTCCCCTTCTTGCCTCTCCCCTAAAATGTCCCTTACCCCCGTGGCCTGCTCTGCCCCCTTGCCCTTTTCCTGCCCCGCCGAGTGCCCCCATGCCGAACCAGGGATCCTCCTTGACCCACCCTCCGGCACGAATACACTATGGCGGTGCCTGGTGCCTCTCACCTGCGCTCCCCCCCGCCCCAACCCCCTCCTGGTCCACCCCCTCACTCCAGTATGTCTATTAGCCTGGCCGACGCATATCCCAGGCCCCCCTCCCTCCCTCCCAGGCAGAGGGCCCCCGTCCAATTCCCTTCCAGCCCCCCTCCCCAAAACCGAGGGGACCGTGTCCCTTGACCAACCCCCTTCCTCTGACCAGTGCTGCCTGAGCCCCACTGGGGCCCTCTCCAACCACCCTCCCAAATCCAGGGACAGCATTTGTCCCCACCTGCTCTGCAATGCTGCTGTGTCCGACTGCATGCTCCCTTCTCCCATCCCCCCCAGTCCAAGAACTGGTTGGTCCCTCCTCCACCGGCGTATTACCTGTGCCCTCACCGCCTGTTGCCTGTCCCAATGGTTCCAATCCCCCTCCTGCCTCAGATCCTGGCGGCTCCCTGCTCCCCCCCCCTTCCCAACTGCTCGTACTCCGCCGCTGTCCCTGGCACTCCCCCCCCCCCCTTCTTGGAACCGCTCAGGTCGCGTGCTGGCCCCCTTGCCGGTCCCGCCCGCTCCTGCTACAAAGGAAAGCGCGGGACGCCGCGAGGCGCCCCGCCCCCTCCCCCGCTGATCCTTTCCACGCGCGGCTGCGCTGTCGTTGCAGCCGCACTCACTCACCAGCCTCTTGGTTCTTGCCGTCCGGGCCCGCAGCGGCGAAACAAGTCCATACCACCGCAGCAACCCCGTCCGAAGCCCGCCGTGCCCTCACCAAATCCATGCGACCTGCTTCGGCGAGCAGGCGCATGGCTTCCGCCACCCTGGGGTCGCCCATTAAGGCTGCAGATGCCATCCCTGCACCACAATACTACGCGAGAACGGAAAAAACCTTTCTGCCTACGATCCACGTTGGCCCCAACCGGCCGTCGTGTCACCTTACTGAAATGGTGACAAGACGACCTAAAATGGCCGGTTTTAAGCCCCCTAGCCCAAATGTAGCCCAATTGGGCTCTGGGCTGCACCAAGGCCCAAAAAACCCAGTGGGGGTGCAAGCCTCCCATTGGTCGCCCCCCCCCCACCCCCCAAGCCCTATTGTAAATGCTTACCTTGAAGGTGCTACCGTCTTCAGCTCGCCCTTGTAGTCTTCTGCCCAGGCAAGTCATCCAAACTGGTTCACCAGCAGCCTAAGACCACCACGGCAAACCATGAAAGAAAGAACAACGAGAAGGCGGCTTTAAAAACGTGCAGTTCTTTATTATCATTAATAAACGGTAATGCAGTAGCGTTAGAAAACAGACTTACCTGAGGTACAAAAGTACAGTCAAAAGACAATGTGAGGAGAAAAGGGAACAGAAGGCCTGGTTTTTTTGACAGAATACTCTTGCATAAACGATACCGCTCCGGACATTGGTGTAGTGCTGTGCACGAACAGTTGGAGAAAAGATTAATACTTGTTACAATTTTTTTTAGGTTAACTTTTTATCTCCTCAGAGGTCTTACAAGTGCACATGTCGGGCTCTGCAAGTCACGCAACAGCTCCACAGGGTCAGGTTCCTTTTAAGAGGGTTGAATGTCCTCTCTTGAAAACATTCAGCTCATCCATCCATGCTCCCATGTGCCTGCTCTCTGGTTCATAACCCTGCTCAGTTAGGCTTGCCTCATGTCGTTCTTTTTTTACAGCTAGGCCTGAATCATGCTTAAGTCGAGGTCGGTAAAACTATTGCAAAAATCTGTTAAAGATGGTATTTTTTGCATTGACGGACAAAATCCTAAAACAGCAAACATATATAAACCAGTTTAAAAGTATTTGACAGCTGTGTAAATCATTTCAGAAAGGTTATTACAGCAAACTGGGGATAATTGCCATGTAACACATAAATCCTGACACTTTTGCATCAGTTTTTTTCTTCTAAGAGAGGCTGCCCAAGGCTTGGTCCTATTATGACCGTGGAACTTTCCTCCGAGGTCCGATCCTATGGTGATGGGGGTAGTTTTGTCAAAGGTCCCGCGAGAATGTCGTCATGGGAGAGGATCAGCCAAATTGTTTTCATCAGTGGTGTAACATAGCATAGGCCCCCGCAGCCCCGCCCAGGAGAACGTCGGCGTGCCTGAATGAGTGGGACACAAAAGTCCTGGTAGTACCGAAGAATGCCACTGGAGGGAAGCATCACGCTTTGGAACTCATCCTTCCTGCTGCTATGGAAAACTAGACAGTACACCAGGTTACAATTATAAGGCAAAAGCTTAATAAGCAACGTCGCTCAGTTATGCAAGTGAAGATGCTTATCTTACGAAACACACAACTGTGACCGATGACTTTGAGGGACACTTTTAGGAAGGAAAAAGACTGGAGAGGCTAATTTATTGTTAGCTGGAAAAGTATGTTTATAAGGGACTTTGCCATTTTAAGTTCAAATCATTTCTTTATTTTAACTAATAACTTCTTGTGAAACCAGCAGGAAGTCATTCAAAGAAGGCAATCGAAGCACATCAGAAGCTCGAATACTTGAAAGTGAGTGGGCATTTTAGCCACATTGATAATATGCAAATGTGTTTCAAAATAGTGGAAAGAATCATAACTAACCCGGGTTGCATTTCATCTATTCTCTATATTAATTTTGGAAACTATCGGTAAGAGTTAAGAAACATTTGAAGTCAATATTACCTTTTATATGGGAAAGAGCAAGTGTATAAGACCAAGAAGGTGCATGCACGATTCATTAGCGTATGAAGTTTCTGGTAACTGGAGGAGGGTTAATAGCAAAGAAAGACAGTTCTTAATATGTTGCGTCGTGTTCTCAGAGATCGTGTGCACCAAAAGAAATTAGACTAAGCATAGAAGCCAATCAATCGTGAAGGAAGATATATTGAAGACACTTAATCAGAGCCAACTCTGTCTTTCTCTCATTCCCTTCTAATCTAATTTCCCCGTTCTACTACCACCGACGCCAGCAACTGTAACCTGGACAGACTACACTCTTGTCAGTTTCAGCATACCCATCCCGCATCATCATAGACCTACCACCACTGGAACTGCCCACCGCAGCTTTAAAAGCATCTCAGAAGAGGAGTGGGCTACCGCCTTCTCAAAGCACCAGTTTGAGCACACCAGCGACTTGCTAAAATCCATCAAAAACCTCAACAGCTGGATCACTGCATGCGCCAACAACCTGTCTCCCCTCAAGCGAAACCCAACAAGAGCCCTACCACAGGCCAGCTCGTGCACAGAGGAACGCAGGGAGATGAAACATTCCTGCAACCAACGGGAGGGTAGATGGAGAACAAGTCAAGACACCGTAGACTTCAAATAGGCACAATGACGCTACCACCAGCAGATACGAAACACCGAGCGCACAGTTGTTGCAAATTACATCGATGCCAGCACTAACAGTAGCAAGTAAATCTTCGTCATCATCAAGGATTTCGCTGTGCCTACTCCCGCCTCTACCAAAATCACCCCCACACAAGGCCTTTGCAATAAGCTCTTGGAATTCTTCTGTAACAAAATCACCTCCATATACAGCAAATTCTACCATCAAACGTACCCTGTCACCATCGCAACTCAACATCCCATCATAGCGATGAAGGAACCTTGACCTCATGGCCTGCCATCACCACAGTCGAAATCGCTTCTACCATGAAGACCATCCACTCGGGGGCTCCATTTGACCCTTGTCCCCACCAAGCCTTCACTACAGAACTCCTACCAATCAGTGAAGCACTAACACCCGTCCTCAATACCTCCACCAACTCAGCCACATTCATGGACACCTGGAAACATGCCACCATCATGCCCCTGCTCAAGAAGCCATCGCTGACCCAGTCACAGTTCCCAACTACAAACCCATCTCCCTCCTATCATACCCAGCAAAGGTCTTAGAGAAACTAATCAACAGATGCCTCACTGACCACCTCAGCAACACTAGCTCCTCAACGACAAGCAATCCGGATTCAGGCCCAACCACAGTACAGAAACAGCACTCATCGACGCCACAGACGACAAACGCATGATCGTTTACAGAGAAGACATGGCCACCCTCATTCTCCTGGACCTCTCTGCAGCATTTGACACAGTCTCACACCCCATCCCCATCAGGTGCCTGTACAAAATTGGCATACAAGGACCTGCTCACCCCGCTGGATTGGCTCCTTCTTCACGGATAAAACTTAAGCTGTCAGCCTTGCACCTTACTCCTCAGAACCCTGCAAACTCATTTGTGAAGTGCCCCAAAGCTCATCGCTAATCCCCACCTTTTTCAACGCATACATGAGCCCTATGGATTATCATAATCTGTGCGCACAACATCCTCTACTACACAGATGACATGCACCTCATATTCTCCCTCTTGGACAAGAAACCCAACTCAAGAAATAAGTTCCCTGCCTGCATTACCAAAGTCGCTGACTGGATGAAAGCCAACTGTCTCAAGGTCCATGCTGACAAGACAGAAGTAGTGATCTTCGGCAAGAACACCTCATCATGGCGAATTCAAATGGTGGCCGGTCAAATTCGGACCCAGAAACCACGCCAGGAACCTCTGAATAATCATCGTCAGAAACTGGACGTGACCGCACAAGTCAACACCATCACTGCATCCTGCTTCCACGGTTATGCTCAGACGTGGGTCCCATGCACACTGTCACAGGAACCAAGTCGGACTTGGCTGATGAGCCCATAACCACGGCAAAACCGGTCCTGGTTTGCTTGTGTTCCAGCTCAGGGAGTACATGGCTTGGCAGTTCGGGCTAGACTGTTCCCATTGGATCAGAGTCAATACTGATTTGCATATGGCTGGGTCCAAACTGAGGTGGATGGTGTATAAAATAATGATAAATTGGAATGGCGGCCCGAGTAAGTACCAGTGGCTGAGATTAATTCAATCATTCCATCCATCACTTTTTGTATACTTTAAAGTGTAGGATGTCAAAGCACTTTACATCATACACACATTATAGAGAGACAATGAATCATACTTCTGTGAATCAGAATATAGAAAAAGTCCCATAAAACAATGAGGATTACAAGGTGTAGGAATCACATCACCCATACTAGTAGGGAGTATATTTTAGGAGTGAGTGGTCTGGAAACATATACACTCATGATTTAAAATGTACCACAGTGGTTGGCTTACCTTGTAATAATATATTTCTACCCAAATTAACCATGTTTAGCAACATTGGGATAATGAAAGACTGGGGGAAAACACATAACGTTCTAACCTTTACCATGCAGTTTGCATGCATCTCTTTGATGACAGTTCCTAGGTCACTGTGCTATATTAGGGTTGTAACTTATGAACTGCAAGCATCAAAAGCAGTAACCCACAGAGATATCCACACAAAATATAGTTCTGTGATCTGCATGGTACACCTTCTTTGCAGGAGGCAAATTAACCTTCTGCGCTACTTTTTGATGAGTCAAAACTGCCAATACACAAACCTCTGATCTCTCTCCAGCAAGAACATTAATGACCAGTGTTATCTTGACATTTTTATTGTTCTCTGAAAACTTCTGGACATATAAGGGGATCTGCAGCAGGTGATTTTAAACCCATAAGTTATTTCTAAACACAGCACTCCCCAAACTCAGCACCAGGTGCAGTTGCACATGCCACCCCCCCTAAAGCCGGCCCTGCTTGCACCCGACAGTAGGAATGTGCTGTGATATGAGGTCCATTCTTCACTGTCAAATGCCAGCCAATAGAATACTGAAGAGTCACTGCCCCATGCATTCTCATATAGAAAAGAGCTATGAGATGATCTGCATTGTCATTACCACTCTGGAATCCACAACTGCAAGGCTTCCAATGTCAGACAGTTGCCTTTAGGTTAATGCGAATGGATAGATCGGAATTGTCCCACAAGGCTCTGGCGCAGATTACCCAGCAATGCAATCCTATCAATACTTTGAGGAGTCTATGTAGACTGTGAACATTGACAGGGAAAGCAGAAAGGAAACACTATCAAAGCCTTAGGGGTGTGCCCACCTACAGAAGTTTGGAACTAGGGATGGTAGGACCGGAATAGGCCTCTAGTCGTCATCCAGCAGTTGCTCCCTGTGTTCCACCAGATGCAACGGTAGGGTACACATTTGGAACTTAGAATAAGACACCACTCTAGTTCCAAAATCCATTGGAACCACAAGGCTGACATAGTCTTCATGTCCATGAAATCATCTATTTTCACTGGCACAATTACCTTGTCCAAGCCTGTCTCTACGGATTGGATCTTTTTGTATGTCACAAACATGGACTTAAGGAGATTCACTCAGAACCCAAGGTTATAGACAAGAGTGTAACGTAGTGAGATTCAGGGTTGTGAATCTCAAATATCCCAACTAAAAAGCAGTGGGCTGCAAGGTGGAGAGGTGAGCTGTCCAAGGTTCGAGAGTGCCTGTTTCCATACGAAACAGGGTCAGTTTTGAATAGCATTAAGTGTGCCTCTCTCTAGAGGGGTACAGTGGCTGAAAAATGATTGGTTGGATTGCTTCCCCGAACAAATGTCACTGGTTAGACTACTTGCAAGCAATCATACAATCAACTTTTTGGGTGTTTGATTGACAGTTTTATGTATGCCTGAAAATCTGATGCTGGCACAGCTTTCCAAAACTAATACTGCCAATGTTTGTGAATGCCAAAAAGCAGTAAATTTGAACTAATTTAAGGAGTACATCTATTGGTGCTGATCTACTACTTTTTGCCAAACCAGTCACTATATATATTTAAGGTTCTGTTCCAAAAAATGAACAAGTTAAAAGCTATTAGTGGCAGACATAGCAGACCTGATTCAGGGCCACCCGGCCCAACTACCAAGTCAAGAATGCATTTTGAGGTGTCACACCCCCCAAACTCACCCTACACTCCGAGCTATGTCCCTACCCGTCCCACCTGGGCCTGGTAGTTCTTCCCGGGAACTCATGACTACGGTCACGCACAACACAACAGCCTCCGAGAATCCCTGCCCTTGGATCACTTATTTTAAATGTATTTTCACTGCAAGCATTCCTTTTCCTCTTTGCTACAAAAAGCCTTGACTGTAGAGTTGTCAAATCAGTGCACGTAGGCAGGGCTCCTTATTCAATGTATATATCAGGACCCCCTGCTACTGTTAACAGTTCCCAAGACAGGGAAACACAATTGTGTAAACAAATCCCTAGGCAACTAACCATTTATTACACACATTTTGATATAATTATATGAAAGTCAAGCGTACAAAAAGAAAGTATTACATTCTTTATTTTTACACAATAACTTTAAAAACAATAATATTCAATGTCTGTAATGATACATGACTATTAAAAACAAAATAGATCACAAGAGGCATTCCTCTCATACAAACATACATTCAATACTTAAACACCAAAATGTTAGTAACCTAAGAACGGAGATAGTGTCTAGAAACGCTCGATAACTTTGCTTGTAATGGTACAAATCATGAAGTATCTTTCTTATAGATTCACATCTGTTAATTGGTATTCATGTTTTTTTCAAGTGACAAAACAAAATACTGTGAAAAAGTGGCTTCGATTGTCGATGAATCTTCACGGAATCGAGTCTACACGCATTTCGGTGACCCAAGCGTCTTCATCAGGAAAGCCTCAAGCAAAAACATGCCTAAAAAATATATAAAAAGTGCACTAAGCATTCCTGTTTAATTAGAATAAGATAGTGAAAGAAAATATAAGAAGAGAGTAAACTCTACAGTGAAAAAACACCTTCACCAAGATTAGTCATCATAAAGAAATTTCTATTCCTCAGAAAGATAAAATAGAAAAAAATTGGAAACAGAACCTATTGGTGTTCCCAAAGACTACGAGATGTTTGCAACTCAGCCATGAAAAATGATGCTAGTAATTAAAAACAAACTCTTACCCATGCTGGTAGTACAAACAACTGATGCAGCTGAGAGATCTCAAGCAGTAGACTAGAGAAATTATATAAGGACAAATGATATGAACAGACCACTGTCAGAACAATTAAAAAATTGTTTTAGGGGCTTCAATAGTTATATTCATATAGAAGTTTCTATAATGACAAAAATCCTTGTAGACATTGCCATGAAAGATCTCAGAAATGTATATTGTTGGGGGCGTGGCTTAGCAGCCGTCGAGAATGGCCGCAGCCTGAACGAGCTCCTTCCTTCCCGGCGTTTATCCTGTCTTAACTTGTGCCATCCACAAATAAACCGTAAATTGCAGCGTGAGTGCTCCACCCCCGGACCCCCTGGGCGACTCTGGGGCTCCTGGTGAAGAGTGCACGGGGCGATATAGCCCTCTCCTGCGGTCCGTGCTGGTCCGTGCTGGGCGACAACGGAGGCTCCCGGGTGCAGAGTGAGGTAGACGGTGTCCTCTGGACGGGACGGGGACTGCACCCTGTGGGCCCGGAGGCCACTGGCGAGGTATTCCCAGCGCAGACGGAGTAAGCGGGGGGGCCCGAGGCGGCGAAAAAACGGAAAACGGCCCGACAGAGCGGACGGAGAAGGGAAGCCCCAGCGAGCGCCCTACGGCCGGAGGCCCCGGCTCTGCGGCCTGAACAACGGGTCGCACTGGGCGGACATCGGCGAATTGGAGGTGAGGGTACAGAGTTGCAGCCGATGAGTCAGAGGCCCCAACTGACTGAGCTGGCTGAGCGTGGACGCTGCAGCAGGCTGTGAAGGCCCGCGGGAGGGTGATCTGGCGGGGCCCAGCAGACGCGACAGTGGCAAATCGAGGTCCCGGCTTGGGGCCTGTGAGTGGAGGAGGCCTCGCCCGGGCCTTTGACCTTTCCTAAGGGGGCGGTCCTCGGAAAGACCTACTGCTTGCTGGTGCCTGGAGGGGGAAAGTAGGCAGAAGCCTCCGTCCTGGCGAAGTGATGCCCGACTGCCCTGCTGTACCTGCGATCCGGGGGGCACAAGGGTAGACGAACACAGTGCGTGTAGCTGGCCCCTGAGCAACTATCTCACTCTGAGGCCGGGACTGGATAGGCCTTTCAACGACGAGCTGAAAGCTGGGCCCTGTGGAAGGCACCCGACGTGTGGGCAGGGCAGGAGTGGCTGCGAGTGAGAGACTCTGGAGGTGCAGACTTGGAGCAGAGACTGGGCACGCTGAGGTCCTAATTGCAAGGGGCGTTCTGGACTGAGGGAGAGTGACCCTAAAGATTCCCGGTATTTGCACCGGAGAGGTGCAGAGGGCACAAGCCCTTCCTGCGCGACCACGAGAGCGGCAAAGTGTGTAGTGCGGGGCTGCTACTGAGGTGGGGGGAAGCCCCAATCCGCCTGAAGGAAGACGACCTATCCGAGTGCAGGTGTGGGGGCCAGGAGAGTGTTTGACACTCAACATATATTGAGGAGGAAAAGGGTTGGACGCCGTAGCTCATACACAAGAGAATATTGAGCTTAGGTGGCGTGGACAGTGGTCGAGGACGCCGAGTGCAGGTGGCAGTGGTCCTGCTCGGAGTAACACGTGCTTTGAGGGAAGAGGCAAAGAAGCGGTTGCGCCCAAAATACTACGTGCGGGCTTGGTCCATCTCACCACAGGGCTGCCCCTGCGGGGCCACCTGGTGCCCTCACCCGGTGGACTATCAGGAGGTGCGCAGCCATGGCGACGGGGGGGAGGGGTCCCAAGGCCAGCACCCAAAAGCAGCTAGCGAAATTTGCATGGTCCAAAAATGGTGAATCGCCGCAATCGGAGAAGGAAGGGGGCAGCCGCCTCTACAAAAGGCCCGGAGCCGACTCTCCACGATGTCATGGAGGCAATAAATGGTGTGCGTGCGTCAGTGGACTCGGTCACCGTGGAGGTCTCTCTAATCAGAGCCGACCTCAAAAAGATGGACGAGAAGGTCAAAGAGCTCAAGATAGTAACAAGCGCCCTGCAGACAGATACCTCGGAACTTCAAATGCAAATGCTTGAAATGCAGAAGAAGCAGGATAGAATGTCGCAACAGCTCGATGATTATGAAGGCCGTGCCCGCCGCAATAACATTCGTATCTTAGGGGTTCCGGAGAAAACGGAGGGGCCGGCTGCTGACCTGTACGTGGAAGATCTCATTACGAAGCACCTTAAACCTAAGACCTTGTCCAGCTATTTCTCCATTGAAAGAGCCCACAGGGTACCAGAAGGTAGACCGAGACCAGGCGCGCCTCCGAGGCCCCTTATTGCTCGGGTGTTCAACTTTCGAGATAGGGACACTATCCTGCAGACTGCACGCTCGAATCCACCCCTGAAGATAGATAACTATGAAGTGGCTTTCTTTCCTGATTTTACGGCCAAGGTTCAAGCTCAACATCGCAGCTTTCAGGCGGTGAAGAAGGAACTGCGAGATCGGGAGGTGAAATATGCAATGCTCTTTCCTGCGCGGCTGAGAGTGGAGTCCGAGGGCAAGTCGTGGTTCTTTGACTCACCAGAGGCAGTCTGGGAATGGATGGAAGGCTGGAGCACGGTGGGAAGCCACAGGAGAGATCGACCTGGTGGCCGTGGCCAACACAGAGGGGTCCGCACGGAGGGGGCGAATACTGGCTCCGCAGAAGCAGACAGTCAGCTGAAGGAGCAGGACTGATGGACCGGGGCTGCGAGACTGGAGAGTCCTGGAGCCGCTGGGGGCGCAAGGAGGGGGAATTGGGGGAGGGGTGGCAATACCCATCGATACGAGACTGTGTAACTGAGTGGAGCTAACGTAATGAGACAGGCTGATGGGTTTCATTGATGTGATCTGAAAGGGATAAGTTATCATTAAGTGTGGATGGCTAAGATACAAGTCAACTGTGATATGTACCTGCGGGAAGGGGGATCAGTTTACCCCGTGCATTTTCAGCATTTTGGGGGGGGAGAGAGGCACTCTGCCATGTTTGGGGGTGGGTAGTTTTAAATCCACGGGCAGGGGGGCAGGGAGGGGGTGGGAGTTGAGGGGGTCGGGATGGGGGGCTGGGGGAGGGGGGTGTTTCGGAGTTCTTTATTGTTTTCTCGAACTACAAAGTGGTTGTGCGATCCTCAGGCAAGAGATGGACACACTGACAAGTAGGCGCTTCTGTGACAAGTCACAATATCAATGTAATGTTTGGCCATGCAGCGACTTTAAGGCTAGCTTCGACAATGGCAGACATAGCTGGGAAAGTGTTACTCTTATCGGTGGGATGAGTCAGGATTTCTTTGCTATAATGCGGACTTGTCAGATAGTAGATGTAACCGTGCTATGTGATGGGGGGTGACAAGGAATTAGTGCTCTCTGTCCTATCCTGGAATGTCCGCGGATTGGGTGATAAAATAAAGAGAGGGACGGTCCAACAATATCTGAAGAGACAGTCCCCAGATCTTGTTCTACTGCAAGAAACCCACTTAGTGGGCAACAAAAGTAGGGCTCTCAACAGGTGGGGGTACCGGCTCTTGGTGCATGCCGACTATACCACTGGTTCCAGGGGAACGTGTATTCTGATTAAAAAAGGCATACCCTTGATAGTACACAAGACATGGACAGACCCGGGGGACGGTTTGCTGTGGCCGAAGCCCAATGGGAAGGGAGGGCGCTTAATGTAGTTTCTGTTTATTTGCCACCGGCACTGGGTAGAGATGCCTTAGCAGATCTGGGCAAAGCATTGACTAGACTCCCTGACGGCACCTTGATAATGGGCGGAGATTACAATATGACAATGGATGATACGGTTGACAGATACCCGCAGAGACAGGGGGCCAGACCAAACGAACTTATGGCAGAGTTCACCGCGGCAATGGGCCTCTCAGATGTGGGGCGGGAGTTGCAAGCAGCGGATTCCAAATATACGTACTTTTCAAGTGTGCATGGTAGTCTTTCCCGAATTGATTATTTTCTAACATATACGGCCTCTGTAGGCAACTTTAGGCTCCCCCGGATGCTACCCAGAGGTATCTCGGATCATTCCCCTGTTGGGGTTGAATTTACTCACGGGGAACGACAGCTGAGACATACTATAGTGATTAACCCGTGGCTGTTGAAAATACCTGATATCAAGGAAGAGCTCTGTGTGCAAACTGGGAATTTTTTCACCGAGAATCTGGGGTCGGTGGACTCGGCACAAACGATATGGGAAACATATAAGGTGGTCCTAAAGGGATATGCTCTCTCACTGAAAACGAAATATATTGCAAATAGGCGCAAGCTCCTAGTCCAACTAGAGGAGGAGCTTCGGGGACTTGAGGCTGAACATGCACGGAATCCCTCAGAAGATACACTACATAGTTTGACGCTGAAACAAGACGAGTATAGACTTAAGGCGCGTGAACACATGATGGCTAAGCTTGGGGCTGCCCAGCATAGGTTGTATGAGCTGGGAGATAGGGCGGGGAAGACATTAGCTTGGCTGGAAAGGAGAGAACAGGGTACGAGGTGGGTGCCCCGATTAACATCGCCTAGCGGAGAGGTGCTCTATCACCCCAAGGATATAGCGGAAGCATTTGCAGGCTACTTTGAGGGAGTTTATTCTCCCTCCACTAAGTATACCGCAGAAGACTCGCGCCAGCTCTTGGCAGAAAGTGACATTCCGACTCTCTCGAAGCTGGATATGGATGCGCTGGAGGAAGATCTGACAAACGGTGAAATCCAGAAAGCTATTGGCCAAATTAAGTCAGGGAAGGCGATGGGGCCAAATGGCACCCCCATTGAGTTCCTTAAGGTTATGGCCTCTCAGGCTGTCCCACATCTGCGGGCAATGTATGAGGAAAGCTGTGAGAAGGGAGTTCTGCCAGTAGACCAGCGTCTGGCTAGCATAGTTGTTATTCATAAAGCAGGAAAGACTGTGGATGATTGTAGCTCGTACAGGCCCATCTCGCTGATAAATGTAGAGGCAAAGATCTTAGCCAAAGTACTTGCCACACGGCTTGGAACTGTAATTTCCTCCTTAGTGCACCCAGATCAATCTGGCTTCATGCCCAGGAGAAATACGGCTCTTAATATACGCCGATTGCACAACGTGATGGCCTGAAGGGAATTTTTGAGAGAAGATGCTGCTATACTGTCCTTGGGTGCCTCAATGGCATTCGATTCGATCGAGTGGCCCTATCTCTTCGAAGTGCTGGTGAGGGCTGGGTTGGGCCCTAAATTTATAAGCTGGGTGAAGCTGCTATATACCGACATCCAGGGGCAGGTGAGAGTTAACAACTACACGTCGCATACGTTTACGCTAAGAAGGGGCACCAGACAGGGATGTCCACTGTCCCCGATGCTGTTTTCCCTGATGTTGGAGCCCCTCGCGGCATGGATCCGCCGGGTTGTGAGGGTGAGAGGTCTCCGATGGTCGTTGGAGTGTGAGGACAGAATATCCCTATATGCGGACGACATCTTGCTTTACCTGGCCTCCCCATACGAGTCTATACACACTGTTCTGAACATTTTCACAAACTTTGGGAAATACTCGGGGTACGCAATAAACTGGGGTAAATCTGTATTGTTTGTTTTACATGGGAAAACTCCCCGTCTCCCGAGAGATTGTGCGTTAGTGGTAGCGGAAGAAGGCTTTAAGTATCTAGGAGTTTTGATCACGTCTGACCCAGCTCTCTTTTACAGCCGCAATTTGGCGCCCCCGTTAGCTAGATTGAAAACGGATGTTAAGCATTGGCGGTCGCTGCCTCTGTCTTTGGTGGGCCGCGCTGCTCTTTTCAAAATGTTGGCGCTCCCGCGATTCTTGTATATTCTCCAAAACTGCCCACACCGAATTCCAGACGCGTATTTTGTAGCGGTTGAAGGGGAGATACGCACTCTGTTATGGGATGGCAAGGCCTCTAGAATCTCGCTTCAGAAGCTAACGAAGGGGTGGTATGATGGGGGAATAGCGCTGCCCGACATCAGGTTGTATTACTGGGCTTCCCAGTTGGTGGTCGTAAACTATTGGATGTATGCCCCGCCAACGGATCCGGCCTTTGCCCTAGATAGGTACCAGATGGACCGCTCGGGCTATTTGGGTGCCCTATATTCCCGCACACAGAAACAAAGCTATATTGGCCCAACACTGCACACGGTGCAAATCTGGCGTTTGGTGAATTCGCGGCTGGGATGGGCGGGCGTCCTCACTCAGGCAACGCCACTATGGTATGCTCAGAAACTAGGCATGCTGTGCTATCAACCAGGATTTGACAGATGGGATGTCATTGGTATTTCGACAGTGAACGATTTGGTTAAAAAGGGCGCAATACTCAAATTTGAGGAGCTCCAGAAGAGCTATCAGTTGGCGCCGGGAGAGGTTTTCAGGTATCTGCAAATCAGACACGCCCTGCGGGCGGCCTTCCCGAGCTGCGAAAATATACCGGACTCCTCGCCTCTGGAGGATCGCCTGCTGGATGGGCCACTGCAGTCTAAGGCGATATCATTGACTTATAAAAAACTTAGTAATAATTTGCCAGATGCCTTTGGCAAGCTCAAGGAGCAATGGGAGAAAGACCTGGGACCGATCGATGAGGAGGATTGGCGACAGGCTCTTATGTCACCCAGAGAGGCGGCCATAGTGCTTAGATTCAGACTAATACAGCTCAGGATTCTGCATCGCTCTTATATGACGGGGGATAACGCTGGCCAAGATAGGGTCTCGGCCAGATGACCAGTGTTTGAGGGGTTGTAGGCAGCCAGCTACTTTCTATCATATACTGTGGGAATGCCCGCTGGTGCAAAATCTCTGGGAAAGGGCCACGAACCATATGCAATCTACATTAGGGAAGAAAGTGAACCTGACACCCAGACTGGGTTTGCTCAATATATGGGAGGACACGGACCTGACTGACATAGAACAACAACTGGTGACGCTGGGATACACACTAGTAAAAAGGGAACTGGCGAAGGGATGGGGGGAGTGGCACCGCCTAAGGTGTCGGTGTGGCTGAAAGAGCTTGATAGGTGCATGATCGCGGAGAAAGCGGTCTTCATAACTAGAGGATGCCCAAAGAAGTGGGATAAGAAATGGATGAAATGGAATAAGCATAGAGGAGAGATCTGTGAATCACCCATGGTGGAATTGGACATGCGGAGAAATACGGACAGAGATGTAACTATTTAACATATCTGCTGCCTCATCATATGTAACATGTATGGAGATGTTTATAGCCTACGGAAAATGTAACAAGCGCTGTATATTTGTACGCCACAAAATGTTACTAATAAAAATATTTATAAAAAAAAAAAAAAAAGAAATGTATATTGTCATACACCCAAGTCAGTTGTTATGGATACCAGATGGAACACTCGGAGAAGTCAATTCTAAATTGATGTGACAAGCATCGACAATTGAAGTACACAACGGATTTATCACCAAATGTTTCTAAATAAAGAACATAGACAAGAAAGATCATTACATGAAATCTAATAATAGACTTCTAGACAGTCCTGTTTGGTGATGCCATAAGGATGGCCATCTTAAATATCAATATGGCTATGGGGAGTTTTGTCAGTGTATATTTATCATGAATTATCGGTTCTTCTCCCCACTGTCATGTCCCCAATACAGGAATAGATGTGTTGGGATTGTGACTTAATTCGTACGTGGGTAGATATGTATCAAGGAAGCGTCACTTGAAAGTAATCTAACAAAGAAAAAGAAACATAACTAAGTAGATAGTACAGTGTAGCAATTAGTCATGGAACAAGCTATGTATGATACTGGAAACCTGAAACCTAGGTGTTAAAAAAAGGGGGCTCAATGATTCAACATATCAGTGATGCCAATTCGTCAGTCTGTATGCCGTACGGTGTGAAGAACCAGTATATTGAAGGAGCAGACTAAAATTAAACTAAGTCTGACAAATTGGGATCACTATCGTGGCGTGTATATATATATATATATATATATATATATATATATATATATATATATATAGCAGAAAAATGGATTTTAAAAATGATATAAAGATACCAACATCAGGTCTTTGTAATGGTCATTACATGGCGGAGATCTAGTTTTCAACGTGCTAAATATATACCTATAGAGACTGAGCAATGGTATGATCTATGTATTATGCAGATCTTGGTGTCTCAGACAGTAAATGTACCACCATGAAGAATGGTCGTTATTTTTGCCTCTATATTGCTAAGATCTAATTTTCGAAGCGATAAATTCACCCCATTGGGAACCATGAATGTATGTAAACTACTTCGTGATTGGCATATCTTTTCTAATAATTGTGGATCACTATCACTATGTATGTGTGACAAGAATTAGATGCATATTGTCAAGTGTCTTACAATGACTTAAGTTATAAATAAAACTTCGATGAATGTAACGATAAAACTAAAGACAGGCTAATCAAGTGGGATTTATTCGTGATTGTAACACGATAAAACACGGTGATTTCAGTTATAAGTAACACCTCTAGGGATACAATGTTAAGACTAAAGACCGGCTAATCAACTGAAATTTACCCATGATCGTAGAACGATAAAACATGGTTGGAAAGAGTCCTCTGCTTCAAAATGGCGATGAATGAATGGGAAGGAGAAGGCTTCCTTTAAAAGGGGGTATCAGGAGATGACGTAATTGACGCAGGCAGCGTCAAGATAGTTCCGGGCAACTAACAAGGTCATGAACCATTTAAAGAAAACTAGACCGTAAACTTATGTAGGTTCTATTCATGTAAATATCAGGAAGTGATGAAATGAATGCAAAAAAGCGTAAAAATGGTTATAAACGATCTATGGGGTGACAAACCATGTAAAAACGACTAGAGTGTTCACTGTTGTGAATAAACTCAGTTAAATTGAGGAGAATAATCGAGAACCAATACCATAGTATAAACTCTTGCCAAACTATGGAAAGACTGTTTAAATTCCAATAGATCTATTGATTATCATATCTATGAATTGTAATGTCTTCCAGCTTAATTGAAGAGCCATTCAGAGCCTATGCACCCACTCTGGACTAATTCAGCCAGTCACAGACTCAGTCGGGGACTCCTGTACCCACTCAGATTCACTTTTAGACTCATGCACCCACTTACAGACCCACTCAGACACTCACACACCCATTCACTGATCCACTCAGAAGCTCACGCACCGTCTCAGACCCACTCAGACATTTATGCACCAACTCCGACACACTCTCAGACAATGATGCACCCACTCTAAGAGCCATTGAGACACTCATGCCCCCACTCACACACCCCCTCAGAAAGTGATGTATGTACTCTCCGACCCACTGAGAGACTTATACGTCCACTTACACATTTAAACATTCACAAAACTAGCCACGGAGGCATTGTCACATGCATAGAGTCAAAATGAGTTATACATCTTAAATGTGTCGTTGTGCATTGAATTTGTGACACTTATGCACCCACTCACAGACCCACTCGGACACTCATACACCCAGTCACAGAGCCACTGAGACACTCATGCACTCACTCGGAGACTCATGCACCCACTCAGATTTACTCAGAGACTCATGCACCCACTCAGACATGCTCTCACTCAGAGAGCCACTCAGACACTCATACATCCATTCACAGAGCTACTCAGACTCATGCGGCCAGCCACAGACCCAGTCAGAGACTCCTGCACCCACTCACAGATTCACTCAGACTCACACACCCACTCAGACTCTCACACGCTCTCACTGACCAAATCAGAAGTTCATGCCCCGAGTCTAAGACCTACTCAATTCAATTCAAATACGCTTTATTCGATTTAAAATATTAAATCATAAAAGCACAGTACAATAAAAAATATGCATCTTTTCATACATATGTTTTAACAAACCATTAAAATAACATCAGTTAAGATAAAAAAACTTCAGCATCGAGTACGCATCCATTAACATACGAGGATTTATAGATAGGGTCATTTCACAATTGAAAAGAGGAGACATTACATTGTTTTTCTGCATCTAATCACCCCTTTCATATACTTAGCTAAATAATCAATAAAAATGTCATCATCTAAAAGTTGCAGTTTAAAAAAAGCGGGCCGGCGTTGTCTCAAACCTAACTCTTTCAGGATAGGCAAAATCCATCTTTTCCTTAATAGGGTATATAATTTACAGAAAAAAATAATATGCATCGTAGTCTGGGAAGATGTATTGTCACATGGACAGAGACCTAAAGAACGTGACCAATCATTCATGTTTGGAAATGTGACCATATTATGGAAGTTGCCTAAACGTAGGCGTGTCAATAACATCCTGTCGTAGCTCCCCTTTACATTTAATAAATATGGTTGTATCCCCGGTTGTATCAAGAGCATTTGATTCTCTCTAACAGACATTTTACTATTGTTATGGGCAAGTCTGGTCATCTCCAAGAAATTCATACATGCAATCTTTAGTTCTTGCCTTGGAATGGTAGTGATGCTAGCAGGGTTAGAAAAATATTCAAGGCATCCCAAATCGGCCACAAAGTGTTTAACGTAATTGAGCCAAGGGATGCAGGATACCCGCTGCAAGTTCAGGCAGTCATTTATCACATTCCGATTAAAACCAGTGGCTGTGCTCGTCCATATCTTGTGCCATAATAAAACCGGTTGCATTTTAATCAAGTCAGATAAATATGAAATTCCCAGTTCAGCATGACAAATGTACGTAGCCTTACTATTTGGGGCTGCTAAAAGATATCTTAAAAACTTGTTCTCAACTAGCTGCAACGATTCTACATTTGCATGTTCCCAAATTCCGGCTCCGTACATTGCTGTTGAAATGCATTTAACCTTGTAAATTTTTAGTAATTCACCAATAGGGCGCTTTCCTAGTTTCCTAGCGAAATTTATCAGGGATCCTGTAGCTTTAGCGAATAATAATTTTCTCGATGTAATAGCATTAACCCAAGAGCCCCTTTTTTCAAATACAATTCCTAGGTATGAAAAATAATTGGCAAATTCAAGTTTCTTATTATTGATAAAAATATCCCGACACTTTACGCTAGACTTACTACATTTCATGACAAATGTTTATATAATATTCACATTAAGATCTAGACTCGACATGTAGGTTACAAAACTCGAAACAATTTGTTGCAAACCTATTTGCGTGCGGGATAGGAGGACGGCATCGTCCGCATATAATAATGCTCCAATTGGCCGTTCGCCAATGCAGGGTAAGTCCTGACATTCCCTTGATAGTGTTACGCCTAGACCGTTTATGTACAAGGTGAAAAGGAAGGGGGCTAGCACGCACCCCTGCCTTACCCCCCTTCCTAACAGGGAAATTTGAGTTACGCTCACCTGCACTTCCACAGCGGACGCTTGCCTGTGCATCTTGGTATAGCTGCCGTAAAAAATTGATGAGTGGGATTTCCACACCCATGGACTCCAAGATGCTCCAAAGTTTCCGGTGACTTACACAATCAAAAGCCGAACTCAAATCGACGAAACATAAAAAGAGATTCCCACGTTTAGCTTGTATATATTTTCCCCGTATCAGGCTTAAATTTAGACCTTGTTCCACAGTACCTAGTCCTTGACGGAATCCATACTGTAGTTCCGAAATCACTCCCATATCTTCGGCCCACATCTGTAATCTGTTTAAAATAACTCGCCCAGCCACTTTCACAAAGGAGTCCAGGAGTGAAATTGGTCTATAGCAAGCCGGGTCGTTACGATCTCCTTTTTTTAAAATGGGAACGAGTATGGATTCTGCCCAGGTTGGAATAAAGCCTTGTTTGCAGCAAACCTTTAAGACAGATGTTAATAATGGACCCCACAGCAGGGGGATAGATTTATATAAATCCACAGGTATAGAGTCAGGGCCAGGGGCTTTTCCTCCCACACTCGAGTTAATAGCTGACATCACCTCGTCCACATTAAAATCAATGTCTATTGGGAGGTAGCTCGCAGGACTTGCTCTATGGTCCGAACATTGGTTTTTGTCAGCATTATCACAATATAACTTAGAGAAGTGAGTCACCTATTGGTCTTCCCCGATGGTAATCTCGATTGTGGATTTATTTTTGGGGGCCAGGAACGGGGCATTCACGGTCTTCCAGAAACCTTTTGTGTCTTTTAATTCGGTTTCTTTTTGGAGGGCCCGCCATGATTCGGTTCTTATGGCCTCCTTACGGTCTCTAAGCGAAGTTCTATACGCTATTCTGGCCATTTTTATTTCAGCCTGGTCTCTAACAGGCTTATGTAGGGCAGTTTTTAAGGCTGCATGGGCTTTACTGCAGTTAGTATCGAACCAGCCTGGCTTAATAGTAGAGGGTTTTTTATATGCTATCGATAGGTTCTTTATGGCCAGGGATATTTTTTGGAAAGAATTAAAAATATCAGAATCTGCAGCCGTCTCATCGAGGCAAACTGCACAATCAGGTTTACAGCAGCTTAAGAGCGACTTAGTTAGCTTTAGTGGATCCACTCCTGACCATTTGATTGTGTATCCATTAGATCTCTTTACAACAATATCCTGTGTGTGTGGCCTGGTGTCTTTTTGTTAACACTTTAGCCGGCATATCTAAGGTGACACTTATCCGGAAGTGATCGCTGAAGGCAACAGTGTGGGTTGTAAAGTTATGTATTCTACTGGCATATCTATTTGAGACTAACGCATAGTCTATGGTGGAACGCATCCCATGTCCATTAAATGTACTGCTGAAAGGTAGGGGGGGTGAGCATAATTCATTTGCGAAACCCATATCCACAGAATATTTGATATGATTTAGTTGGTCCCCAAGAGGAGAGTGCGAAAAATGAGTGATGCCATTATCAGGTGTTAAACCGCAAATACCTCTTTCAGCATGGGGGCACAAGCCAGTGTTAAAATCCCCTCCCCAGATTACACAAATATCCTTGTTTGTTTCCTTTTGCATTTTGTTCAAGTCCGTCTGTAGATGCCTCAGAACTACCTCGGTCTGTGCTGCAGGAAAATTGTTATAAAAGTTCAATAGAACGGTACAATGGATACTGTCAATGTGCAGTTTTAAGACCTGATAGTAGGTGTTTGATGCCGTAAAGTCTAATTTTTTAGCGTTTACCCTGTAGGAAATATAGGTGCATAGACCTCCCTTTTTCCTCCCATGACTAGAAGGTACAGCAGGGGTAAGAAACGTTTTATACCCGTTGATATGCTGTGTAATATCCACCCAGGTTTCTTGAAAGCACGGTATATCATAAGTGTCTACAAATTCTAACAAGGCAGGGTTGGAGAGTTTGGAAGTTAGACCTGCCATGTTCCAGAATAATATATTACTCGAGCAGATCCTTTACTCTCTCCTTGGTTGTTATTATTATTGTAATTAGGTTCAACATTAAGTTCGCTGGGATGATGGGCCACGCAATTTGATAAATTTGGGAAAGAAGTGCTTGTGATTGTCATATCTATTCCCTTTCTCTTTATTGCTATGCTCTGTGGTATCACTGTCAGCTATAATATTGAACTGGTCATCTGCTTGTAGCCTTCAGTTATGATGAGTAGTAGAGATGTATATATCATTTGTTGTATTAGTCTCGATAAAGTGAGGTTCCTTATAGTCAGTAAGTGTCAATTCAGAGACAGGGAGGTACTTGGCACTGGTCAGATTTGAATCTGCAGGGCTGTCCATGGTGGTAAGTCATTCTATATATTCTAATGATGAAAGTATATCAAATCTATTCTGCGCTGGTATACTAAATTGGTGTGGTGGGGCACAATTTGGAACTCTCCGCTGTAAATAGTGCTGCATTTGATTCATAGGGGGATAGAAATAACCAAGGGGCAGTACGTTTATTTCCCCGTTTGTCACATGGTCACTGCAGAGTCTAAAAAGAATCTCACAAATCAATTTAGGCGTTCTAAATGTGAGGACTATGCAGTCACCCAGAAGTGTTGTGTCCCTTTTCCCCACCCAACCCACTTTTCTCACCATCTTAAATTCCCCAAACAGAGCCTCTGTTAGCACAGCTTTGGTACCAAGCCAGCAGAGAGCCTGGTTTCTCAGGGACTCCCATGTTTCATCCACCTGGGAGGATGGCTGTGGGACATTTCCTAGAATAGTATATGGGGTTGCCTCTGGCGGCAAATTCAGTCTAGGGCCTTCCTTGTTCATGCACACTGCGCTTGGAGGAGTCGTGGGCTGGTTTAATTTAGCCTCAGTGTAAGAGGTTACACCTATCTGGTTTCGACTACGGTCACATTTATTGCCTGCCGATGTTTTGACTGTACCACGAATTATGTCAACCTGGGCAGACGGGACAACCTTTACTGGGCTTTCTATGATGTTCGGAGTATTGTTCGGGGGATTGTTGGAGCGTACACCATGGCTGTTTCTCAGTAGATCTTCGATGACTGTTACCCTAACCAGCAGTTTCTCTAGGGATTCTACAACTGTTTTTTGGAGGGCTTCTAATCTAAGACAGATTTTCCCGTAATCCTCCATGTAACTGTTTTTACAAAAAGTCAAAGCTGAGGGCCCAGTTCCCCCCTTGTCAGATTTAGATTTATTGTTACTTTTCTTTCGTTTTTTTCCTACTGTCTTGGGGTTAATTGGAGGTGAATCAGGATCCAGGGTCACTAGTGTTGCATCTGGATTTCTTGGGCGCTTAGATGGAGGTTGGATCTCGCGTTCCTGATCAGATACATATATATGATCAGACGCGTCCTGCACGCACCCATTTACCTGGATGGAAAGATTTTGGATGGGGATGTGTTCAGAATGAGGGGGACTTGAATCCACATGCTCGGGGTTTGTGGGCCCCGTGAGTTCCTCGCCCGCCCTGATACCCTGATTTAATGTTACTTCCACAGTATGAATTTGTTTCTCAATAGTTCCAATTGCCCCGGAAAGATATTTCATGAGTGAATTCTTGGACCCCCCGGCCACCCTAGATATAGTTTCTGCTTTCCTTTCCCCCATGTTACCTTCCTTCCTTAGCCCAAGCCAACTGTTTGTGTTTATAGTCCCAGCCCGTTATTATTCAGGTATCACCCTGCACTGATAGTGCCTGCGACCTAGAGGCTTTAGTAACAGATCGTGGACTAGCAACAAGTTAAGACGCTATACAATTGAATGAATAAGCCACACTACAGGGATAGGGAAAAGAGAGTTAGATTTTATAAGTGTCTGAATTCGTAGAGATTCAGTAAAAAGTCAAAGGTGATGGCACAAATCACTGCACAGTTCTTTACCATCAAACCGGGCTCCACTGTTCTAATTGATGCCACTTATGCCCCAATGCAGATGCTCTCGCGTCCTTTAGAATTATAGTCAAGCTAGCAGTCCGAATTAATCGCAGCAGGTGATAAGGTAACTCACCCTCCTGGTGTGTGGTCCTTTCAGTAGATGTTAATGGTATGGCCCAGCCCGGCCTCGGTCGGTCTAGGACGGGCTAAGACGCGCCCGCCTTGGCCCGGGCTGAGCCCAGGCATGCCCCGAGCACGTCCCGCGCTGCGGGAGGCGTTGGCGGCTTTAGTTGCGCTCCGGCGCTCGCTCTCAGGTGCTGCTGTCAACAGCCCCTCCCTCACAGGCCAGGTCCAGAGAGCAGCTGAAAAGTGCTAAGTGGAAGGTGCTGGCAGGGCAGGGGGCAGCAAGGATAAAGTGCAAACCAGTAAAAATGAAGAGTTGGTCAGAAGCGCGTCCCGAGACCTATTCAGATAGTTATGCACCACTCACTCACGCAGAAGCTCATACACCCAGTCACAGTCCAGAGACATTTATGCACCAACTCCGACACACACTTAGACACTGATGCAACCACTCTGAGCCATTGAGACACTCATGCACCCACTCACACACCCACTCAGAAAGTGATGTATGTACTCTCTGACCTACTGAGAGACTTATGTGTCCACTTACACACACATTTAGACAGTCACAAAACTAGTCACAGAGGCATTGTCATATGCATAGAGTCAAAATGAGAGTTTTAAATCTTAAATGTGTTGTGTATTGAATTAGTGCTTTTGCTTTGTAGATCCGTGACAGAGTCGCAACTCCGAAAAATATTTTTTTTAAAGGATTTAAAATGAATAATATTTAGTGTTTGGTAATAGGGTGGCTCTTAGAAGAGCTTTCGTGTTTATTGTATGTAGATTACTACTACACATAAAACAGGATTCAGTCTTTCAAGTTGTTAAGGAATAAACTGTTGCCTTTTTCAGAGAAATATACTCCATCACTTCAATATATATGCTCCATGTTGAAGCGCAAGTAGGTGTAGAATGCAGAAACCATTTTATTAACATTGTTAGACTCGGCATCTTTGGCATGGTTTCCCTCAATTTTTGCCTCCATCTCCTGTATTTTTGATGCTGTGCTGGATTTCGTTTTTGGTGGCTTAGATGCTTTGGGCACTTTGCCACTGCTGATCGGTGTCAAAGTGCAAGTGCTCCCTGTGTAAATGGTTGTTACAATTGGTTCTCCCCGATTGGCATATTTGATTTACCGGTAAGTCCCTAGTAAAGTGCACTGAAGTGTGCCAGGGCCTGTAAATCAAATGCTACTAGTGGGCCTGCAGCACTGATTGTGCCACCCACATGAGTAGCTCTGAAAATGTAACACAGACCGGCCACTGCAGTGTCTGTGCCCAGTTGTTAACTGCCATGTCAACTTGGCAAGTGCACCCACTTGCCAGGCCTAACCTTCCCTTTTCTTAAGTGTAAGGCACCCCTATGGTAGGCCCAAGGTACCCCCTGAGCAGGGTGCAGTGTATGTGAAAGGTAGGACATGTACGTGTGTGTGTGTGTGTGTGTGACATGTCCTGATAGTGAAGTACTGTCAATTTAGTTTTTCACTATTGAAAGGCTATCCTGCCCCATAGGATAGAATGGGAAATGCTTTGTAACATCTTACAAGTATAACATCCCATTGGGACAAGATAGAGAGATAAAGTTTAGGCTCTCTGAACTCAGAATGTAATATCTTTTAGTAAAGATGGTTTTTAAATTGTGTGTTTGAAACTGCCACTTTTAGAACGTAGGCATTTTCTTGTTTAACCATTCTGTGTGCCTCTGCCTGTTTGTGTATTGACTGTCTGGTTTTAGAGTGACAGGGGCTGGGGATGTGCATTCACTGTAGACAGCCACTGGGGGGGTTGAGGTGTGCCTGGCCTTTTCTGGATGACTCAGAGCTGAGCAGAATAGACCTTGGCTGAATTTAGAGTAGTGGGGGGAGATTTCCTTGCACCTGATTAGAACCCGTCTCTCTTGCACAATGCTGTCTCAACCCCCTGTGGTCATACTGCACCAGTGAGGACAGAATTGGTTTGGACTGGGCTCAGAGACCCTTGCACAAAGAGAAAAAATACATCTTAGTGTATAAGTATTAGACCTAAAACCCCAGAGATTTAGACTACATCTGGAATCAAGAATAACCTTTGCCAAGGAGAAAAGCTGGAGAAACTGAAGGAGTACTGCCCCTTTGCTGTGTGCTATCTGGGGTTGGCCTGCAGTAGCTGTTTCTGCCAAGGAAAGGACAAGGACTTTGCTGTGTGCTGTGTCCCCCTGCTTAAGGAAGATCTCCAAGGGCTTGAGTAGAGCTTGCCTCCTGTTCTGAAGTCTCGGGACACAAAGACTTCACCCCAAGCTCCCCTGAACGTCCTTGTTGGGAGTTCTGACCTGCCAAGAGGTGCCTATGTCTGTGTTGGGCCTCTGGAGGTTGTTCCTGCTGTTGGGAGCTGGAAAAGAAACGCAAGTACAAGAAAATCGATTCATCGCTCTTCTTGCGGCTGTTTTTTTGACGCAGCACCGCTGTGCGAGAAGAATCTCCAGGCATCGCTGCGCCGCTGCCGAAACCGACGCAGCGCCTGTCGCCCCTGCAAGAACCGACGCATCGAGGGATCGTGGCTGAAGAAACTGATGCAGCACCGATCGATGACGCCGCACCGATCGCCGACACCTCCCGGATTTTCACACATCGTACCTGTGTGGCAAGTTATCCCGATGCATCACCCGCGGACCAGAACCGTCTCGGAATAGACACATCACTTCCCCCTACAGACCGGATTCGACATCACTTCTCCTGCATGCAGCAGAACTGTCGCATTGCCTCCCCATGGTGTCAGGAACTGACGCATCCCTTTGCTTTTCAAGGCTTCCCATCTCTGCAGCTGTTTGGCCTTGTGAATTTTGGCGCAACTACAGGTACTTTGAGAGAAATCACGCATCCATAGTTTTCTATGGGCCACGTTGTTTGAAACCTTTTTAAAGTCATATTCTTATTACATGTATGTTGGATTTTTGTCATTTTGGTCTTGTTGAGTTTAGATAGATACTTTATTTTTCTAAACTGGTGTGGTGTCCATTTGTGGTCTTATCACTGAATTACTGTGTGTTTTGAGTACAAATACTTTACACATTGTATTTGGGATGTCTGTCTGGTCGTGCCAAGCTACCCAGGGGGTGAGCAGGGATCATCTAAAGTGTGTATCCCCCTTACCCTGACTAGAAGCAAGGATCCCTATTTGGACAAAGGTACCTACCTCTGCCAACTAGAGACCCCCATTTCTAACAAACATGTTTCCTGGCTTTGTCTTTTTTTGGACAGAATTTGTCTGACAATTTCCATTTCTGCCTTTGGCAAATGTTAGAGTAGACCAAAGTAGTAAGAGGGAAAAGTGCCATTACTTGGCCAAAGGTCTTTCATTGCAATTTCCAATCCTACCCCAGTAACAGTGCCTAGACCATTGCAACTACAGTGCAAAATTAAGAGGTCTGGATGTAGACAATCAGCAATGCTCTCAACCAAAGGAAGCAATTGCTGCCATTTTAATCCTCTGGCCAATCCAGGCAATGTCCACATTAGACAAACCCAAGTCCCTGTCAATGCCACTCTTTCTAGCAAACTCTCTGGCCCAAAAGGCATAGCTGTGGCCCACAATCCACACTCTAACCATATTGAAGGAAGGAGCAGTAGCACACAGGAGAAGGGTGTAGCTGAATGTGACAGTTGGTAGAATGAAAGACAGTAAAAATGGAGGATTGGACCTAGTTTAAGAAAAGGACGTATTTGAGTGGTGTAGATAATTTGATAGCTAATAATAGGCAGTGATTTAATAGGTAAAGTACGTAGATTTGTGATTGGCTCTGAATAAATTTAAGAGAAGTTACGCTATTGTGGATGTTACATTTTCAAGGAGTGAACCGAACCTGCTGCAGTTGAACTTGAAGCCGATATGCTCCTGTTAGAAAGTGCTATGAACGTTTGACTGACTGGTACAGTAGAGTGTTTGAAATCAGGTTGCTATGACAACTGAGGTAAAGCAGTGTGGGGGAAGGGTGCTAAATACACTCTACTTTGAATCTGCAAAGAATATGGTAGCTTAGAGACAGCACGTATTGAGAAATACCAATTTTCTAATTAAGTAGTGTGATAGGATTTGAAATATATTTAAAAAATGATATCACTATGATTGTAAATGCTTTAATGGACTCCCATATGGAGTCGCACCTCTGTTGCAAAGTTACACAGGGGAGGGTCGCGCTAAGCATCGTAACAGGGTCACAAATCCATCCACAGATACTACCAGATTTGGCTTCTAATCAGGAGACTAATAAAGGGTTAAAAAAAAGACCAATAGAAACTGGAGTAACAACTGGAGAAATTGAAAGGAACACTTTGATTTGCTAACTACATCAGTATCACTGGAAAAATAGAAAAATTGCAATTTCTGGTTCTTTCTGACAGAGTGGTAGTTATTTTTTGTGAGAAGAAATTTGGAGTGCAAGTGTGTTAAAACTGGAAGATTCAGAGAGCAAATTTGCAGGTTTGTTAATAGGCAGATTAATGATCTATACTTAAATAAATATGGTGAGTTGCATGTCCTGCAACATACCTTAAAAAGGGCTGAAAGTATTGATTAGCTTTGAAGTGAAGTGCGTAGAGTACTAGCCAATCATTTGAATAGCAAGTAATATGTACATGTAAACAGTGTGACATATAGGTGTTTGCATTATAAAGCAGACATTAAGAAATATAGTTATGCAATCATGGAATTAAGTGACTGAAAACTAAACTTTGTTAGTGGCTAAGCAAATATTTTGGGTCCTACATATAGATTTATTACCATATCTTCAATTGCTAAAGGTAATTTATTTGTAAGGCTGCAGTTCATTGCTGTAGGTATGGAGGGATCTGTAAATTATACACTAGTACACATATTCTATGTCTAATTGTGTAGCACAGAGGAGAAGGAATACAAATGTGTAAGACATGGTACTCTAGAACCACTGTCTGTCCTTTCAACATGTCTTGCACCTGGTACTGGACAGCCTGTGTGTGCAGTTTTAGTACTAGCCCAACTTTGCATTTGCAATATGTTCCCAAGCAATAAAGTCCTTTTCTACTACATGTAAGTCACCTCTAAGGTTTGCTGCAGATAGGCCATAGGCAGTGAGGTATGTGCTTAAAACATAAGACATATAGTTTGAAGTTTTAGCAACTTACATGAGCACTTGCAGGGCCATATGGGTAGTTATACAACCACTCTCAAAGTCACACTGGAATTCATATACCTATCTACAAAAGGATACACCCACTCACACACCCAGTCAGATATTCACAGACACCTCAACATTCCCTCTCACAGAGGCACATCTCTAATGTATCTAGGCCAACTGGAGGCAATTGAGCTCACAGTTGCATACCTCAATATTCACTAACACAGCCAATAAGTAATCCATGCAGCCCGTTAGAAACACATTGAGAGATCCACAGAGTCACTAAGAGAGGTAGTCAAATAAGCAACATACTTCCTTAAATATCCAAAGACACACTCAAATGGGGACTCAGACGCTCTTTCAGATATTTACTGAGGCACTAACAAGTCACCCATGTAGACAAGTTGCCCTTCAGTTATGTCTCAGGCCTGCTTCTGCAGAAACTGTGCGTGCAGTTATACAGTAGGTCAAATTCACATTTAAGGATGCTTGCCAAGCCTTAAACTCCTCTTCTGTTGCATATAACTCACCCCTAAGGTAGGCAGAAGGTAGGCCATAGGCAGTGAGCTATGTGTTTAAAACATAAGACATATACTTTTAAGTTTCTGTGACTGACATCTGCACATACAGACCTGTCTGTCCAGTTATACATCCGGTCTCACAGTCACATTGCAACTCTCATACCCATCTACAAAAAGAAAGAACCACTAATACACCCAGTCACACAATCACAATAGTACCTAACCATACACTCAGATATAGAGATACATCGTATGTATCTAGGCCCACTGGAAGCAGTTGTGCTTGCACAGTTGGATACCCCAATACTCATGAACACAGCCAATAAGCAATCCATGCTGCCCCTTAGATACACCTTTAGAAAGCCATAGAGCCACTAACAGAGGCAGTCAAATAGCAACATACTTTCTGAAATATCCAAAGACACACCCAAATATGGACTCAGAAACTCATTCAGATATCTACTGAGGCACTAACACTAACCATGTCTCAGGGCTGCTTCTGCAGAACCTGTGTGTGCCGTTTTACCGGTAGGACGAATTGACATTTAAGAGTGCTTACCAAGCCTTAACCTTCTCTTCTATTACATATTAATCACCCCTAAGGTAGGCAGAAGGTAGGCCATAGGTAGTGAGCTATGTGCTTAAAACATAAGACATAGTTACTGACATCTGTACTTACAGATCCGTATGTCCAGTTATACATCCAGTCTCACAGTCGCATTACAACTCACAGTCATCTACAAAAGGATAGAGGCACTAATACACCCAGTCACACACTGACAATAGCACTTAACCATTCAGTCAGATATAAAGATACATCATATATATCTAGCTGTACTGGAGGTAGTTCTGCACACACAGTTGCATACCCCAATTGCTTACTAACACAGCCAGTAAGCAATCCATGCAGCCCCCTAGGTACACATTTAGAGAGCCATAGAGCCACTAAAAGAAGCAGTCAAATAGCAAAACACTTTCTAAAATATCCAAAGACACACCCAAATATGGACTCAGACACTCATTCTTTTATCTACTGATGCACTAACAAGTCACCCATGTAGACAAGTTTCCCTCCCAACATGTCTCATTGCTGCTTCTGAAGAACCTGAGTGTGCAGTTTTACCGGTAGGACAAATTGACATTTAAGAGTGCTTGCCAAGCCTTAACCTCCTCTTCTATTACATATTGCTCACCCCTAAGGTATGCAGTAGGTAGGCCATAGGCAGTGAGCTATGTGCTTATAACGTAACAAACAGTAACACACCCAAGCTCACTTTCATGCATGCACTGAAACACCCAGCAGATATTCTTTCATACACCAACACACCTAAAAACACACTGATGCATTCCCTAGGACACCCAAGCATACACAAATATACCCAAACACACACTGGTCTATATGGGTATACCCCCAGGTACACTTTGATGGATATAGTGATACACTCCATTCTAAACTAACGTGTATGCTGACATAGGCAGGGACACATTTAATTATGAAAAGTTACTAACTTAGAGAGGGTATAACATAACAAGTTTCATGTTTATAAACATAGTTAAATGTTTATAATGTGCCATTTATTAGTATAGTATGAAAACCTAAATGGCTTTACTTGTTTTTTGTTTCCAGACATTTACTTCTATTTACAAATAAAGACAAAGCCAAAGAAAACAGAGAGAAGGGAGATACAGAAGAAAGAATACTATGCTCTTACAACACACCAAGAATATATTAAGAATGGGGTGAAAAAGAAAAGAGCTACTGGTAAGAAAACTAGGAAGTTTCTTAAAACAGTATATAGAAGGCTGCAAATTGAGCAAAACCAAGTAAATATGACACACTGTTTCAATTTAGCTAAAAATGGGCAAAAATGAAGCGACATTAACAGAAAACAAAAAAAAATCTGAAAATGGAAATACTTTAACAAGAAGACAGAGGCAGTTTAAGGAAATAAGAGTGAGAATGTTTCACAATAGGGTAATTCAGAATCTTCTACTATCTATGAAACAGTATAAAAGAAGGAAGGCATTCAAACAAAAGGAAAGTGTTGAGGCTATAGTTGATAAGGCATTTGCCCTGAAGAGAATCTGAGCAGAATGAGAACACTGGATAAAGCAGTATTGTCTACGAGGAGAAAAAGCCCCAAAAAAAAGATTAGTCAATAGAACAAATTTTTGTAAAATATTCCGTGGTGAATGGAAGCATTTTCTTTGATGAAGAAAGCCTCTTTCAAGAAAACACATTTGTGAATACAGTTGAAACTACTGGGCGATGTTATGAGGTAAAGGATGGTACTCCCATTGCAAAAGAGTAGATGGTTCCTAGAAATGTTGAGGAAGTGATAGCTGAAGAGTTACAGGGCAGGCATAGACAGGCCTCTGTACACCAATTGAACTGTAGTAGTATTTGCAGTGTTCAACAGGAATCAGTCAGTCAGTCAAAATCACTTTATTCGGTTAATCAAAACCATAAAAGCATGTTAAAATACCCATCACATAGAACCAAGAATTACAATAATCCATCATAGATAAAATACATGTGTAAAATTTCAACAATAAAATTTAAAGTACATATTATAAAAGGGAGAGTCAATTTACACTCTAAAAAATATGATACCACAAATGTCCAATGTAATAAAAAACGAATAGAATAAGGTAGAATATTACAAAATTATTAAATAAATGTATATAGAGAAAAGTCGAAACCCATAGGCCCACATTCTTTTAATATTTCCTTCTTTTCCTTGCTCTAACTGCTGCTGCTAAAAAGCTGGCAATATTAAAAATTTCCCAAGGGCTATTCAACATCTGCAGATAGGTAAGAGCCGGCCTAACCTGCAGGAAGCCTTTATCCTTTAAAATTGGGAAAATAAAACGCTTGCGAATCTGCAGATAATAGTCGCAAAACATGACAAAGTGCAAGGTATCTTGCCTTGAGAAGTTATCACAAGGACATGGTCCCAGATCCTCTATCTTACTCCAGCCCAAAGGTTCGGCTAATAAAAAATGTAAAAGGTTAAGCCTCAATCTAGTCAACAGAAAACGATGATGGGGCTTGTTAACTATGGCCAGATAAGGTTCCATTAAGTAAGAGGTTTTTAAAATCTGGTGAGCACGGGCGGTAGGTTTCGATAATTCAGTGGCCTCTCTTTCTGCGGAAGCTAAACGTAAGAACGAGGTCTTGGCCCACACCAGATCTTTTTTACATATACTATCAGGGTTATCAAATACCTCTGGGCGACCAAGCACCCTTGTTATACCTTTCACATGTCTCAACCATGGGATATTGCTAGCCCTATCTAGTGCCATACAATCTCGGATGATATCTTCATTTTAACACTAACTCCGGATTACACCAGATCGAAATCCATTTGAGAAGAGGGGACCTTTTAATTAGATCAGCCACACAGCCAATACCCAATTCCTCATGAATTATGTACGAAGATGTAGATTGGGGGACTGAAAGCAGGCTTCTTAAAAATTTATTTGCCACAGTTTGAAGCTCTATGCAATTTTTGAAACCCCAAACATCGGAGCCATAATTCGCAATAGCAATGCACTTAGATTTGTATATTTTTAACATTGTGTGCACAGGTTTGGCACCCAACCTTCGAGCGAAATCGAGTACCGCGCCTGTGGAACGTGCCATGGCGTTTCTCTTCGCCCTCCTTTGCGGGGCCCATGAGCATCTGTCATCAAATATAACACCTAAGTATGGAAATGAGGTGACTAGTTATTTCATTGCCGTCACCACTAAACGTTTTGATTTTACTAGGCTTTACACCCATGCTCATGGTGTGTGATTTACAAAAATGTACGTTTAGGTCCAATGAGCCCATAAAATCGGAAAAGGAGGATAGCAAGTATTGAAGCCCCACCGCTGTGCGCGCCAATAGAGCTGCATCATCTGCATACAGCAATGCAGGAATCAATTGTTTCCCCACCCGGGGGATATCCTTAGCGGCTCCACACAAAATCAAATCTAAGTTATTAATATAAAGGGTAAATAACAATGGGGCCAGAATACAGCCCTGTCTGACACCTCTTACAATATATATCTTCTGTGTTAGGTTCCCCTTTTGGTCGAGCCTTACTGCTGCAGAGAGATCCCTATGCAGGTCAGATAGGAAATACACAATATTTTCATCCATGCCCATCGCTAGCAACAGGTCCCAGAGTTTGGATCTATTTACTCGGTCAAAGGCCGAGGATAGATCCATAAACGCTAGGTGAAGTGTCCCTTTCTTGGCTACTGTATATTTCCCAATTAAAAGGTAGAGGTTTAGGCACTGATCCAGGGTGCCTCTACCCTTCCTAAAACCATATTGAAGGCTAGACAACACGCCACGCTCGTTGATCCACCCGGTCAGTTTGCTGAGAACCACTCTCCCCAGCACCTTGACTGTTGAATCGATCAACGATATTGGCCTATAACACCCTGGGTCCCCCTTCTCTCCCCTTTTAAAGACCGGGACAATAATTGATGTAGACCAGGACTTCGGCATTCCCTGTACGCATGCTGCATTTAAGACGTTGGCCAATAGCTTTGCCCATAAAGGAATATCAGCTTTAAAAAGGTCAACTGGAACCCCGTCTGGGCCCGGGGCTTTGTTGCTAGTCATTTGGGCTATGGCTGTGGCCACTTCTTGTACAGAAAAATTCAGACTTTATGCAGCGGTTAAACACGTGGTCCCTGTGTTTACTTGATTTGATAGGTCACCATAAATATGTTTAAATGTTTAAACCAGAGCTCTTCGGGGATATTGCACTCCACAGTGTTTCCCTCATTGCCCGAAAAGAAAGGTCTATTAACAATGTTCCAAAATTTGGCACTATTCTTTATCACGTCAACAGACAGCAAATCTTCCCAGGCTTCTTGTTTAATTTCCGATTTGCGTGTGTTCAACAGGAATCAATTGACATATTGAGAACTTTCCTTCATAACTTTGCATGCAAGAGTGTGAAACAGCAAATTGGTATTTTGCAATGATTAGATCCATGCAAAGTAAGAAGTATATTAATTTACAGGGATATTCACTGGCATGTCTATCGAAGAAAGTGTGCCAAAGCACCTTTCATCACTTGAATAGGTTAGCTGTTCACTGCGGGAAACAGCATTTACAACACTGTCATAACATCGCAGTGCTTTTACAACGCGGTTGTTACAACGACCGCGTTGTTAGTATGAGATACCTTTACATCGCGTCATTAGAACGACTTGCTGTAGGGGGCGCTAAGGTATTGGATATGAAATCCAACACCTTCCCTGCTGTTGCGCAAACTGGAGTAGGAATAGTAAATAATACTATTCCTAAGTCCAGTGCGCCCCCTACAGCAAGTTGTTCTAATGAGTTGCGATGTAAAGGTATCACGTACTAACATCGCGGTCGTTGTAACGACCGTGTTGTAAAAGCATGCGATGTAATAGCATGCGTTGTAACATGCTATATTCTTCACTACTCTATAATGCAAAAGTTCGTTACGAGGGTTTACTATGTGGAAACTCCTGCCCAGTATTTAGGAGAAATAAATACAGTTCTTTTGCATAGTACAGTGGAAGAGGGAGAAAAGGTTTGTGATGATATCCAGTTTAGTTTCTTTGGTCCTGAAGAGGAGTGTAGGTAAAATAATGACTTGGTATCTGCAGGTATAGCAGAACAGGAGACAGGTATTACTGTTGATAGTTTGAAGAAGAGAATACAAAATTGAACACAGTCTCTTCAGAGAAACCGAACTGTTTGTATATGTTGCCAACGCACTCACTACAAAACTCAAACTCGTTCTGTTACTTTGTCTTCAAAAACTAAAGAAGAGAACAGAGATCAGTGGCGAGAATTTGCAGCTTATTTATAGAGGAATGCTGTGATTTTTCTACACAACAAATTATATGCAAGTAATATTATAATAAGTTGGAGGATAATAAAATGCCAGCTAGAGCAATCTACAACATGTTAGAATTATTAGTTCCAATTCCACAACAACTTGAAGCTTTAAATGTTTATGGATCAATTCTAATACAATGTATACATCCATTCCAAGCTATAGTTCGTATTGAGCCAAAGATAGGGAAGTTACCTCCAACTGAGCTCCAGAAAGGTCTTAAAGGTAGAGTTGTGTACTTGCCATTAGATTTCAAGCAGGATATTGAAACTGTAGGGGTGCAGAGAGATTTGGAAGAATAACTTATTTTAGTCAACAGTGTCCCTACCAAGAGTAAAAAATATGGCAAGAGTTAGTGGATGTTAGTAAATTTTTAAAAAAACATTGTACAAGCAAATATTTTTTAAAAGAGCAACATTGTACAAACTAATATTTATTATAGAAATATACATCTTCAAGATATAACACATATGGAGGATGACGCATCATCAAGAGGTCAGATTGAAAAGGTGGATGGATCCAGATCAGAAGAAATTTATAAACACTACAATATTTATCTTCTGCATTCTAAAGAGATTATTGGTGATGCTATTGATCTCTTTGAAATGAAAAAAGCAAAGGGAGCTCCCTTGAGTGTGTGGAAGAAAAGTTTGTAAGCTCGCTGTTTTCCACGTGTTTCCTACTAGAGTAGGTGGTAGATATGACCTGCCTGTACAAATACCAGCAGCTGAGTACAGATCAACCAGACTATCAGAAGATACTAGATGTCGCCAGTGTATTACCTATATATTTCATCTACTATTTGAAAGCGACTTGTCAGGGCTATCATATGCAGTAAATTACATTCTCAAAACAGGAGTGAATTTGCAAAATCTCTCAGCAAGGGAATTTGTTGTGAAAGTTCAAGGAAAAGATGAAAACGTGGCATACAACTTGATTAATCTAATGGCATGTCGATGTGGTACCAACGAGTATTAGTATTGTCATGGTAAACTGAAAGGCATGTTGAGAAACTTAAGGGCACCTACTTGTTTCTAACACTTGGTTGTGCTGAGTATGCATGGAATGGCCGGCTTGAATTCCTGCCAGAAGGAAACTCAAACATAAAAGATATCAATCTGAAGACCGCAGGAGAACTTTGCTCATTGGACCCTGCAAATGTTTGCAGATATTTCAACCACAGGTTTCAAGCCATGATATCTTTCATCTGCAATAAAACTATTCCCTCTACTTGATGAAGTAACTGATTTCTTTTGGCGCAAAGAGTACCAAGTAAGAGGTGCTCCACATATTCACATGCTGTTATGGGTAAAAGATGCACCAAAATTTGGAACAGACAGTGATGACTATCTTGTCTTTCATACAGCAGTATGTGACATGCGCCATTCCAAAAGATGGTGGTGACAAGGGCTTGAGACAAGTTCTATGGTTTCAAACTCATAGATGTGGAAAGTACTGTTGATGAAAATACAGATAAGAACATTTTTATATGAGATGTCGTTTTGGATACCCACGACCTGTCATCTCAGAAGGAAGAGTCAACAGCTTTTTGTCTGCAGTAAGACATACTGTAATACTGAAATCACCGAAAAATACATAGAACCTCAGAAGAACAGAAGCTTCCAAGAAGATCAATGACTACAACCCAGTGATTCTGAAGATGTGGACTGCAAATATGGATCTACAATTTGTTGCAGACAATTCCATCGCTGTTGTTAGTTACGTGACTTCCTATATATCAGAATCAGAGAAGACAGATGAGATGTGGGAGGAGAATAATGCAGAAAAGAGTCTTATGAAGAAATTGTACAGTTTGTTTGAAAATGCTTCCCCATAGAGAATTAGGATCCTATGAATGCTCAGACAGGTTGAGCTTAGTTAATTTGTTCTCCAAGTCAAGAGGAATTGTGTGGGCAAGCCTTGCAAGCAGTCAAAATAGAGTATTAAAATCTTTCCCAGAAATACAGTACCTTTCAGAATTTGATCCCGAAAGTAGAGACATTCGTAAAACTAACATGCTAGATACATACTGCTCATGGAGGAGTCCTCATCTTCAAAACATGTGTGTGTCTCTATGAAGGACTTCAGCACTGTACATATAGAAGTAATCTAACTGAAAAGATAGAAGAAGGAAGATATGAAGTACTTGGATGTGACTGTTTGGTGAGACACAACAAAAGGAATCTAATTAATCACCGAAAGCTTAGTTGCCAAAGCCCTGAGAGAAGAGACTTTTTCTACTTGGCACTTTTGCAGTTATTCAAGCCATGGCGTGCTGAATCAGATTTACTTGCACTATGGGGCCTGATTCACAAAGGGCCTCTGCACTCGTGGCAGAGGCCCCACAGTCGTGGGGGAGTCTCCGCACTAGGGGTGGAATCTCCGCACTGAGAATTCTCATTGCAGAGATTCCACCCCGGGTGCAGAAACTCATCCACGACGGCAGGGCCTCCGCCACGAGTGCAGAGGCCCTTTGGGAATCAGGCCCTATGACTGTTAGGAAGACTCTTTCAATGCTGTGAAAGACTGCATTGAGTGTCCATTCTTTCCAACCAACTTGCAAATGTTGAAAGAGGAGATTGAACAGGAAGAAACCATCACTGCGGAGATAACCAAGAAGAGTTCACAAAGCAGCCAAAGTTCTGCACCAGTGAGTCAAGATCCTCTCGGAGAACCAATTATTCAAAATGAAGCAGCTATAGCTATGGGTGAGGTAGAGACTGCAATGCAGCAAACGAGAGGAAACTGTGGATTTGGAACACTTAGTAGAACAACTGAACAATGAACAAAAAGAAATTTAAAACAAAGTTAAAGATAAAATAGAGCATGGATTTCTCAACGAGAGTAAACTGTGTGATTGTTCTTCATACAAACCAATATTACTATACATCAGTTGTCAAGCTGGCACTGGAAAAAGCTTCCTAATTAAAGCTCTCACAGGTTATCTACAGAAGACAACAATCAAATTTGTCATGTGTAGTAACAGCACCAACAGGATTAGCTGCACATAACATTAAAGGTATTACTTTATATCGCCTACTAATGCTACCTGTTGAACATAACAAACTGGAATACCAGAAATTATCTGGTGAAGCCTCCCATGAGGTACAAAGAGTATTGAAGAAACTAAAGTTTTTAATCATTGATAAGGTCAGCATGGTATCAAACTTAATGCTTGCTTGCTTTCATACACTTAAGAATGCAGAAGATTATAAGAACAAACTACAAAGTACTCTTTGGAGGAAAGCGTTCGATTGTATTTGGTGACCTATTACAACTTACTCCCGTAAAAGTATAATCTGTATTCAAAACTCTTGTGCACAATGAAACAAGAAATTCTCTGGGGAGTATTGGCAATGTGAATATTTGGTTAAACTTCGAATACAAGGAACTAGTGAAAAATAAGTGTCAAGCATCTGATGTGGATTATGCAGATATACTGAAGGACATTAGAACAGGATTTCTGACAAAAGAGGTGAAAAGTGCTCTGGAAACTCGCCTTATCAAGAAACTATTTCCATCTACTGTTAAGGCAGCCAAACTAATGTACAATTTCATTGAACAGAAATCTATAGTTTATTGCCAACACTTCAATAGTGCTCTAACTTTAATGAACAATTACTACAACTGGAGAAAGACGATATTTTGGAAATTACAGCTATTGATAAAATGGAACATCAGGTAGTCACAATACACTCACAGATAAACTACAAACAAAACTGGATGCTTTGGAGAAGTCTGTATCCAAAACTGCAGGATTAGAAAAGCGTTTACACGTGTGCAAGAGGAGTCGAGTAATTTGATGGTGTAATTTAGAAGTTGAAGAAGAGTTAATAAATGGTGCAATGGGTAAAGTTATTGATTTCATAAATTTTCCGAATAGAGATGAGATTGAATACTTGGCCATAAAATTTGATTAGATTGATGGAGTGAAGCAGATTGGCCGATGTGTTGTATGTTTTTTGCTTGTGAAAGACTTCTAAGTGCGGTGCCAACATTTCCCACTCTCACTAGTGTATGCTGTAACTGTCCATAAAGCACAAGGTTTAAGTGTAGATGCAGCTTTTGTTAATATTGGAAGTACTGTATTTAAAGAAGGAATGTCATATGTAGCACTGTCACGAGTTAGAACATTGTTCGGTTTGTTGCCCAAACTGCAGATCAGATTTTATGTCTACGTTAATCCTAACAACAACTGGAAAATACTTTATAGCAATGCTCCAACGATGCAGAGCAGATGGTTCCAAACTGGAAATGCAAATTTCAAACTTGAAAAGTGGACAAATATCCATTTCGGGAAGAACTTTTACTACTTCAGCTATTATCTTTCATGAAGGAATTAATACAACCTCTGGACACTAAACTGTTTATTTAAAGAGTGAAACTGGATGGACGGAATGTAATGACATCAACCTAAAATTCAAACTAAAACCTCCTTTCAAACTACCAAACTCTTATCTTTTCTTTCTTCAACGAAAGTTCTAAGGAGAAATTATGGATAAAAAAAGTGGTGTACAGTGTTTCTACTAAGTAGTTCATCAGTCTTTAGATATTATTCGGCCTATTTGGGGTAATGTCTTTAAAAATGTCTTCAAAATTGAACAGACCTTTTAACTTCTACAAAGGAGTTAATACCATATCTGAATACTACACTATCTATTTAAAGTGTAAAACTAAATGGACATAATTTAATTACAGCACACTTAAGTTGAAAGCAAAAACTGCTGTTGTAACTAAAATAATTACCCTTTTTGTTTCATCAATCAAACTTCTACGTACTATTTGGGGGAAAAACTATATTATGGGATTTTGTCTATATGGATCATCAACATTTTTAACATCATTTGGCCTACCAGTGGTGATGTTTTCAAAAGGATCTACAAAATTGAAGAGTATTTTATATTTATTTGCAAGATTGTACCAGATATAATAATTTAAGAAATATTTTTAACATAGGTTTGTTTAGATTACTGTATTAACTCCAGAAAAAGCAAACGATTAATGAATTGTAGTGAGTGCAATGCATAGTTTTTTGTAGTGATCTACTGCGCAGCTTTCTTTTTTAGTCCTTTTATTGTTCTTCCCCATTGTTTGAGGATGCTACATACAGACCACCAATATTTATGGTGAAGAAGTATGAAAGCTGAGAACAGCAAAAGGGGGAAAATTATATTTTTACTACATTGTAATACAGTGGTACAGAATACGTAATGTGTATTGTTATGTTTCTGTAATTCTGAAGATTAAATACTAACATACCTTTAGGTTCTTTTTCTACAGCAGCTGCAGTTGAACGTCGTTAGAGGTCTCTAAACACTTTCTACCACAGACATATTGGTTAGAGATATGCATGGAGAGTGTTTTTAAACAAAGTGCTCTTGCCATAGGTTCCCAAAAGTTTCTTTTGCCTATTTTGTAATTAAAACGTTCAGTGTAGTATAGCAGATTTACAATCAGTCACACAACTCACTCATTCAGGCACTTATTCATACAGGCACTCACAATTACCCACTATTTCATTCATAGAGTATATCACACCCCCACTGGTTCACTCAGTCACTGTCACACCCATTCATTCACCCATACTCCACTCACTCACACACACACACACACAGTTACTGATACAGCGCCTCAAGCACCCACCCACAAGGGAAGAGGTGTGGCGCCGCGGCCAGGGCGACTGACGCTGGAATCTGGGGCTCACGGTTCGATCCCCGGCACCGGCGGCAGGTCAGCCCAGCACCATGTGACTCTGGGCAATAGCTTGCTTAATCTTCCCGACGGCCCCCAGCGCCGGGATGCCTTCGGGTAGCTGTTCGCGCTTTACAAATACTGGATTTACTCACTCACATATAGTCAGTCAGTCTCACAACCACTCACTCACCCATACAGCCACTGACACGCCCACTCACTCACCAATGCAGCTAGTCACACAGCCACTTACTGACTGATTCAGCCACTCACAGACCCCTACAACCATTTACACACCCACTAACTCACCCATATAGCCACTCACACCAGCACTCACCCAAACCTACATACAGTCACTCACACAGGTACTCACTCACCCATACAGTCACTCACGTAGGTACTCATGCACCCATACAGCCACTCACACACAAAATCACTCACCCAGTCACTAACACACTCACACCTTCACCCACACAGCCATTCATTCACTCATACAGCCACTCACGCACCCTCACAAACCTATACAACCACTCGTGCACCCATTCTCTCACCCATACAGCCACTGACATACCCACTCACTCACCCACACAGCTACTCAAAACCCACTCGCCCACCCGTATAGGCACTCATGTACCCTCTCATGCATCTATACAGTCAACACACAAAGCTACTCATGCAGTCTCACTCACACATCTAGCCAGTTACAGTCACTCACCCATACAGCTACTCATACACACTTTCACACCATACATTCACACATCCACGTATTCACCCATACAACCACTCACCCATAGAGCTAGTCATGCACCCTCTCACTCACACACCCAGTCACTTACTCATACAAATACTCAGACATGCACTCACTCACCTATACACTCACTAACATAACCCCTCACTCACTCCACCACTCATCCACTCACATACTCCCCCATACAGCCACTCGTGCATCAACTCACTCACTCTCATAAATGCACTCACATACTGACTCACTCACACACACACCCATTCACTCAGACATAGGTACTCATACACTCACCCACACAGCCACTCATGCACCCACTCACTCACACCATACAGCTACTCATGCACCCTCTCACTCACTCATGCAAGCACTTGCACACTGACTAACTCACTCATACAGCCAATCACACTCACTCACCCATACAGCCACTCACATACCCAATCACTTACTGATAGAGCCACTCTGGCATCCACTCACTCACAAATACAAGTACTCACACACTCACTCGTGCACTCATATAGCCACTTACACTCACTCAGACATACAGGCACTCAGACACCCACTCATTCACCCATACAGCCACTAATGCAACCTCATTCACCTATATAGCCACTCATGCAGCCACTCACTGACCCATCCAGTCAGTCACTCATGCACCCACTCACTCATATAGGGACTCACTCACCCATTCAGTTACACACACACAGCCACTCATTCACCCTCTAACTCATCCAAATAGCCACTCATACAGCCTTTCACTCACTCATACATACTAACACATGCACTAACTCACCCATACACACACTAAGCCACCCATACAATACTCACAGACCCACTCAGTCACCCATACAGGCAAACACGCACCCTTTCATTCACCTGTACAGGCTCTCACATACCTATTTACTCACCAATAGTCACACACAGTCACCCATGTAGTCCTTCGCACATCCAGTCATTCACCTATACAATCATTACAATTGTACTCACACAATCATACAGCATCTCGTACACACACTAGTTCAGATATTGAATCAGTTCCACAACCATATACTCATTTAAACACTCAATAACATACTAATAGACATAACACAGATTCATACTACGATAGATGATATAGGATGGCGCACCTGTTGAGTACAAAGTCCACAGCCATATACATTCTGAAATTATCTTTATTAGGTTCAATTTCATAAAAACAGCCAACGCGTTTTGTTCGTATAAATGAACTTCTTCAGGGCTCAAAGACAGTTCAAATTGCGTAATCAATTATAGTCAAACTGCCATACAAATCATCAGTAGATAGGACAGTCATCTCTATCCCAGAGGGGTGTAGCGTACCCTTGTGGTTGCATCACAAATCCATGCCCCTGGTCCACCATCCCATCCTGACAACAAAGCTTGAAGGAAATAAACTTTATTGAGGATATTATTAGACATGTGGCTGCAACCTGGGAAACCGCAATTAAAATCGTGGTGAAAGGGGCGCCCTATGCCCCGCTGTGGGCAGTGATACCGTTCAAACGTATAAGTCATACCATGTCCATTACTAAATGGCGGAGGGAGGTTGCCACATGATGGGGGATCTGTACACAGGCCAACAGTTCCTTACCAGGGAGGAGGCGGAATCAGTGTTTGAGTTGGGCAGGGGGCAGTAGCTCCAGTAAGCGAAAATCTCAGCGGTGGCCCGCGAGCTGTGGCCAATGTTTCCAGAGGAGCCGCACATATCCACCACTCTTCAGGCTCTCAGGACATTGGCGGGGGGCCGTAGGCTGGTGTCAAACATTTACAGGGCGCTAAGGGGGGACCTTGCTGCAGACCCCCTCCCAGTCCAAACTAAATGTGAGGCGTTAGTAGAGGAACCTTTAACAGACTCGGAATGGAAAAGGTTACATGAGGGGGTTAAGCAGATTAGTTCCAACGCCAGATTTAAACTTACCCAATTCAATATTGTCCATCAAACCTATCTGACTCCACGTGTACTACATAAAATATACGCGGACTGCCCTGCCCACTGCCCCAAATGTGGTTATACAGATGCCCATTTCGTACATATGACATGGGAATGTCCGGAATTTCGGCTGTTCTGGGGGTCGGTGCTAGAGCGCTTACGGCAGGTAAAGGGGTGGACGCTACCCCACTCCATCAAGGAGGTACTTCTGGGACTCCTCCCTAGACCTAAAGGGAAAAAGCTTACACGGAAATTCCTCCAGCAGGGGCTGGTACTGGCCAAAAGGAGGACTGCAATCAGGTGGATGAGTTCAATGCCCCCCACGGTGGAAAATTGGGCCAAAGACTTAAGGGAATGGGCAACAGCGGAGTTAATATGAATGAGGCGAGTTCGGAGGGATGAAAAGTTGGAAGAGGATGCAAGGTCCTGGTACACCGTAATCTCGGAAATCCCCATAAGGAAGGTCCTCACCTCACAAGCGACGGAGGGAACTCGGGCTGACCATGCTGACACAGAGACGGTGGTGCAGTCAGAGGGCAATCACAGTCCGAGAATATAGTGGAAACACCACAATTGCGAGACGTAGTCTGACTCATGGTACATGGTGTGGGGGGGGGGAGTTTCCTTTATGTGACCCAGGGGGGGGATGGGTGATGTATAGGAGATCATAACCAGTGCTTTGCGGGGTGTTAGTTATAGTTTGCTCAGGTAACTAGAACTGCTGAAGTTCTATGGTTTTGTACGAGTGAAATGTGAGCCGATCTATAACATCCCTGTAACCTTTGTTACAGCAACAAGCTTTGCAAGATAAGTATTGGGGCATGTTTTGGTATGCAGTCCCTCATCTTGGCAAAACACAAATGATTGTGAGCTATATATAATGATATGGTAGTTAAATTTGTTATTTTTTCCAATAAATTAGGAGTTGCGCACCCGCAAAACCGATTGCGCAGGGTACACAACTCCAGCTTAGTTTTGGTAGTAATAAAATACATATATAGACACTTCAAAGGTTTACTTTTTGTTAAGAGGTTTAGTAATACGGTAAGGAAAGTAGTGTAATAACAGATAAAAAATATTTTTATGATCGTTTTGGGGAGTCGCGATGCCCTCGTGCATTTTCAGAGTCGGCCTGTTGTCGGGACTCTGGCGATTTGTTGTTGTTTCTTTTACTATAGTAAAACCCACATATAGAAACTTTTAAGGTTTACTTTAAGGAAAGAAGTTCACTAATAGACTAACGAAAATAGTATAACTAGAGAGAAAATACATTTTAAATGCCGTTTTAATACATTTTACGGTGTCACGAGCCAGTAGGCGACAGAGTTGCATTGGCGTCGTACATCCCGTGTGACACAGAAACAAATGTATTTGATAGATGAAACACCTTTCTATCATGAATACAGGAAGGTCCCACCCCTTTCCCTCATGTTTTGGAAGTGGCTGTGAGTTTTCACACTTTTGTATTAGGCAGTCACCATTTTGAATTTTGGTTCGGAGTTTGTTTTGTAGATTCCTTGGTTTTGAAGATGGCATCTGCACCAGAGCATCTAGAGGAGGAAGAAGAGAATGTTGTGGAGGAACAGGAAGAGCCTTCTAAGAAGAAAAGGGAGAGCATAGTCTGGGAGTCTTTTACTATTCCAGAAGGAGAAAAAGTTAATGCACGTAAAGTGACGTGCAGTATTTGCCAGAAAGTACTTTTGCATGGCAGTGAGAAAACATATTCCTGCGGTTCATCTAGCATGTACAAACATCTAAGTATCATTCATGGTACTCTTTTTGTGAGAGCGGAAATGATAAGGCTTGAAAACCAGCAAGGAAGTTCTGGTGCTGGGAATGACAAAGCAGGAACATCTTCTCCTGACAGATGATTTTCAGGTGTTGCGACCACCATTCCCGAGTTTCAAAGAGCTGGCATTTTCTGTCCTAAATGTAGTACCATCCTCAGTGTAGGCGAGCAAGCTGTGTCTACGCTTGTGCAAATGATTAGTCCCCATACTTATTTTTTTGGGAGTTGTAGCACACTTTGTTTTTCTGTGCTTGTTGTCTGAAAGGACGTTCCGTATTTTTGCCAAGAAACAATAAAACACAAAATTCTAAACTGTTAAAAAAAAAAAAGAATCAAAAAACATTTTTTAAAAAATATGGTTCTTAGAACCACCTATTCCAGTTTAAGAAAAAGAAAATGTATATGTTAAATATATGTTTGTAGGAGTGTGAATCAATTGAAGAACCAAACCAACGGCGAATATCTGCAAACCACACCACCCGCACAGTTCCATATATCAAAATTCGGCGCACTCTTCCCTCAGAACCAGCTGTTGAGTGATACTGCTGCTCTGCAGACAAAACAATGATAGATAATATAGGATGGTGCACCCATTGAGTACAAAGTCCACAGTTCTATATATCCAGAAATAAATTTTCTTTATTGTGTTCTATTTCATTAAAAGAGCCAAAGAACAGCCAACGTGTTTCGTTCATATAAATGAACTTCTTCAGGGCTCAAAGACAGTTCAAATCATGTCATCAATAAAGTTTTTTTTATTTTTTGTAAACAATTTTATTATAGTTATTAGTCGGCCAGAATCACAATAAAATCCTAGTAGTAGTTACATATCGCAGGTAGTTATATCAAAAATGACGATACAGTCCTGTCAAAGAGAGAACGTGTTCACAACTGAAATCTTGCGTTACTAAACTTTGTACTGTGTCCGGACATAAACAGTTGTATCTCAAAGAGATATATCATAACATTGTAACTCTTAACCAAGCCCCCCCCCCCCCCGGGTCACATAAAGGAAACTCCCCCCCCACACCATGTACCATGAGTCAGACTCATGACGTGGTCAGTGGCATCACTGATGACATAATCCACAGAACCACTCACATACCAGCTCACCTCATAAAACATCTCATACACCTGCTCCCATTCCCACACTACCACTAACATACCCATTCACAGACCCATACAAGCACTCACACACCCACTTACTGATCCATAGAGCCACTCATATATCCACTCACCGATACAGACACTCACACAACCACTAACTCACCCATACAGCCACTCATGTACCCACTCACTCACAAATACAGCCACTCACACATTCAGTCATACAGATACACACCCACTCATACACCCTTGCCGCCACTCACACACCCAATCAATCACCAATATAGAAACTCAAAGCCACTCACTCACCAATACAGATACACACACACCCACACACTCACCCATACAGGCAATCACACTGCCATTCACATACGAATACAACTACTCACACACCCACTTATTTACCCATACAGCTACTCACACAATGACTAACTCACCCATTCTTTGCCACTGGATTCAAGATAGCCTGGCTGATGAGGGTTTTGAACCCGGAACCGGTCCCAGGATGCTTGTTTCCGGACCAGGGAAGACATGGCTTGGCAGTTCGGGCTGGACTGTTCCCATGAGGCGCAGGGTCAGACTGATTTGCATATGGCCATGTCTGAACTGGGGTGGTGGAGTGAGCTAAAGAATGATGATGGATTAAACCCAGATCAGTTGACTGGGGGTGAGTGTTTGATTTGCTCTAACGCTCCGTCCATCATCCCCTTTGGTATCGCTTTGTTCGCCCTAAGTTGGCAGGGTATGCCCAGACGTGGGTCCCTTGCTCACTTTGCCACTGGATTCAAGATAGCCTGGCTGATGAGGGTTTTGTACCCGAAACCGGTCCCAGGATGCTTGTTTCCGGTCCAGGGAAGACATGGCTTGGCAGTTCGGGCTGGACTGTTCCCATTAGGCACAGGGTCAGACTGATTTGCATATGGCCATGTCTGAACTGGGGTGGCGGAGTGAGCTAAAGAATGATGATGGATTAAACCCAGATCAGTTGACTGGGGGTGAGTGCTTGCAATGTTCAACACTCCGTCCATCATCCCCTTTGGTTTTGCTTTGTTCGCCCTAAGTTTGCAGGGTATGCCCAGACGTGGGTCCCTTGCTCACTTTGCCACTGGATTCAAGATAGCCTGGCTGATGATGGCTGTAAGCCAGAAACCGGTCCCAGGATGCTTGTTTCCGGTCCAGGGAAGACATGGCTTGGCAGTTCGGGCTGGACTGTTCCCATGAGGCACAGGGTCAGACTGATTTGCATATGGCCATGTCTGAACTGGGGTGGTGGAGTGAGCTAAAGAATGTTGATGGATTAAACCCAGATCAGTTGACTGGGGGTGAGTGTTTGATTGGTTCAAACGTTCCGTCCATCATCCCCTTTTGTATCGCTTTGGTCGCCCTAAGTTGGCGGGGGTATGCCCAGACGTGGGTCCCTTGCTCACTTTGCCACTGGATTCAAGCAAGCCTGGCTGATGACGGCTGAAATGCCAGAAACCGGTCCTAGGATGCTTGTTTCCGGTCCAGGGAAGACATGGCTTGGCAGTTCGGGCTGGACTGTTCCCATGAGGCACAGGGTCAGACTGATTTGCATATGGCCATGTCTGAACTGGGGTGGTGGAGTGAGCTAAAGAATGTTGATGGATTAAACCCAGATCAGTTGACTGGGGGTTAGTGTTTGATTTGCTCTAACGCTCCGTCCATCATCCCCTTTGGTATCGCTTTAACTCACCCATTCTGCCACAGGCCTCAAAAAATCTACTCGGCCACTCGCAATTGCAAGTAAACTTTTATCAGGCCGAGCTATTTTTAGCACCTACTAGTCCATCTGGAGAGTAAACGTAGGTGGAAAGGAACAGGTGTTCTGTTTATTCTGAAAGCAAATGTGCAATAAAGATGCCATTAAATCTTGTTTTTATCTTGACACATTTGATGTCTGTTCAAGGAAAGAGGTCAAATGTCAGTGTCTTAATTAATTGCTGCTTGGAAAATGAGGTTTATTTTCTCTCGCTTACTTGAGTTAGAGATTTTTGTCAAGTGAGCTTTCCGAAGATGTCAGTTATTTATCTTTAACACAACATTTAAACAAATAGCCTGTAAATTAATATTACAAATATTTCAAAATATATCAAGAATTAGGAAAGCACTTTTTTTGTAATTGAGAAGTGTGAAGCAAACAAAGAGTTAAATAAAAGCAAACCAGAACACTTTACTTGGTGATGTGCAAATTACACATATTTGCAGAAGGAAAATGCTACTTACCAGTATGCATCTGTTCTTGGCATGTAGAGATGCAGAGTTGTACACTATGCATAGATCACCATCTGGTGTTGGGCTCGGATGCTTGCACTTTGTTGTTGTCTTGGAAGAGTCTTTTGTAGTCACGATAGTGCGCATGGGCATCGACTCCATCCTCAGATTGTTTTTCGCCATGATGCGAAATGATGGAGTGAGTAAGAAATAAAGAGATGTCCATGTGAATGTATCTAATTAAGATAATACTGGAACAGATACAGGTTCTGGGGAGGCGGGTGGGCGGTGTACAACTCTGCAGCTCTACATGCCAAGAACAGATGCATACTGGTAAGTAGCATTTTCCGTTCGAGGCATATGAGCTACAGATTGTACACTATGCATAGACTGTACAGCAGTGTCTCCCCTAGCGGTGGTCACCTGTATCTGTTGCAGTGGTTTGAAAAAGTGTTTTAAGAACAGCTTGGCCTACAGAAGCTTGTTGCTTAGCCTGCACGTCAACACAATAGTGTTTGGTGAAGGTGTGTGGTGTAGACCATGTTGTTGCTTAACAGATGTCATCTAAGGGAATGTTCCCTAAGAATGCCATGGAAGCCCCTAGTTTGCGTGTTGAGTGCGCTCTAGGGGAATTGTTAATGTGCGTTTAGCCTTTTGGTAGCATATTTGAATGCATTTTACTATCCACCTAGCGATCCCAGCTTTGGAGATGGGGTTACCTTTATGAGGTGGTGCGAAGGCTACAAACAGTTGTTTTGTCTTTCTAAAGGGCTTAGTCTTGTCTATGTAATAAAGTAGGGCTCTTTTGACGTCCAGTGTGTGAAGAGCCCTCTCTGCTACAGAGTCTGGGTTTTGGAAAAACACTGGTAACTCAAATGATTGGTTAAGATGAAAAGCAGAGATTACTTTGGGAAGGAATTTTGGATTTGTTCTAAGAACCACCTTGTTACGATGTATTTGTAAGAATGGTTCTTGTATGGTTAAAGCCTGGATCTCACTAACCCTCCTGAGAGAGGTAATTGCGACAAGGAAAGCAACTTTCCATGTGAGGAACTGTAGTTCGCATTTGTGTAGAGGTTCAAATGGGGGACCCATGAGCCTGGTAAGAACAATGTTTAAATTCCACACTGGAGAGGGTGGCAGTCTGGGGGGGAATTATCCTTTTAAGGCCCTCCATAAAGGCTTTAATTGCAGGTACTCTAAATAGTGACAAGTGTTGTCTGTTTTGCAAATAAGCCGCAAGTGTCGCTATATGTAATCTTATGGATGAATATGCTAGATTACACCTTTGTAAGTGTAGCAAATTATGTCCTGGATTGAAGCGTCCAGCAGATCGATTTTATTGTTGTTGCAGTAAATGACAAATCTTTTCCATTTTGCTGCATAGCAAGCTCTAGTAGTAGGGCGTCTGGCTTCCTTAATGATGTTCATACAGTCCGGTGGAAGGTTAAGATAACCAAACTCTAGGACTTCAGGAGCCAGATCGCTAGATTCAGTTGACCTGGATCGGGGTGCCTTATCTCTCCATGGTTCTGCGTTAGCAACGTTGGGGAGAGACGTAGCTTTTGTTGTGGAACTACTGAAAGTTCCAGTAGTGTTGTGAACCACGGTTGCCGTGCCCATGTGGGAGCTACCAGGATCATCCTGAGAGACTGTTGTCTGAGCTTGCGTACTACTAGGGGAATCAGTGGGAGTGGCGGAAAAGCGTACGCAAATCTGCCTGACCAGTTCATCCATATCGCATTGCCTTTGGACAACGGGTCTGGAAACCTGGCGGCGAAGGTTGGGCATTTTGCATTTGCGTGTGTGGCGAACAGATCTATGTCTGGTTGAGCCCACATTTGGAAAAATGGTTGAAGAACTTGGGGATGAAGTTCCCATTCGTGTATCTGCTGTGTCTGTCGACTTATATTTAGAAAAACACAAGTGAACCCAAAAGGTAGATAAGGACCTTGGGTAACAGTTTAGTAATAGAACAGTGGTCCTTAAAAAGAACAGTATGGTCATCAGGATAAATATAGACTCCAATCAGTGCTATATTACGAGTGTCCAGCCGGACATTCAATTTAATAATTCAAAAATGTCAAAAACCAAAAATATAAACACATCAATACAGTGGGACACAAACCTGCATCCTACATAGAAACAAATACATTTAGGACAGGAATATATCAGGCAAGACAGGGTAGCTTGTGGAATATTGAACACAATGTCTAACAAGCTTGAGGAAACAGTAATTACACTTTATCAGATTTGATTAATGTGCAAACTGTTTAAATTGGTCGACGACGTTTCGATCCTCTTAAAAAAATGGTAGGATCATCATCAGGACAGTTATAAGTACAAGCCTGAATAATTAGAGATTGCCTGTGGAAAATAAGGAAAAGGGAAGGAGATTAAGGAGCGTCTAGTACAGACCGTGAAACATTATGCTATCCAGGGGGTCTGGGACCAGCCCTGGTGTGACCGCACGAGCTCGTGAAGCAGTTATGAAAACATTCGAGGACTCTCAAGAGGGCAATGACTGTGAAGGGAGATGGCTAGCGTGAGTGAGCGTGAACGTCATGGCTGCATATTAAAAATAAGGTGTAGAAGGAAACAACCGTGTGGATATGTACGCACGCAATCAATCGTGTCAAGATAGTGACAAGCGAACTGAACGGTACACACGTGAGCAAGGTGAAAAGGCCTAAAGATGTATGAGGACCGAGTTCAGAGTGCCCGCTGCGCGTGTGAGGTGACGCTCGTTCGCACAAAAGGGAAGTAATAACTAACCTCAATTGGGCTTGCGGAAGGTAAAGCCACAAACACACTCAGTGGTGGAGGCCGATTAAATATGATGTTCTGTGAAAATTCAATTCAATTGTAAGGTACCGGAATTACTAGATAACAACTGGCAGACAAGAAGTTAGAACCAGCAGGAATTCTCACCTAAGAGTGAATAACCTGGAGTTTAGACTGTAAAGTTATCAGTTCCAAGACAGCAAGTGGCGATGCACTACAGGGAAAAAGGATGGAAGGGAGGAGTGAGGAGTGAGGAAATAAAGGGGTGGCTTGGAAGGAGTCAGATGACTACGCAGGGCAGCGTGCTTACCGTTATGCTGTATGATCCAAGGCTTGATGGCAGGGATAGGCATCGGCCAATGGAATGCTCCTATTTATGGTGTGAGTGACAGGTGACTCAGCAAAAGGTGGCCATGTTGGGTGAGGGTTTTAATGAGTATGGAAGACAGACTAGGTGCGGTAAAGGGGACCACTAGAGAGCCAAAAGGAGGCAGTGAACTAAAAGAAGAGTAAATCATACAAAACAGTATTCATTATTTAGGTAACAGGGAAATTTTACCAAACAACTGAATTAACAAAATATGCTTGGTGACAATTGGACAGATATATTCAGGAACCATGGTAAAAACAAGCATCAACGCAGTTAGTGGCAGTTGTATTCAGATTACAAACTAGAGGTAGACACAGTGAGGGCGGAACATAGTTCTTGGTACAAGGAGTGGTCTAGATCAAGGTGGTCCAGTCCTCATTCCTGTTCAGTCCATTCCTGATGCTGTTCATGCGGATAATCTGCTTGAGCTCCTCTTTATTCAGAAGTTGTGCAATGTCTCCGCCTCTTGAGGGGTTGTTTAACAACGTTTATGACTGTCTATTTAATGTCATCTTCATTGTGTCCTGCCTCAGTGAAATGATCCACTAAGGGCGCGTTGGGAGTTTTGCAGCGCACTCTACTCCTATGTTGTCCAATTCGGGTCTTCACTTTTTGTGTTGTTTGCCCAATGTAAATAAGCAAGCAAGGACATTGAATCAAATAAATGACATTGCAAGTATTACAGTTGGAAAATGATCTTGATTTGATTGACACATTATTGAAGGTAAACTCTTTGCCTTCTAGAGTAAAATCACACACATTACAGTTGCCGCATTTGGCGTGCCCGATTAGAGGTTCAAGGCCCCAATGTACATCAAGAGTGGTAGCTACCCTAGAATTAGGTAGAACCGCCCGTACCAGGTGGTCTTTGAGATTGCGGCTTTTGCGGAAAGCAAATAGAGGGCGCTCAATGTTCAAATTGCCTGCGTTCACAGTAGGCCAGTGCTTGCTGATAGATTTACGGATGGGGTTCGAAATAGGGGAGAATGTGGTCACACAGACTATGCGATTGTTGTCAGACTTGATTTTGGGGGAAAGCAGGATTTCTCTTGGGCAGTACCAGGCACGCTTCTGTGCTGTTCGTACCAGGCGTTTAGGGTAACCGCGTGCTTTCAACTTGGTAGATAAGATTGACGCTTCGCGAAAATAATACTCTTTGGCGAAGCAATTGCGTCTTATCTGCAAAAATTGGGAGTATGGTAAAGAGTCACGTAGTGCTCGTGGGTGATTACTTTCGTAACGAAGCAAGGTGTTACGCTCTGTAGTTTTTCTGTATAGCCTGGTAAGTAGTTCACCATTGGAATGGAATATGGTGAGATCGAGGAAAGGAATCATAGATTTGTCATGTGTAAGGGTGAAATTAAGGCCTAGACAATTGTTATTCAGCCAGTGTAGAAAATGGTTGAGGGTTTCAACATTATTGTGCCAAATCATGAAAATGTCATCTATATACCGACGCCATAATGTGACACCGGTAAAAAAGGGGTTAGTGGGAGATAGGATGGTAGTCGTTTCAAGGTGGTCCATGAAAAGTATAGCCAAGTTGGGGGCAAAAACGGCCCCCATTGATGTTCCTTTGACTTGTTGGTAATATTCGTACTCAAAAGAGAAGAAATTTCTAGTAAGGCAAAGTTCAAGTAGTTGCAGAATGAACACAGTGGGGACAGTGTGGGGGCGAGGCCTGGAGTCAAGTACTCCTTGGATCACCGTCATCGCCAGAACCTGCGGTTTGTTAGTGTACAAGAATTCAATATCCATTGTACAGAGTATATCACTGGTAGGGTCAAAAGGGTGGTGCTCGACTAAGTTAATCATTGCCATACTATCCCTTACATAGCATTCAGTGCCAGGTACAAAGTCTTTAATAAAGTAGTCAACGTATTGACCCAGGGGTTCAAGTATAGAGCCGCACCCCGAAACTACTGGACGTCCAGGGGGGCTCGTGAGGTTTTTATGCACTTTGGGAAGTGTGTAAATCACTGGCATGCGCGGTGATTTCACATTTAAAAAAAAGGAATTCCTTTTGACTTAGAAAACCCTCAGATTTTGCATTTGTGGTGATCTGTAAGATTAGGTTTTGTAGTTCCCTTGTTGGATTAGTGGGCAGTCTACAGTAGTGGTCAGTATTAGAGAGCCGACGCAGAATTTCAGATTTGTAGGTTTGCTTCTCTTGCAGGACAATCCCACCACCTTTATCGGCAGATTTGATTATTAGAGATTCGTTCCTTTTAAGAGAATCAATGGCTTTCCTTTCACTAAGGGAAATATTGTATGGGATGAAACGTTTCTTGCTCTCAAGCGTGGCCAAGTCATTCAATACCAGTTTTTCGAATGTGGATATTTCGCCTGGGATCATGCTGCCCGAGGGGGAGAACGTAGATGGTGGTCGGAAGGGAGTGTTAGAGATGACGGTGGGTGAAGGATTGAGCAGAAAAAATGCATGTAGACGAAGACGTCTAAAAAATCTCAATAGTTCAGTATGTAGTTCCAGGAGGTTTGGATGGATGGTAGGGACAAAGGACAAGCCTTTACTTAAAAGAGACAGTTCAGAGTCAGCAAGGACGTGTTTGAACAAATTAAAAATGGGTATAAGTTGTGAGGATGCAGAGTCATTGTTGTCAGAGTTTACCATTGGTAAAACTTCTGGCGTGTCTGGCGCTCGCCTGGGGGGTTGTGCCATCGTTGGGCTTGTTTCACGCACCCGCGTTTGGGTGGGTCGCTTTGGCCTCTCCCTAAAAAATTGGGTCCGGGGTTGAGTGTGGAAGTGCTAGGGTTTTCTCCGGAGTCTGAGTTTTCAGATGAGTCAGCAGAGGTGTCTGAAAAACCCACCAAATTGTTGCGTCTATTAAAACGACCCCACGTTCTAGTGTTCTGGGGATTAGTGTACGAGCGATTTGTGTAGAAATCTTTCTGTAGATATGGATATGTGCGTTCAGTGCTATATGTTTTGATATCTTTCTTCACTTTAAGTGATTTCTTGTTCTGCTCTAATCTGTGAAAGTCCTCAACTGTCTTCTGGACTTGTTCAAGCAATTTTTTGCCGTCAGGGACTGAACAAGTGTCTTTGATCTGTCTTTCAATATCACTAATTTCTTCTGCTAGTTTTTTTTAGAGTTTCTGTGGCTGTATCAATGCCTAGTACTAACCAGTGCCTGGAGCAAGTGGTGCCTATGTAACTGAAGTTATTGATGTATTTGGGGTTGTCTGCGAAGATGCCGGGTATGTTCCTTACTTGCAGCCCGACTGGAATTATATCAGCTTTCAAGTATTCAGTGAGCATGCGGATCATAAGCTGAAGGCGGACCTGCTTCTTCTTACATCTCTCTAGTTGGTCAGAGAGGGATATGTTTGTATGAGTCGGGGTGTCTGCTGAGTCAGTGAACAGGGAAGGTCCCTCGAGTATTTTCTTAATATATTCGTCAGAATATAGGGGTGCGTGGTCTGACATAGCAGTGATGCTGAACGGTGTATTAAGACAAGAGTTAAGGAAGGTAAATGGAGACAGAGGGAAGCAGGAGTTACCCACTCACAAGGAGGGTAATAAGGAGTGTCTCCCTTGCAATCCGGCGATTGCGCTAACCATATTTACAAAAACACAAGGGAACCCAAAAGGTAGATAAGGACCTTGGGTAACAGTTTAGTATTAGAACAGTGGTCCTAAAAAAGAACAGTATGGTCATCTGGATAAATATAGACTCTAATCAGTGCTATATTACGAGTGTCCAGCCGGACATTCAATTTAATAATTCAAAAATGTCAAAAACCAAAAATATAAACACATCAATACAGTGGGACACAATCCTGCATCCTACATAGAAACATAACAAATACATTTTGGACAGGAACATATCAGGCAAGACAGGGTAGCTTGTGGAATATTGAACACAATTTCTAACAAGCTTGAGGAAACAGTAATTACACTTTATCAGATTTGATTAATGTGCAAACTGTTTAAATTGGTCGACGTTTCGATCCTCTTAAAAAAATGGTAGGATCATCATCAGGACAGTTATAAGTACAAGACCAGGAGTGATGTGGCCGTCTGAGTCGTCTGCTTCGGACACGATTTCCAGGTCCTCAGAATCCTCCTCCGGGACATCGGGGCCTTCATCGAAGATGTCCACCGGTACCGGAGCTGCTCGCTGCGCGATGATGTGTCGTCGGGCCCGGCTTCACGGATGGTCTTTTTAGATGTAAAAGAGGCGCAGGCTTGGCAATTGTTCTCGTCGTGTTCGGGCGAGAGACATAGGTTACAGACCTTGTGGTGGTCACTGTGTGGAAATTTAGCTCCACACTGGGGGCATTTTTTAAATGGAGTCCTTTCCATGAGCTGTAGGCCCCAACGGCGTCGATAGGCCCAACGGCCCGGGTCGACGACCGGAATCGAGTAGTTGAGGTGCGCGTCTAAGATCACGTGATCGTAAACAATACCGTGGAGTTTTTTGATAGTTTGCGCGTCGAAAAGGTTTGGACAATATGGTGCCGAACCGGAGCGCAGAAGTTACATTCGAACCTGATTACGGAAAAAAATCTGAGGATGGAGTCGATGCCCATGCGCACTATCATCCAAAGGAGGAGTCACCTATCTCGTAACTACAAAAGACTCTTCCAAGACAACAACAAAGTGCAAGCATCCGAGCCCAACACCAGATGGCGATCTATGTAAAATATGCTGATTACAAATGCAAGTGTGCTACCACTTCATGCTTTAGTTATGTATTTATTAAAAGTGATAGTTTTTAACCTCTTCGGTGCTCAGGACGGCCCCCGGCCGTCCGACGTCACAATGGGCGTATGCGGAGGACGGCCGTCCGAAACACGCCCACTCATTAATTCTCCCGCACAGCGGGAGAATTAGCGCAGCACCGAAGGGGTTAAACATTATTTGAGAAAGATTACTGCCCCTGCCCTGATGAAAATGCTGCTAATGAACTAAGAGGCAAGTCAGGGGTCATGCGTAGCCTATATGTGGCTAGATTTGTATTATACATGGAAAAAATGTTTAGTCTATTAAATCAAACAAAGGTTTTTTTGTACAGCAGACATGCTGAACTTACACAAAAATTTACGGTGCTCTCATATGTGATAATGAAGAAAATGGTGGCTCAATTAATTATATTTGTCCACGCTCACATGATTTGAAACGAGTTTATGGGTCAAGAGCATTACAAATAGGTCAAGTAGATTATTCAAGTCACTAGACCTGCAGGTCTAGTAACATTTCTATGATTTTTCGAGGCCTGAGCCACTCACTCACTTATACACCCACTCACGGTATGTAAGCCATTCACACATCCATACAACCACACACACTCACACCCACCCTTACAGCCACTCACATTCACTCTCCAATACAGCCACTCGCACCCAATCAACTATACACACAAACAGCTACTCACTCACCCATATAGCCACTCTCACACCCTCTCACATAACTATGCAGCCACTCACAGAGCCACTAACTCACCCACTCACTCTCCAATACAGACACTCACCCACTAACACGTCCAAACTTACACTCACACAGCCATACAGCCACTCCGACATCCACTCACACACTGATAGTCACACAGCCACTCAGGTGAGATGGTAAAAACAGTATGACTAATTACTAGAACAGAAATAGTAATTTAACTTAGGCTGTAGCTTACTATATCTCTTTAAAACTCAAATGTTTACGATACACATTTACTGGATGATGTCATCAGTGATGTCCCTGGCCATGTCATGAGCGATGTAATTTGTGAGGCCATAAGCAGTGCATTGCGGGGGCGTAAGTTATAGTTCGCTCGGGTAACTATAATTGCTGAATTTCTATGGTTTTGTACGAGAGAAATGCGAGCCTAACTATAACGTCCCTGTAACCTTTGTTTTTTTTTTCCAGTGAATATTATATATACATATATATACACACACATACACATATACATACACATGCACGGTGAAAACGTGCCTAAAAAGGTCATTCCTAGTTGTGACCCTGCTACAGGAAGAACATTTTGTGCTCCAGCTCCCACCATCAAGGCACCAGACATAGGGAATGTATTGGCTGTGAGGTAATAAATAGTGCACAAGCATAATTGTATGAAAATAAAAAATGAACACCTATAGAATGAATACTGCACATATTAAACAAAACTTAATTCCCCATCCTATGAGAGTACCTTTCAACCAGGACCAAATGCTACTTCCATCCAGACCAAACCCATCATGAACCGTATGTAGTTCCCATACACTATCTCTGATATGGTCAATCTATTCATGGACACGAAGCGAGGGGATACAAGTACAACATTCAGAGCCCACTATACACATATACTACTCATGTGAACCAGGACAACATCCAGAGCTATTCTATTTTGTAAAATGGCAGTTTTATTTAGTATTTAACTCATCAGAAACAAGTCCCAAAAACAATGCAGTGGAATTCACACCTCTTCTAGTATTTAGGCAGAAGTTCGAACTTCACATGTTGCTTGTCCCAAGCTGTACATTGCAAAAAAGATGGAGGAAAAAGGGGTTGGTTTCAGAGATTGCACAGGACAGTCTTTGTCGATTGTGGGGAACTGATCATAAAATGGAGAGATAGCTGGAAACATATAGGAAGGCTAAAAAGTCCCAGACCAATCTGCTGACAATGAGGGACAGGCTTGTTTACCACAGACAAAATATATTTTATACTCCCCATTGAGCCGGCTGTGGAAATGCAGGAATCCTGAAGCAACTGAAAGTTAAATGGAAAAAACAGGAATGATGTCTAAGACATTTTCCCAAACCTCTGTGCGTTAGTAGGGAGCGCCATGCAGCTCTGCACAGATGTCGTTCCATCTGGAAACAAGTAGAGCTTATATAAGCGTCACCCCATGCGCTGACGTCCGTTGCTTTCAAGACTGTCCGTGTCCCAGGCGTGGACTCCAATAGAAAATTGGGTGCGACTATTGTGCAGATTCCTAGACTTGGAATCTTATTAATGGATAGTGTTCAAACACAGAATGGGCAGGATGGGAGGGTTGGTGACGAATCTGCGACTAGATTAGAGTCTCTACGAGAAAGAGAGTAAGGTAAGTAACTTGTTCTTCTGATAGAGACTTTTAGCCACAGAGTCCTCACCTTTTGAATAGATACCAAAGCAGTGCCTAATTCAGAGGTGGGTCTGTGAATGGACCAGAAAGACAAACTTGGACAAGAATCACTGGGCTTCAGTACCAATAGACCCCCGGAAGAATAACCATTCATAAGAACTAATTTCCTCTTTTCCCATTTGCTTTTATACCAATCACAGATGGCCACTATGCGCCCCTTTCCCAAAGGACCTTTTATTTGAGTGACTCGCTCATATTAGAATGCAAGCGCTGCAACATAAGGAAACTTTCTCCAGCTGTCCCCCAGTCTCTAAGAAGCACCATCATCCTAGTGCGTGTTCTCTAAACACATGCCGGACTGACCCGGTGCAAGCCTTCTACATGAAAATATGCCAAATTCTGACTAGGGGTCAAGTTGGAAACTATATGAGAGCAGCAGTGACTGGTCTGATTCTCTGCTCCCCTCTCAGTTGAAAACAATTTACCAGCTAAAACTACCCCTAAAGTATGCAACTATGTACCACCTGGTGGCTGCTTAATGGCTTATGCAGTAGAGGATCAATTCATATATGGATATATCTTAGGAGATATAAGAGTTTTGCTTCATTCCCTGTATGTCTCCTCCAGTGCATCCAAGCGCTGTTATAAGTAACAGGGACGTATGAATGGAGCAACAGGTAACATTCTACACACCTTCCTGCCCCATTAGCAAGAATGAAAGTGGCACTGTCTCAGTGTATACTCACTTGTTAATCCTTAAGCTACTTGGCCAGGTTTTGAATCCCTCCAATCTATACAGATGCTGTTGCCAAGGCTGTCTTCGTTCCGGTCGCTTGTGGCATTACTGTGGTCTTGAAACTCAGCAGAAAACTTCCTAGAAGCAAAGCGGAAGTCACATGTGCATCATACATGAGCCCGGAATCATGTGTCCCAGTAAGAGAAACAATGGAATGCTTTTAGCAGCTGGTAGCAGGGCCAATCCTTCAGATCCTCCAATGGGAAAGACATGACAATGACTGCATAAGTATAGATCTAGGAAAGTACATATCATCAAAATCCAAATGTGGTCAGGTGCCAGAAGAGTCCTTCCACAACGCTTGTGTCCCAACCGTTAATATTTCCATCCACACCCTGCAAGCCACAGTTGCAGAACCAAACCGCTCCTCTCCCTCTCCTTCCAACATCTTTATTACTTCTGCCCCCAGCAGCTGCAAGACTACTTTCCTCGCATTGAGTCTGCCCTGCATTGGGATATTTTAAGTTCTAGGGGACCATCTGCAGAACCAGCACAATCAGCATTGGCATTTACAAGAGTGCTAAAGATACAGCATAAGAAATCCAGACAAAATAACTTCCTAGGCTGAGCATTGTGGAAGGCCATCTAGTGGGAGGTGAAGAGAGCTCACCACATCAACCTCTGGTGAGAAAAGGGCCTTGTTAAGACTCTAAAACTTAAGAGGTAGAACATCTATACAGTTTAGCATACAGACTTATCACAAGTCATTTGTTGAAGCAAACACAGATAGCTCTGTCTTCAGTGTCTCCTACACTGTGGTGGAAAACAAACCCTTAAAAACAGTCACCACAGTGCATAATTCTCTGTATTTGCCTCCCTTTCTGCCTTCCTGTGTGGAGTAGGGCACCATTAAATTGCTGCTCACTAGCCGATCGTCAGTTTTGGCACTTACATATATGGCCTCACAATTCAGTTATCAAGCAGCTTCATCTCTGATGGTCTAGGTATTAGAAGAGACTCTCTGGGGCGTATGTGCTTCCTTTCCCCCAAAGACACACTGCAATACCTCAATTACCTCTATACTTACTGAATGGATGGATACATGAGGAAAGGGATCGGTGCAAAGTTAAATTAGCGGGACTCTGCTCAGAGACCATATCAGAAGCATCATCATGCACTCTGGTACAAATTTATTGAGTTACATTCTTCATTAACTTGCAACCTTGGACTTCAACATGGAGATACAGAGGGCCCTTTGTTTACTTGTTGCTATTTATTTGGATACTTTTTGTGAAGCTAAAACTCAATTTCGCCATCTACATCAGGCATGCGCAAAAAACGTATGTCAATAACATTTTTCTCAGATCAAATAGCAAGGAACTAGGAGACATCTGCTGGCAGCTAAAGACAATATTTTGGCCTGCTGCAGGCACAACTGCCAATGTATACTTGCAGTAGCCAGCTAAGGGTAAAGAAGTCTTTAAAAGGAAAAAACTAATTGTTTTCACTACAAGAGGCACAGCTACTATTGGACAAATTTGCTATTTAGCTGTGTAAAGCGACAAGGAGTGCTGCAAGACCTAAAATGGTCAGTTAATCCTTGGATAAATTCTTGCTAAAGCATCCAGGCTGGAATCTTTGTCAGATAAGGTAGATTAGGGCACCGACTGGTGCTGGGTTTAGTTAATAGTTTGGTTTATTTTTCCTACAATTTGTTTTTTTCCCCACACCCTTTAAATACTTCAGCTCTCCCTCCACTAGCTGATTTTTTATTTTTTGTTCAGTTACACTATTACTGTTTTATTTCTTTTAGCATTACCCTATTCTTGGGTGGCATGCACATTTGCACACAGCCAGAAACCTCAAACGTTCTGTGATGGGGAAGGGTTCTACCACAAGAACTAACAGCCTGGAAAACAAAGTCTCAATTGCTGACGAATAATTTTGGTTTTGGGACCTAGAAGGATGGTAGATTCCCTGTAAATCAGGTTAAAATAAAAGTGGTAAATGTATAGGATAGTACACATGGTTTACACTATCTTTTACAAAGGAAATTAGGGATGAGACAGAATAATTCCTATAGACACACAATAAATATGATACCTTCAGTTGGAATGTAAATAATTTGCTCAATCTTAGTAAGTGTCAGCAAGTCACTACATCACAAATAGTCCAGACATACATTTAGTGTCTCCAGGACACCAAGATTCTGTATCAGTAGAACACGCTGTTGAAGCAGCTTGGCAGAAGGAACTATAAGACTACCAGTTCTAGAGTGTTGTCAATGATAATCTGTTTCCATATCTGGGTCATCTAATAACTCCCTGGGTGCAATATCAGTTTTCCAACATTCTATGATTGCACCTTCTACGGCCCAATATGGAAAATCGATCCGACTGGACACGGCTTATAGCCGGAATCTGCTACATTTGCTGACTCTATAATCTAAACAGGTAATTTCAACATGTTAGTGTTTGTAATGTACTGGTCACCCCAAGAATTTGAAGGAGCGCCTCGCACTGCATGGCAAAAAGCTCCGTCACTTTTCAGGCTAGGTATTTGTTTGAAAGTGTAGACATCTAGCAGAGCTTAAATCCAGAAAAGTGTAAGTTTAAACATTTTTACCATAGTCAAAGCCTATTTATGTATAGATTATTTTCTGGTCTTATTTCAAGGAGCTCCTTGATCTCGGTCACTCTTCAGTCTCTTTAAAAGTGTTTAGCAATAGAGGTCCTGTGAATGGGCAAAGTAAACGCCACAACTCGGCTGGAATGCCATTAGGGCCAGGGGTTTTGCCAGTGTGTAGTTACCCCAGGGCCAACTCGAGCTCCTCGCTAGTGACTTCTGCTTCTAACAGCTCGCAGTCTTCAGGGGTAGGCGCGGCGCTGGAATATCAGCCCCAAACTGATTTCGGTCCTACGGTGGGACCACAAGATCGGAGCCGTATAGTTTGCCATAGTACTCCATAAAGGTGGCAGCAATAGCATCCCTGCCCATTATCAGAGAGCCCCCAGCAGATTCTAGGAGCATGACCGAGGAACCCGCCTTGCGTGGGTGCACAGCCAGTGCAACGTCTTGCTTGCCTCGTCTCCCTACTGGTATATATGGCTATGCGTCGCTAGCCACGCGTCTCGGGCCTCCTGCATAGGCTCCTGTTTGAGCATGGTTTGAGCGTGAAGAGAGTCGCGGAGGAGAGACTCCTCCATAGTGACCATGTAGCAGCCCTCAAGATTGAGTATCCGTGTTTCGAAGGCGTGCTCTCCATGCCACTGGAGTCAAGCTGGCCTGGCTGATGCGGGGTGATGCCCCGAAGCCGGTCCCAGGATGCTTGTTTCCAGTCCAGGGAGGACCTGGCCTGGCAGTTCGGGCTGGACTGTTCCCATGGGAACAGGGTCAAGACTGATTTGCATATGGTTGGGTCTGAACTGGAATGGCATGGGGGGCAAAAAAACGATGGATTTAAACCCAGATCTCTGTACTGGTGTGAATGTTTGACTTGTGCAGCATTCTGCCCATCAATGGTTCTTTTTGCACAGAGAATAAAGGGCAGGGAGAGGGGGCAGGGGCAGCAAGCTGAGCATGCAGGGCAGTCGGGCAGGAGCAATAAGCTGTCCACAAAGGACTGATGAGATGGGTCAAGGGCACGCAGATGGTTAAAGGAAGGCATGCAGAAGGTGGGTAGGGGAAGCAATCGGACCTCTGCGAGCAGACCTGCATGAGCAGGGTCAGCACAATGGACCATGGAGAGCAGGAAGGGGGGGCAGGGCAATGCAGTGAGAACAGAGAGCAGGTGGTAGGTGCTGGCGTAGCCAGCTGAACACAGAAGGCAGGCCAGGAGGGGCAGCACAATGGACCACAGAGGGCAGGTGGGAGAGGCCGGGACATACAGATGGAGGACAAAGGGCAGGCAGGAGGAAGAAATCTGGCCACAGAGGGCAGATGTGGTGGGTTGGCCAACAGCAGACCTGTGCAAACCCCTAGCTGCGAATGGCGCTGTGGAGGTATCGCTGAACATGTTAAAAAAATAAATTTTAAAAAAAACTAGAAATTCACAACAACAACAAAAAAAAAGAGGTTAAATGTATGTCCAAGTTCGGTATGGTAATAAGATCTCCACTTATGTTTTGGCAACAGAAATTTGATTTAAGCCACAACTTATTTGTAACGTACGACTGCAACTCCCACTAGTTCAGTCTGTACCTTGTTTAAACTACTGGTTGCACACTTTTGCTACTAGTCAAGCTGTGAACAATATACATTTTACCATATTGAATCAGACTTGCCTCCAGGACTACGATATTTATATTTCATAGATGAACATACGTAAATACAGTCATTGTATACTGTAAATCTTTGTGGGCCCATTACCAATTGCTTTCTTTTCTTAAGTGATCAAGCAGTTTGTAGAGTAATTTGACGAGCAGTAGCTTGGCTGATGCCATCAGTGATGTCATCTGCGATGTCCGTGATATCCTCTATGATGTCATTTAACATGTCATGAGTGATATATGTGAGGTCATAAACAGCGAATGCGGGGGCACAAATTATGATTAACTCACAGAATTATAACTGGCCAACTTCAGTGTTTTTTAAGAATTTGTTTTGAACTCATTTCAACACCGAACTATAAAATTACTTTAACCTTTGTTTTTTTCAGTGAATTTCAAGGTTTTTTTTTTTATAAGTAAGCCAAGATCTTATTGCCATACCCAACTATAACGTCACTTTAACCTATATACACACACCCTTATAGAGGTATGAATTGTTTTTTAATGTATTATTTCGATATGATCCTGGCAGGCAACTAAGACTTGCATTTTAGCAACTCTATCACTGGGGTTTGTCAGAGAACAGAATTAACAACCTTGCCTATAAAGTTAATCTGTGAGATTTCATGTAACAAAATATAGTCTGCCAGCTTAAAAAAGTGTAATAGAAATTCATGCTTAATAGCCTACCGGCTTTACCAAAAAAGTTACTTACCTTTGGTAACAATCACAACTGTATGTGGTGTCTAGAGTCAAGACATGATTCAAATACTTGTGATCTTTGACGACTAATCCAAAAGCTATGGTAGGAGGCAACTGTTCTGCCTGGATCCTAGAAATCGAGTTTCGGTGCTGTCACTACAGCCTTGTAGCGCACTCCTTGGCACCCTGACATTTGTCTTTTTCTGCGCTTTTGGATGCATTTCTGGAGCGTCTCTACTCAGCTTTGAGGTGATTTGAGCTTTCCAGAATTCTTTTTCCTACATGATGACTGTCTGTGCTGTCTGGAGTCCAGACATGTTTCAGATACTTGGGACCTTTTTCTAAGGATGGACCCAAAATCAACAAGTCAGGCCAAACTGTCAATGTCAATGAAGATTGCCGTGTTTGGGGCTGATTGAAGTTTCGCTCCCGGTCCAATCTGATGACTGCAAGGAGCAGGAGGCAGAGTCCTCCAGGGAGAGAGGAGAAAACATAATAAAATTCTCCCAGGATGCGGTCAAGGTCAAAGGTGAAGTTTCCACCTCAGTGCTCTCCACTGGCTCCCTCTTCTTCAGAGCCTTAACTGGAAAAGATAATTCCTCCATGGGACACTCGACTGACACCACCAGTGCCATTGCCACCCATTGTGCCCTTGACTGTACTGACGCGGAGCAACCCAGAGTTCCTGGCGTCAGGTGCTGACCGGGCCTTATTCATCCAGGCAATGATGGGAATTTACAGGCAATCACTGCCCCTTCTGCAGTGCTGCCAGGCCCCCTGGCAACCTTAGGGGCTCCACTGTGGGGCTTGCCGCAAATTCCTCCCTTGACGTTAAGAGCTCTATCTGGCTCAATTGGATTCTTTTCCTGGTGCCATATAAGTTACTTCTGACTCCCGGGGTTCCATCAGTTCCTCCTACCCAGACACCAATCCAGACCAGCACTGTCTTCACCACCACCTGTTCTGGAAGTTACACTGGGTCCAATTAAGACATTGGGTCTCGGAGGGAGGCTCAGTGTTTAGTGGAGGAAGAGCAGAAATGGGGGTCATGTTAGTGGCCACCAGCAATATTGGGGGGAGACTACAAAATGTTTCAGAATACATTCAGATCTTGGCCAGCTGTTAGTGGAGCATTAGGGTATGGGTTGCACCTGGGTATGGATGGCACGTGGTACAGATGGCAGCTATTACCTTCTCTACCTGAATCTGAAAATGTAGACTTCCTAGCCCTTCCAGGTGCACATCAGCTGGATACACACCAGACAGACAGACCAGCCAATGAGCCCAAACTCAGTGGAGATGGCCTCATTTCATGATGTTCTCAGAAAAGTAGTAGAGATGCTAGAATTATCCCCAACTTCGGTTGAGTGCAGATCAAACATTCTTACTAAGATCCTACAGACTGCTACTACTTCTTCAGAGCCTTTGCTTCAATTTAAAGGGCTACTTTAAGAATCTGTGACAGAGTCCTAGACCAAAAACTTCCACAACCCCATAGTTGAGCCGCACAGTAGATAGGTGATACAGACCGGCACCAGGAGTTCTGGTCTTTCTATCTGTGCACCCATCCCCAGTGTGTCGTCTTGTCCAAGTTTCGTCTACCACTAGGTTCCACTCTGTATTTTTCCCAATCCATCCGGACAGGCAATCCAAAAAATTAGGAGCTGCAGGCAAGAAGATATTTTTGCAGGCAGTCTAGCATTTGTATCACTAAATGCAGCTTGCCTTCTTGGCCAAAATATCCAAGCTTGACAGGATATTGCTGCTATGGTGGTCCCAACCTCTGACAACATTTTGCGGAGGTTGTAGGTGATGGTCTGTATGCCTGCAGGTATATTATCAAAGCGGGTCTGGATACCACAGACTGACTCCGAGGTCAGAAAAATGGGGCCGTCATGTCTGCTCAGATCAAAAATATTTTTTTAACCATGTTCAATCTGCACTTCTAGTCATGCAGTTGAACAATGAGCCCCTCTTTAGAAAAAACACTACATAAGCATGCTTCGAAGAAAGAAAAGCTACAGCCAGGTTACTTGCAACTGAAAACTTCTGAAAAGGAGTTTCATCCTTTTCAGAAGATGAAAGGCTTTTTAAAGGGCTTCAATACAAGCCAACTTGCTCAGACAACCCAATAGCAGCAGAATGCCTTTGTGTGGCAATACAATGGCAGAGGTAAGGGAAGATGTCACCAAATACAACCTTCCTCCTCCTCAGCATCACCAGGGAAGTTGTTGTAGCACATCCTGGAAGGAACATATGCGTCCAATGGAAGGAGTTTAATCTCGTTTCTATAGGCCTGGAGTGCAATAACATCGGACAAATGGGTCTTTCAAATTGCAGAAAAGAGTATACTCTCCCCATTGCAGCACAGTAGCAACAAGCCCCCAATCCCTCCCCAGTAGTCCCTTCAGTTAAAGAACCATCTGCAGATACAGTGGTAGCCTTGCTGCAGAAAGGAGCAGTGGAGTTGGTGCCTGAGCAAAAAATAGGTTAGAGGTGCTAATCTCTGTACTTCATGGTCCCCAAAAAGGATCGCTGCCTTCGGCCGATTTTAGACCTCAGGCTCCTGATCTTTTACATGTGCAAGGAGAAGTTCAAGATGCTGTCCCTGGCTCAGGTTTCTTTTTTGGAACTGGAAGAGCAAGACTAGATGGACTTCCACAAAGCAATCCTGCAGGCTCATCGTACACACCTGCGTTTGAATGGTAGGGTCCACGCACTACCAGTTTGCATTCTTCCAAATTGGGCTGATATTGCAAGTCTTAAAGGTGATAGAGGTGATCGCAGCCCATTTTAGGACATTGTGAAACCCAGTATGCCTGTACCTCAACTGGATGCACAAAGCCAGCTCGCCACTGGCTGTGTTGCGTTACCTGCAGATAACAGCATCTCTACTGTCTGACTTCGGTTTTTCCAACAATGTGCCCAAGTCTTACCTAAACCCCTCTCAGGACCTTCTGTTCATATGAGGAGTACTGGATACATCACTCAGAGCTTTCCCTCCTCCACATAGGATCTAGATCCTTCAGGATAGGATGGTGATATTTTGGGTGGCAGTTCTGACTCGAGTCCCGAGTTTGATCGATCTATTGACCTTTTTTTCATCCTCTTGCATGCACGCACACAGCGATTTGAAGGCCCTCCAGTGTTCCCTCCACAGGTAGAAGTTAAATAAATAGAGTTCTGGCAGATTCTCCAGGAACACTGCAGCAGATTTTAGCAGGTGGTAGATAGAGGAGAACCTGTTTCAAGGGAAGTCCTATAGTTTCCCACTAGCTCTGGCCATGGTAGTGACGGATGTGTCCACTTTTGGACAGGAGCGCTTCTAGCGGAGATGGAAATCAGAGGCCTCTGGTCTCCAGAGAAGACCTGCTTGAACTTGGGGCAATCTGGCTAGGACTCGAGGCATTCACCCCTTCACTTCACGGTAAGACTGTACAGATCTTGATGGACAATCCGACCACAGTGACGCATGTCAACATGTAGGGAGGAGAAGGGTCTCACAATATAACGAGAAGTGCTGTGGCTAGAGCCTCAGTCAGCGTCATCTAGGCAATTACAAGTAGTGTCCCCATCCAGAGATAATTCAAGATATCTTTGCCTGATGGGGCACACCTAAGGTGGGTCTCTATGCTCCTCACGGCACTGCGCATTGCTCAGTGTTGTGTACCCTCCAGTATCCTCTGCAGGGAGCCTTAGGGAAAAAGTGGCAGAAGGGTTGTTAGTTGGGCAAAATCAAAGGTTATGTGGCATCCTTATTAAGCCTTCCAATGACTCCTGGATCAACCTTCTCTCCAAGTCGCAGGAGATCATAAGGCTTTTGAAAGGACTGAAGAACAGGTTCCCCCCAACTCTTTCCATCTTTCCCCAATGGGACCACTGGATACTTTTGTGTATTAACATGTGCTATGACTTCGCAAAAAAAGGATCCGTCAGAAGGGGGATTCAAGCACATTTCACCAGGGCAAAATCATCCATCGTTATCTTGGCCAGAGGTGTTCCTGTGGTTGAGATTTGCATACTAAATTACAAACGTACAAAGTTAGAGTTGTCAAAAATAATTTAAAATCCCTCCTAAGTGGGCCTAATAAGGATACTCAGATGAAATATTCTATCCTTACGGTTTGAGTGGGTTACCAAAACTCTTACCTACCACAGTAATCTGAGTGATTGCATGCAACAAAGTAAATGACTACAAGCTTTACAGGAGTGTATTAATAACCCACCCATAAACGTCTATTGGCTTTAACATATGCTTTTCACAATACATTTTTCTGTCTTTGTGATAACTTTTCATACTAAATAGATCAAACCTACAGAATATTGCATGATGTTTTCCAATGAACCAGTAAGTCCTACAGCCTTTACCATTGACTTTACACCATAACCAAGGCAGGCTTACTGAAGAGCGCATAAGAATCATGTATACAATTATGCAATTACAAATATGTACAAAACTACACTTGGCAACGCAACATACAAATAATTTCAAAAAGCCTCAACAGGGATTGCCACAGTGAAAATGTTATACCCCACAGATTTGGCAGGGACAGGCGGGAATATTGGGATGGAATATTATCCTGTTTGGTACACCGGCATGTTCCGCTGCCCTGAATGCCTGACTGCAAGTTAATCTGGCAGCCTGACATTATATTTTGGCTCTAGCATCACTTTAATTTAAGTGTGTGTGCAGAGGCGTAGGCCTGTCCCTCATTATGAGATGTTCTGAACCTGTACTGTGACCTGGAGGGGCGCACCACATGTGCCCTCATTACAGACACTGGACTACTGTCCCTGTTGTGGCTTTAGAACTAATAGCGGTGGCAGCAGCATATCGTGGTTAAAGAAATCAATAGTGCGACCCAACATTTTTATCTAGATCACTCGGTCTGAGGCTTGCTGGTCCACTGGTGTTCAACTTCTATGCTGTTGCCCAGATCCTAGCGCTGACATTCTGAGTGTGTGGCTGTGTGTGTAACCAGTATAGCAGATGCATGATTTGTGAATTGGACAGAGAATGGAAGCCACTGAGATCCTTTTAGATACCTGTACCATATCACAAGTTGGAGGTTGAGGTTTGTGTACCCAGACAGTCGAAGTGTACTACTTACATTCCTGCAGCTGGAGGTAGGAAACACAAATGCCCCAGAGTGGAGACAGGGCTCATTTAGATGGTCTATTAGGCCTTTTAGTTAGCAAAAAGATGCTGATCGGTCTCCCTGAACACTGCCATTTGGTGGGTGGTAGGAGTGCGCAGTGAAACTACACTGTTGTAAAAAGTGAAAATGTCTCTAGGTGGGGCCTGCCATTCGGTCTTTCTCTTCCTTCAGTCAAATTGTTAGCAGACAGGTGCTGAATCCTCACACCTCTTTGAATCTCTGTTGTGGGCGCTCCAGGATAGATGCAGTCCCAGGGCTACCTCCAGTATGACATTTCAGTCAACAGAGAACAGCCAGGGAAAGATACCTGAAAGCAAACTATTGCAAACGGTTCTACAATTTGAGACAGTGGACCCACATGCCCTGTCTGGAAGTAGTGTATTTAAGCAGGACCCAAACCACCCAAATTTGTTGTAGTTCCAAGATCTCTATGACCAAGGAAAAGAGTGCTTTGCAGAGTACTCTCTGATTGCAACTGCCACATTGCTGAAGGTCTGAGTGGAGCTGCAACTGCTGAATTGCCAGAGGCCCAGTGGGGGAATGCATCTGCAGAACAGTCAGCCTGGCTGTGTGCTACAAGTGCGGATGTCCACCCCGGAGAAGGTACCCATGTACAGTATGGTTAGCACCACTTCAGGACTGCTGATCGCCAATCTTCAAACTGCACCTTTTGTGGCTGGGACCGTGACCCGTCAGGCCACAGAGGCCAGGCACTTGACCAACCTCCCAGGACCTGTTGAGAAGATTGCTGGATGTATGCCCTGCCAAATGTGGCCAAAACCAGGCCTGAAACCACCACCGGAGACTGCAGCAAAGATCTTCTGGTTCTCTGAGGCTTTCCACAAGCCTGCAGGAGAGTTCCTAAGCGTAGGGAAACAGCTGAAATGACTGAGATTTTTTTGTCCATGAAGGGGTAAGACAGATTGAGTGCATCTTGTGAACTGTGGGTGACAGACTGCATCCGAGCCAAATTATTGCTATTTCCGATTGCCCTTAGAGCAAAAGGGGGAGCAAGTACACAGGGAGAGTTCTGGAATGTGAGGGAGCGGCATGCATGTACCAACCGTGGGAAATCGCATCAAAAGACACTAAGCATATGAATATTAAAGTGCAAAGTATTGCTTACAACTGTGTGATGAAAGTACTTTATTATGAAGACAACGGGCTGGATATTCACTTTATAAGGTCTATTTGGTCATTGTGGAGCTCAAGCTTAATCACCCCCAATACTACCTCCCTTAGAAGTCTGCGAGTGCTTGCACTAGCTACCCTGAGAAAAAAGTGCGGAAGGGGTCGTACTTAGCTGAATTTGAAGGGCCATACACAGAAAGGCCCCAGACATCAGTAGCAAGGGGCCTCAACACTCATGGTTTGCCTGCCCCATGGCTCCCTGAATGGGAGGTGAACAGGACCAAAGCTATTGACTACTATGGTAATGTGTGAGGATTCATGAAAAACATACCTCTAAGCAGCTTGTAACAAAGGCCTATTGATTTTAGCACATGCTTTTTACATTAAGAGAGCCAGGCCTACTGATTTTGTAATTACTTCTTTTTTGGCACTGCTATACCTTTTTCCAGTTAATCAATTAGAACAATAGCTTTTATCATTTTTCACAATAATTAACTCAGGCCTACTGTACTGAGCACCAGCTTTCCCATAAGGCAATTATCAGCATAGAGTCAAAATTACAAATGTTTACAAAATTATGTTTGGCAAAGCAAAATACTATCTCTCCTAACAAGGGTTATTAAGAGGGCCTAACACTTATTCCAGTGCAAACATTTTATCTCCACAGAGGGGGAAACCAACACCAAAACCCTTGCCTACAACAGTGATCTGGGAGATTCCATCTTGAGGGTTTAGGAAAGAGCAATAACAATCCAATTCACTGCTTAATACATATTGGCTTGAACATGCTTTTCACAATAAATAGTTCCGGCCTACTGCCTTTATTGTAACTTTTCATAATAAATCGATCAGGATTATAGCCTTGATCACTGGCTTGCCACCATAACCTAACACATTCATAGGGTATCGATCATAAGCTTTCCCACAAGGCATAAAGTGCAATATAAGCACTTTTTTTCAGTGTATGCACACAACTGCTGCCCAATCAAATTCTGTACTTGAGAAACCAACATGTGGCAGAGCTTAAGCCGCTCTACCCACTGTACTTCTGTTTAAGACAAATGGGCACAAGCCTACTTGAAGTCTAAAACCTATTTCTTATGAACAAGCAAGCAAAAATATCAATATTGCAGAACGTAGGGACAGAGCTTCGCCTCACCTGTCAGTTGAGCTTCTAATGCTAGCCCCTAACCAAATTTTCCCAACAATTTCTTCACATCGGCTATCAAGAGAGGATACATATGACAGAAAGAGATCAACAGTGTTAGCACCAAAACACCATAGTCAATACTCTTACAAACATAGCTACTGCAAAAGATTAGGTTTCAATTCTATATGGGGTAAAAGGGAAAGCCCCTCCTGCTGTATTATTTAATTTAAATACCTGGGAAAATATTAACATAAACCAGGGCTACGAGTTAACCAGCTTACAGTAAAATAGGTGCAGCAGTCAATTGGGAAACCTTTCCCAAGATGCAATTTATGGACCTACACAGGACATATCTGACAATCGAGTCTGGGTTGGATGGAACTAACAAATAAGAACTTGCCTTACTTGATGGGAACATTTCTACAAAATATGGAAGCGGGTCAAACTATTACAAACCATTGAGCAGGCATTCACGGCAAACTCACTAGATTGACAAACAGAATTATTGATTGTTCACTGACTGCCTCATTGCTTGTTTGCATCCTCTTAATGTAAAAATGATACCAGGTGAAGGTTTACACAAATTATCTCTCTCAACAAGATTGTGATGAGGCTGATGGAGATGGAAGCACCCCTGGGTCTGGTTAGGGATAAAGATATCTGGTAAACCTATTCCACATTGAAGAGTAGATTCAGTCAACCATTGGGCTAAATAAATAAAAATGTAAACACCATCTGCTATATGTTCTGTGGGGACTAATAAGCTTGATGTGGACTTCTGACTAACTCAGATTTCATCCTATTTTTGAATGTGCAATTGCTGATGCAAATTGTCTATATGTAGTTCTCATTGAGCTAGAGGGTCGCTTTCATGGCAACTCTGGTTATGTTTACTGAAAATGCTAATAAGCAGCATTGAAAGCATTTTCTAAAATATAGCTATCCAAAAGTAAGCACAAACTGGTCAACTTTTCATTAGAAAGTGTACAAGATTAAAGTTACTTTCAAAGAAGCATATACTAAGTTTTAAAAATTCCCAAACGTCTGTGCATTTTAGAAATGCTGAAAAACATCAAATAATGGGCTTAAAAATGTATTTTTAAATGAGTCACAAGAGCATTTCATCAACAAACAATGAGACAAGGCCATATAGATAAGAGAAACATACAAGACAAAGGAACCTGCCAACAAAAGTTCTTGAAAGTATTTTACTTCAGGTTGAAAAATGAACAGTTCCACTGTTCTATTTAAATAAACATTTGCAAGATATACAGCAGGTGTATGAATACAATGCTGGTCACGGAAAGGCTGTTTTAAACAAATATATTTTCTTTCTGCCTTTCCCCCTCATTAAGATATGTTTACAAAAAGAACAAAACAGAAATGTATCGTAGTACAGGAAAATAGGTTTGCCCATTTAATTTATGAAACACATAAATCGAGGCAAGCATAAGATTCCTAAAGGAATCAAGACATATCTTGCCATACCACCACCTTAATATAAACAAACACATGCTTTTTGAACAAAAATGTCAGCACCCTCCAGATTACATTTACACAAGGGTAATGTGTATGAACACTTCAGTGTGTTCAATGTAATTCTGATCTGTTTGAGTATTACATATTTATAACGCGTCTTTGATAGCAGCCAACAATACTGGGTCACCATAACATTTTTAAATTTGTTCCCTAAGCAGCTGAACATAGAAACCTAGATAATTCACAACATCTTCAACACAAAAATAATACTGTGATTACATATAATGTGGTATGATTTCCTGCAGTTTGTACATAAAGTCTCAATATCTGATGGTGGCTATACAATCTGAACAAAATGATGAATTCAAAATGTAAAACAATGGAAAAATTAACATTCTTTCACTTATTACACTAGGTTTATGCTTTTATTGCTATTGTAACTTCCACATCTTTGGAATACATTTTTCCTATTTGAAGTAAAACATCAAAAAGTTTATTTCTGTGATGATTGGTTTTGTCTTTTACATAGAATTCAACTCGAAAGTATTATTTTAATCAGTAAAGTTCCTAAAAGAGTGTTTTTAACATTACGCTTGTCAAAGTTCTAGCCTATAAATAGATAAGACAATTCTAAAAGAATACATATTTGTAGTCTCTTCAGTAGCCATGCATGCACTTGTTCAGTGACTTTGGACTACTATATTTTGTCAAATCGTACACAAACATCTATGAAATGGAGTAAAACATTTACATGATAGTTAAAAAATTATCTGAATAAATACTCTTAATGTAGTTGCTGCAACCGTAATCATATTTTGTAGCTTTTGCTCTTACTTATGGTTTTTCCCTAAGACTTGAAACCAAGCATCCATTTTTGTCCTGCTTCATTCCGTTCCCGTGGCAACATTTCTGGCCTTATTTTGAGTAGTAGTCTGTCCTTAGCAACATATGAGAAATTAAAGACAACTGTTGCACAGAGTAGGAAAATTACAATCATTGAACAGAAGTCCATTAAAATGCTATTACTAAATATGGATGGAGAATAAAGCTACCAGATAAAAAGGTACTTTATTTCTCTCAAAATATGTACACTTTTATTTCTGACCAAGAAACTATGCACTTTGTTTAAAAATATAGATTTATTCTAGGCCATTGGAGCTTACAAGTACTCATTCTTGTTAGATAGATGAATAAGACCTGTTCAGAATTAAATTCACACTTGCATAGAACAAATTTAATGATTAAAAATGTATGAGGATTTTTATATCTGCATACTTGCTCAGTGTTAAATAAACTAAACTCACGAATTGAAGGGAAATCACTGTAGTGACAAAAATTGCTCCCCATATTTAGTCAGTAACAACACATGAAATACAAAACAAACACACTTGAGTATAAAATATTAAAATATAAATTTTCATATACAGTTGTCAATCTTTGATGAGGTTACTTTTTTGTTTTAATCTCGGGGGAATCGGTTCCAAAATGCCTTGGATCACCTGGACCGAAAGCATTAGTTGAAGGACCGCCCAGCATAAGGTGCTTAATGGCTCTGTAAGTTAGCTGTGAACTGAGCAGAATTCCATCTATAATTCCTAAAATAAGTATTCTGCATTCCCAAAAATGACTTTTATACCAATGATGATTTTATTGCAAAGGAAACAAATCACTTAGCAATAAAATTACCTCAGAGATTTACTGGCAAAAACTACAATAGAACTGTAACACAGAAATGATGTTGTAAGCAGATATGTGAACACTTATGAAATGTACAGGTTGCTAATACAAAATAAAATTATCAATACTTTTATATTTTAAAATAGATGGGGACCTGCTCAGATAAAAAAAGAAACTCTGCAGAGGCAATGTAACTACACATGAAAAGCAATAGAAAAAGCTGCTTTAACAGTTTGTAGTCACAAACATTTCTTCTCAGAGAAATATATTTTGCACATTTAGTTTTCCATTGAAATCATTTTCCTGGATTGTGAAGTCATTTTGATTCACTTACAGAAGTTGTGCTTCTAATTCTCTACATTCTGCCAATTATGAAGAGAACAGATGTAATCTTTCCAAACTAATCCTTTGAAAACAATACATTTATAAAGGTAATATATGAAAATGATTAACACAATCACTATTACAAATGCACATTTTTCTATAATATGCTAATTATGTACACCATAAAACGTATGTACTTTAAAACATGCACATATTTATTTTAAAGTATTTTAAAGTCTGGTTTCTCTCCAATAGGCCACCCCAAACCTCTCCTACTTCAGCCTGTATTTTTTTTTTTAATACTTTTTCTTAAATAACCACTCTTGCACACATTGGCTCCTCTCTCCATATTTCAGCATGAAGGCGGATTAGGCGAGAGATACATTGGACAAGCTCGTGCTTTGTCTCTAGGCAACCCTTTTATATCGGAAAGCAATTAAAGGATCAGCCATTTTTACTTCATAGACACTTTTTTTTTTAATGTTTCTGTTTTTTAGTCTTATGTCTTCAAGATCCCTCTGAGGCAAAGTGGGAAAAATGTGGTAGCTAATCGGCATCGAATAATCTGGAACCTTTGAACACACATCCCCGATGTTGCTGTCAAATCCATGCCGGTACCACAAGGTAATTTCACAAAATGCAACAATAAAAATAGGCACCTATCTACCAAGTTCTGAGAGAGATTCCTTCTTATGTTTCCGCTTTTTGCCCTGATAAGATGGGTTGTTGTATTTGTTGCTTTGATGAGGTCTGTTCGCCTGTGACGGACTGTGGCTAGTGGTTGGTTGACTTTGGCAACTTTTGCTGGAGGATGAGCGAAATAATCTTGTTCCGTGCTGAAAAGACAAACATACAATATGTTTAAGCAATATACTTGCTAGCACTTTACCAATTTCCAGATCTTCTCTTTTCAGAGAAAACAAATTAAGCTATAGCTTCAAGTTAATTACCATTAAACTATAGATCACAGCAATCAAAAAGCTCAGCAAAAAATAAAACACTATTTAAATGGTGAACTAAGTACTTTTAGTCGTCAAATACACCTTTTGCACTTGCCATGGTACCCTACTGCTCAAAGACTACAAATAAACGTTCTCTTGAAACAATGCTTCTGTTCTAAATGCCTACAATCCACCTGCCCACAATTAACCTAATGCACACTAGGCCCATACTCATGCCACCCCTGCCCAACCTAATGCCACAACACGCAACTTAGTTACATTTTACAAGGCTGTTTCACAGTGATACTGGGTGCCAAATCATACACTTGTGGGGACATCTTGTTAACTGTTGTAACAAAGGGAGAAAAATAGGATATATGAACTTCATTGTCTTATTTTTCATCTATCCCTCCTTTCCACCCATCTCAGACAGACCTGAAAGATTAACTTGCTGGCAGCCGTGAACGCAGGTCATATTCCACGAATAAATAACCTTAGACTCTTTGGCAAAGTCAGGAAGAAATGTGCACAGGGCTTGAAGTGGGCCTTTCTTTATGACATCTCTGCCCCATCAGGAGGAAAAACCTCAAAAAGACTGAAAAAAGTTTAGTCAAAAGATGACTAAGAGGTAGCTTTAGTTGACATCAGCGTGCTGGGGTGGTGCCTATATAGGCACCGCACACATCACTTACGGCACGGACTATGCCACGTGGAGCCAAACAACACCACCTACCGCTGCGCAGGGGTACTGCTCACTAAAAATGATCAGATCCAGTCTGATTCCTGGGGATAATTCTAAGGTAAGGAATCTGCGGCTAGAAGTCTATCAAATAAAGGGGATCAGATGTACTGGAGAATAAGCATAAGCAAATATCCCTGAACAGTTCAATAGTTTACTGGCCATGGACTATTGCGAGTACCTGGAGGAGAATCTTGAGTATTTTTTTTAATGTTTTCTGTGATGACAAATCAATCCATTTGGAGTGTTTCCCAGTTCTGAAAATATTGTTGCAGTACTTGGAGATTCATCTCCCACTTGAGAACTTGTTGATGTATCCTTCTTAACGGGTCCGCAAAGTCGCTGTCCACCACCATGAGGTACTCTTGTAGGAGCTGGATTTAAGTGGGACTGGCTCATTATCAGATCATTTGACTTAGATCAGTGGCTCTTAACCTGTGGTCCACACACCCCCTATGGGTCCACAAGGTCTACTCAGGGGGTACGCAATGGTTTCAAAAAGTAAAATATTATAAATCAATAAAATATACATAAAGCTAAATGTAAACTTTTAAAAAGCTCTGTAAATATGAATTAATATAAAATTGGATGCTAAAAATCAGGTTGGTATCCTTATCTTGATTCGTGGGACCAGCACAATTACAGGAAACAGAATCTAGTACGTCTTATTGGTGGCCTGGATATGCCCCAACAAAAAGAGTATGCATTAGGTAGAAAAGACAACGTGATATTCTAGAATATAGTGTATTGCTTTGCCTTTTAGAAATAAAATTACATTTTGAAAAAGCTCCAACTTTCCCATTAAAATTTTGATTTTTATGTTTTTGCTTGTAAATTAAATAAAAAATTCCTGAATTTGTTTGATGAATAAAAGTTTCTGCACACAGGTTCAATAGCACCTTTGCTTAAAAGTGCTTCTACTTCCTCTAGCCACAGTCGTTGGAGTTACTGAATGATTTCATGATATTGAGGTGAGGTGAATGCTTACTGGACAGACGATAGGACATGCTTGTCAGTGGTTATTTACTCCCACTGTGGAAGGTATAATCTGATTCTTCACTGCACAGATGTTGCGCGATTGGGCCATGGATGGCATGTCAGTGCTCTGAGGTTGAGGCACCCTTTCCAGTGCCACCTCAACCATTTCCTCCACCACTGTATTCTCCTTGAGTATAAGATTTCAGTGCCTGTCCCTCTTGAAAGAGCTGATGCTCTTGGAAGTTTCGCCCTGCTTCGTGGCTGCAACTTTCGCACACCCTCATTTGATGTTTTCGAATCCCAGTCTCGAGAAAAGGAGTTTTCAGTTCCCAATGGCTTTGGCAGGGTATCTTCTTTGATTTTTTGGGATCATGTTATCTACCTGAGGCCGAACAGATGCTTGTCATCAAAGAATGCAATAGTATTACTGGACTTCTGGGTAAAATCCAACACTTGTAACCATGCAAGTCGCCTAAGAATAATGCTCATATTGACCTCTCTGGAGGCGGAGCCAGCTGCTCCCAGGGTGCAGCTAATGATGGCATTTGATATTAGCTTGTCCTCTGCACCAGCGCTCTCGCTCCCTCTCTTATTGTATGCTTCTTGTAGGTGTATACTCAGTTGCTCCATTCCCTTCCAATTATAGCAATCATATCTTGAGAGAAGGCCTACCAAGCTGGCAACATGCTACTGCTTTTTCACCTCCCACTGAGCTGCATTTCCCTGCCATGTCTTAATTTTTACTGTATTTATCAGGAGGAGGCCATCCCCAGGAAACTAGGTGCATGATCTCTTCCCTGCTACAAGGACAACAAGGAAATGATCCCTAGTATAGTGGGCGATATAGGCTTACATTTTTCTAGACCCTTGGTGTCTTCACAGGTTCTTTGATATTGTCACCTGTACATTTAATCATATTTTAAAATTGGTAAGAATTGCACAGATCTGTCTTTGCGAGTGTCTCAATGTCCTCCTCTTCCAACACAAGTAGCTTGACCTCGTAGTGGTCAGCAGCAAATTGTATGACAGCATGATAGGAGTGGTATCATTTGTAGGCCAAGTCCTAACTGGATATGGTCCTAAACGGTTATCTTGAGGATCTACATTATAGTCCTCCAATGGCCCATCTCCATCCTGAGGTAGCACCATGTCAAAATAAGGTTCTTGAGGATCATATGGACTGTTATGGTCTAAGTCGGTGTAGAAGGAATGAACAAAATCCTGTGATGACAGTGGTCTGTGTGAAGGAACTGGGGTCTAATTTTAGTGGTTGTAGGAAAAAGACAAAAGCTCTTTCACTTGAAATGATGTTGCAATGAAACACTTAGAAGCTCTTTATTTTTAAATGTGCTGAGAGTACGGGGACAGCTAAAAGCACATTTCTGATTTTGGTGCTGTGATTCAATACTTGCCACTGTTCTGGGAGAGAAGGTGGGGTTTCCTACACGTTACTTGTCATAGGTAAAAGAGGATTGTGTATTAAAAGTGTGCAACCTGGCTAAAGTTTCCAGCCTCTGCCTCACCTCCCTGTAAACAAAATATCTGGTCTCTCCCACTTTTGAGTATGCATGTAAACATAATTCAAACTTTGAAGCGCAGACTAATCAGATTTCACATTTCAATTACCCTATGTAGATAGTGTTGTAGCCAAGTTCAACTGGTCACTGCCAAAAGCGTACAACCAGAAACGCTTAAGGCAGTTGTGAGAAGGTGGTTCTGACCATCTGAGCCGCGCGGATTTTTTGCTTTTTGGATCACCTGATTTTTTTTACCTTTTACTGTGGGAGAGCCTCATAACCTGGGACTCACACATGGTAAACTCATGGTAAAGTGGACTGCACATGTTTTCCGCCATTATCCACCTTGTGAGATAAGGCCTCTGTGACGCAGCCAGGGTAAGGGACACTGGGCTGGTTACATGTTGACACGTGTGCACCCACGTGTAAGGGCTGCATGGGGGAGATTCCGGTCGTGCAAAGCTTTACTGTTTGACTGTAGGAACACTCCATTATACTCCTATGGGAAAGGCTGCCTCACGGCACAGCTGCAGTTCCCTTGGGCCTACAAACTCCAGACGCACACAAAAGTACACTGTCAATTTTGTGAAAAGAACCATTCTATGTCCAAAAGCATATCTGTACTGCTTATTGGTCATCCAGAAAGGTCATATTCCTCCGACTCAGCTCCGATGCAGAGCCCAGGCCTTTTGTGACCCTGCCAGGCTGGATTAATTACCTTCCTCCCCAAGCTGTAGCATCCAAGGACTAGCCCTTCACGGCAAGCATTCCACAGAGCTGAGGTCTTCTCTCCCAGAGGGAGAGATTGGGTGAAGCTGCTCAGCATCAGTCAGCTGTCACCCGGTGCCAGGCAACAGGCCTGTTCCAGGACCGGGCCGTGTTGTCAACGAGAAAGGAGGGGAGGGGGGCGGGGTTTTTGGGACGGGGTATAGTGTGCTTTTCAGAGACCCCTGGACGACGCCATATTGAAGTATTCCAGAGGCCTGTGTAGGAAGTTTGAAACAGGGGCAGATAGCTGATGTGGCACTGCGGGACAGGCCAGAGGTGCATTCCTGCCAGCATCCTCTGCTCCTCCTTAAAAGGTCTTGCGCAGGAAGGAGAGCGCGCTCTGGGATGTGCTTTGGCTGAGGAACACTGGGACTAGAGGCTGATGCCATGGACAGTTGGAAGGAGGAATACCCTGACTGTCCCTCTGACTCAGAGTGAATCCAGGATAAGTGAGGGAAAGCCTGGGTATCTGCGCAGGGGACAGAAGCCCAGAAGAGGAAACCAGGTGAAAGGCTGGCGCTGAGAGCCAGTGAAACCAGCTCCCAGCAGAGTTTGTCCTCTTGGAGGCCGAAACAAAGTGCTCCAGGTGGCTAGGGCTGGCCACCAGGAGCGAAAAGAGACCAAGATCGTCTAAATGGGCCTAACGGGGGTCCAGAGATCTGCTCCTGTGAACATAGGCGACCTTTGACCTCTGCAGATCTGACAACGAAGCACATGGGGCTCCACTGCCGGTGTGCCCCCCTGAGTGGGTCAGGTCCTGGGGGCCAGCCCCAGGGGAAGGCAAAGTCGGGGAGCGCCATCACACTCCATGTGAAGCAGCCCAGGATCCCATCCCTGGGCCCGACGAAGAAGCATAAGTCGTGGAGCGCCGTCACACTCCAGTGAAGGTGCCTGGGGGCCCAGGACCCTGCTCCTGGACCCTAGATAAGAGAAAGGGAGGGGGGGATGGGGGAGTGCCACTGCACTCCCCCATGCACCCACTGGCATCTCCGCACTGCACGCGTCTGTCTCCTGGAGCGGACAGACCAGAAGAGACTGGCTGGCTCCTGTGGCAGCCCGCGAGTGTCCTGCCCGGCGGGGAGCCGGCGAGATTTGCTCTCCATGGCGTCACGGGCACACGGGGTGCGCTCAGAGACTGGAAGGCGCTGCGCAAGACTGCACTATGCGGGGGAACAAAAGGCACAGCGTCTCTCCCCCAGAACAGCAGGGGAGCCACTGCTACAATATGCATGCTCCTGGAGGAGCGCCCCCATAATGCCTTGCAGGGCCCGGCCGCATTTGCCTAGGAAAATGGTTCCTTTTGGCGTATGGTGACCCCCGGAGGATGGGGTCACCTCCTTGATGAAGCAAAGATGGCAGGGGGAGCTGCAGGAGCAGAGCTGATTTCCCCCCCCCCCCACCATAAGCCTCTGGGGACCTGAAAAAGATAACCCCTCAAGGGTTATGTTAAATTGCCAAGCTTCCCTGGGGCTGGAACTAGTGTTCTACAGCGTGGAGGATCATTTTCTCTAGCGACAAGGACCATAGCGGAGTTGGTCCAATGGGAATTTTCATGTTGTGAGAAACCCCTTAAGGGTGGAAGGTGGTAATTACGGACGTGCTCAGTTACAAAAATGATGCATATGCCATAGGCTTTAGAATGTAATTTCTCAAGGCAGCTCATACGCAATATGTTTTGAATGTGATTTCTCAATGTTGCAAGCACCCTTTAGGGGGGTTGGAATTAAAATTGCATGGTGTTGTAATGATCACTGTGGCGCCCTGTGTGGGCTGTGATTGAACTGCGTTATTCATGTCATCAGTTATGATAAGTGCCCCACATTCAGGCACGTGCACTTTAATTGAATAATGAGACTGTCAGCCACTGTGATTGAAGTTGATATCCTTTATTGCCATTAGTAGGTGCTCACAGTCAGGGTTATAGGTAATTATTGCATTTATTCTCATAAGGAAATGCTTGTTGAAATAATGGGGCAGCCAGCGACTCGCCTGGTGCCAGTGGTAAGAGCCCTCACTTCAAATTATGTTCAACCCTTGGTATTTAGGGACAAGATATTATTTACACATGGGAGTTGTGGTACTAGACCCCCCACCCCCTCCGGGGGTAGGGGTAAGAATCTTTACGCAATGCCATTCAAAAGCATTTCTATCAACGTATCTATATTTGTAAATTGTTGCATAGTATTGAGTAGGGTGTTTGTAATAAATGTACTTTTCTTTTTTCTAAAGAAAAGCCCAGACAGGACAGTCATTTATTAAGTGTTATTGTGTATCTGTGAATGGTGATTACTAGCCTGCATCACCTCCCTTGAGTAGGCCTTGGACTGCTCTGCAACGCTACCCTATGAGAGTCGAACGCTACAATGGGGTGTTTGGTTCCCAGTGGAGGACAAATGAAGACAACTTGTTCAGGCCACACAACTAATGCCTCATTTTCCAACAGCAGTATATTTACAAAGATTTAATTAGCGTGATTAAAATAAAAAATATGACACTATTTAGCAATGTCTATTCTGTAAAGTTTGAAATCATTTTTATCAGCGTTACCGTATATATTTACAAAATAAACACTTAAAGAAAAATTCTTTAACTGAATTTGTCATTTTTGTAACCAGTCATATTTTGCTTCTCAAAAGGAAACAAAATATACATTCAAAGTAATCCAGAAATTATCTTGTTTTACAGACCTGGGCCTTATTGGTGCTGCTAGAAATGTTGGGTGTTTGGCAGCTTTGGGTTTTACCAGCTGGCTTGGAACATACAGTTGTCTCTTGTGATGCTACTCTGTTTAACTGTTTCGATGATTTGAATGGTGTCCCATCAGGCTCCTTGATGGAAGATACAACATTATTACTTTCACTTATAATGGGATACATCTGCAAGATCATTTACGCCAAACAATCCAAGTCAATTTTATTTTTTTATCATAATGTTCTGCTTTTTCATTTTCTTATTCCCCAAATTCAATGTAAAATAGTTTCTGCCGAAATACAAAACCTTTTTAGCTCCATTCACTGTAACCCTTCAGCTTGATTAACAATACAAACAGCTAACTCAATTAGCACCAGAACAATGTTATGGTGGAATCCCACATGAAAGTTGTAATGTTATCTTGCAAATAAATTAAAAAATAAAACTGGCTTTGTATTTGAGATTACAAACATTCTCAGCAGTGCTGGTAGTGTAATAATACCTCAGCCCAGTGTGCTGACGTCAGTTTCCTTTCCTTTCCCTTTCCGCGCCCTACGACGCAGAGCGTGAACAATTGTTTGTAACAGTGTGCTCAATGATATTGGGACCTGTTTATATGTTAAGAGGTCACTCCACAGAACGGGAAAGGGCAGCAAGTAAGGAAAATGCTACTTACCAGTATGCATCTGTTCTTGGCATGTAGAGCTGCAGATTTGTATACTTTTGCATAGATTGCCATCTGGTGTTGGGCTCGGATGTTTGCACTTTGTTTTTGTCTTGGAAGAAGTCTTTGTAGTCACGAGGCAGGTGACTCCTCCTTAGGTCGACAGTGCACATGGGCATCGGCTCCATCCCCAGATTGTTTTTGCCATGCAGGGTTACGATGGAGTAGTGAGAAGTATAAAGATTTCCATGTGTAATGTATCTAATTAAGATAATACTGGAACAGATAGAGGTATCCGGGGAGGCGGGTGGGCGTATACAAATCTGCAGCTCTACATGCCAAGAACAGATGCATACTGGTAAGTAGCATTTTCCGTTCGAGGCATATGAGCTACAGATTGTATACTTTTGCAAAGACTGTACAGCAGTTACCTCCTTAGCGGTGGCTACCTGTATCTGTTGCAGTAGTTTGAAATAGTGTCTTTAATACAGCCTGGCCCACACTAGCTTGTTTTGCCTGCACGTCTACACAATAGTGTTTTGTGAAGGTGTGTTGTGTAGCCCAAGTTGCTGCTTTGCATATGTCATCTAGGGGAATGTTCCCTAAGAACGCCATAGAAGCCCCTAGTTTGCGTGTAGAATGAGCTCTAGGGGAATGGTTAATGTGCGTTTGGCTTTGATGTAGCATATTTGTATGCATTTAACAATCCACCTGCTTTGGATATGGGATTACCCTTATGAGGTGGAGAGAAATCCACAAAGAGTTGTTTGGTTTTCCTAAAGGATTTTGTTCTCTCAATGTAGTAGAGTATTGCTCTTTTAACATCTAAGGTGTGTAGGGCTCGTTCTGCCACTGAGTCTGGTTGAGGGAAAAACACTGGAAGTTCAACAGACTGGTTGAGATGGAAGGCAGATACTACTTTGGGTAAAAATGTTGGGTTAGTCCTAAGAACCACTCTGTTATGATGGATTTGTAAAAATGGTTCTTGTATGGTTAATGCCTGGAGTTCACTAACTCTTCTGAGAGATGCGATAGCGATTAAAAAGGCCACTTTCCAAGTGAGGAACTGTAGTTCGCATCTGTGGAGAGGCTCAAAAGGGGGACCCATGAGTCTGGTAAGGACAACGTTTAGGTTCCACACCGGAGAGGGTGGAACTCTTGGTGGAATTATTCTTTTAAGTCCTTCCATAAAAGCTTTGATAGCGGGAACTCTAAACAAAGACAAGTGTTGTCTGTTTTGTAGATAGGCTGCTATGGCAGCTAGATGTAGCCTAATGGATGTATATGCTAGGTTACATTGTTGTAGATGATGTTCTGAATGGAAGCATGTTGATTTTGTCGTGCGTACAATAAATGACAAATCGTTTCCATTTTGCTGCATAGCATGCCCTGGTGGTAGGACGTCTAGCTTCTTTAATAACGTTCATACAGTCTGGCGGGAGGTTAAGGTAGCCAAACTCTAAGATCTCAGGTGCCAGATCGCAAGGTTGAGTTGATTGGGATCTGGATGTCTTATCTCTCCATGGTTCTGAGTGAGAAGCCTGAGTAGTTTTTGATGAGGAACTACTGATAGTTCCAATAGGGTTGTGAACCATGGTTGTCTTGCCCATGTTGGAGCAACGAGGATCATTGTGAGGGAATGCTGTTTGAGTTTCCGAACCACTAACGGAATGAGTGGGAGAGGCGGAAAAGCGTAAGCAAATTTGCCTGACCAGTTCATCCATAGCGCATTGCCTTTGGACAATGGGTGTGGATACCTGGACGCGAAGTTTGGGCGTTTTGATGTGTGGCGAACATCTATTTCTGGGTGTCCCCACATATGAAAGATTGGAAGAAGAACTTGAGGATGAAGTTCCCATTCGTGGATCTGTTGTGTTTGACGGCTGAGCAGATCTGCGATCTGACTGTGTACTCCTGGGAGGTGTTCTGCAAGGAGATGTATCTTTTGCGGAATGGCCCATCTCCATATGCTTTGAGCTAGGTGTGAAAGCTGTAGGGAGTGTCTTCCCCCTTGCTTCTGTATGTAATACATGGCTGTCATGTTGTCTGTACGGACCAGGACAGCTTTCCCTAGGAGGTATAGTTGAAACGATTTCAACGCTAGGAAGATTGCTAATAATTCCAGGTAGTTGATGTGGAATTGTCTTTGTTGGGGGGTCCAGATACCCTGAATGGTATGGGTTTGGAGATGAGCTCCCCAGCCGGTGAGCAATGCGTCTGTTAGCACTGCCTGTGGGACCGGGTCGAGGAACGACCGCCCTTTGGAAAGATTTTGAGTGTTCCACCACAGCAGAGAGCGATGGGTGCGGTTGTCTACCAACACCAGATCTGTCAGCTGACCTTGAGCCTGGCTCCACTGACGTGCCAAACACTCCTGTAAGGGACGCATCTAGAGTCTTGCATAAGGGACGAGGAGAATGCAAGAGGCCATCATCCCTATTAATTGCATGAACACTCGCGCTGGTAGTGAGTGTTGAGGCTAAAATCTTTGGACTAGAGCTTTGATAGTGCTTATCCTGACTGGATTGGGATGTGCTAGAGCTTTGGAAGTGTTTATTGCAGCCCCTAAGTATTGTTGTATGCTGGACGGTTGGAGATGGGATTTGTCGAGGTTTACTGTGAATCCCAAACTGTGAAGTAGTTGAATTGTACTGTGTGTATGTTGGACACAGCTGTTGTGTGATTTCGCTTTTATGAGCCAGTCGTCCAGATAAGGAAAGACATGAATGTGCTTGTTAGACTTGGCATCTTTTGGCGTGTTTCCCCTGACTTTTTGCTTTCTGACCTCCCGGTTTTGACTCTGTTTTTGCTGGTGTAATGATTCTGCGCACTTTCCTCACTGCGGTCCAGTGGGAAAGTGCAAGTGCTCCTGTATAAAATGCGTTATGGATTGGTGTTTCCATGATTGGCCTATTTGGTTTATGTGTCAGTCCCTTGTAAAGTGCACTGCGAGTGCCAGGGCCTATAGACCAAATGCTGTTGGTGGGCTGCAGCACTGGATTGTGCCACCCACGCAAACAGCCCGTAAAGTGTAACTCGGGCCTGCCAACGCAGAGCCTGTGCGCAGCCTGGGGCTGCCATGTCGACTTGGCAAGTGCACACACTTGCAAGTCCCTAAACCTTCCCTTTGCTACATGTTAGTCACCCCTAAGGTAGGCCCAAGGTACCCCTGTGGGCAGGGTGCGGTGTATGCGAAAGGTAGGACATGCCCGGGTGTGTGCGGCATGTCCTGATAGTGAATTACAGCCTAGTTCGTTTTTCACTATCGCAAGGCTACCTGTTCCCCCTAGGCCAGAACGGGCAGTTTTGATTATTACAGCTTATAATCCTAACTGACCCCGGGAACATGGTAGAAATTCGAGTTTAGTATGCCTGGACTCAGAATGATAAAATGCATCTTTTAGTGAAGTTGGTTTTAACATTCTGTGTTTGAAAATACCACTTTTAGAAAGTGGGTATTTTCTTGTCTAACCATCCAAGCCTGCCTCTGCGAGGTTGTGTATTCCTTGTCTGGAATGTGAGTGACAGGGGCTGGGGGATGCCAGGAGACAGGGTGAGTCAGCACAGGGCTGAATAGCAAGATCTACATGTAGATGGGTGGGAGGGGTCGCACCTGGGCCCTGAATAGGACAGTGCCTTCCCTCCACAATGCTGGCTCCACCTCCTGTGGTGCGTCTGATGTCCCTGGCCTACTCACTGAAAGAAGGGACGGAGACTTGTCAACAAAGTGCTCCAGAACTGGTTTGGACTAGGCAAAGGCCTCTCTGCCTTCAGAGAACAAAGGAATTTGGGATATAAATATTGGGGCCCTGACCCCATGAATTTAGATCTCGCTGGAATCAAGGAACCTGCCAAGACGAAGAGCTGGAAGAGCTGCCAGGAGGAGTACTGCCCCTTTGCTGTGTTGTTGCTTTGTTGGGTTGGCCTGCAGCTGCTGCTTCTGCCTTGGGCAGTGAAAGGACTGGACTGAACTTTCTACAAACTTGTGCTGAGTATCTCCAAGGGCCTGAAACCGAGCTGGCCTCCTGTTAAGAAGTCTCAGGGACTACAAAGACTTCACAAGCCTCTGGGTACCGCTTCTGGAACGCTGTTTCAGTTGCCACAGAGGAAGGGAACCGCAACCGACGCAGTCAACCGAATCCATCCCTGGCCGGTGACCTGTTTGCACCGCAGACCGCATCGCCCCGCTTCGCATCGCAACCCTGGTCTCACCGTGGGCGCCGTCCGACGCCGCCAACATCGAGCCGCTGCTTGCACCGTGACCTGTGGGCACCGCAGTTCGCATCGCATCGCTTCACTGTGCCAGCCGGACCAGACCGACGCTGTCGCTGCAACTGGCTCAAGAGTCGAGACCGCACCGCATTTGGGGCACCGCTCGCACGTCTGCGACGCACCGCTCCGACTCGCACCGCTGTCCGACGCCAGCTCCCGCACTCCGGCTAGGTCGCCTGCATCGCAACCTGTCAGCACCGCATCGAGCATCGTCTCACCCTGCATCGCACGCCTTGGACTCACCGACTCCGTCAGCACGACGCTCATCGAGCCGCTGCCTGCACCGCATCGAGGGACACCGCACCTTGCATCGCTCCGTCTTGCACCGCAACCACGACGAACGCCGACCGGCTCGTACACTCCGTACCAGCCACAACGAGAAAGGTACTGTAACCGAGTCTGCTCATGACTCTGCTGGCCCGTATCGACGCGGTCGGCTGGAACTGTTAGACTCTGTGGTTTTCAGCATCGCGGTAGGCTCGGACGGAGCTACCGACTCGTACGAACTTTGCTTTTGTGCTATTCCTGCAAAGAAGAAGTTACCGTATCAAGCATTCGTTTTTAAAGTATAGTATTGTGGATTTTTGTCGTAATTGGTCTTGTCTTGAGTATATAAAGTATTGGTTATTTTTCTAAACTGGTGTGGTGTCCGTTTGTAGTGCTTACACTGTATTACTGTTGGTTATGTGCAAATGCTTTACACACTGCCTCTGAATTAAGCCCGACTGCTCGTGCCAAGCTACCACGAGGGTGAGCAGGGGTTACTTCACGAGTGTAACAACCCTTACCCTGACTAGGAAGAAGGGTCCCTACTTGGACAAAGGTGCAAGCCCTTGCCAACTAGAGATCCCATTTCTAACAGTGCTGTCTTCTTAAATGGGCTGCCACCATTGCTAAGCATTTGGTAAAGACTCTGGGTGCTGTGGTGACTCTGAATGGGAGAACTTTGAATTGGTAGTGTTGACCATCTACCACGAACCTGAGATATTTCCTGTGAGCGGGATGAATGGGAATATGGAAGTAGGCGTCCTTTAGATCTAGAGTGGAGAGAAAGTCGCCTTGCTGAAGTAGTGGAAACACCTGTTGGAGAGTGACCATGTGGAAGTGGTCTGATTGGATGTAAAAGTTTAGTGGTCTGAGGTCTAGTATAGGCCTGAGAGAGCCGTCCTTTTCTGGAGTTAGAAAATAGAGGGAGTAGACTCCTGTGCCTTGATGAGGCACGGGAACTGGCTCTATTGCATGTTTTTGTAATAGTGCAAGAACCTCTTGTTTGAGAAGCGTTAGGTGTTCTGATGACATTGGACGCTGTCTGGGAGGAATGTTTGGAGGGGTAGAAGTGAGTTCCAGGCAATAACCATACTGGATAATTTGTCTTACCCACTTGTCTGTTGTGATGGAATTCCAGACAGGCAGGAACTGTGAGACGTCCCCCGACAGGAGTGGGATGGTCGGGGGGAAGAGCAGGAAAGTCATTGCTTGGTATTAGGGGAGCTGCGGGTGTTATTACCCCTGCCTCTGCCCTTGTTGATGTTACCCCTGTAACCTACCCTAGAGTATCCTTTGGAAAAGGAGCTCTGATTGGGGCCTTTGTAGGATGAGGATGGGTGTTCTGGTGTATTTGTTTTTGAGCCTGCCCTGTAAAAGGAGCGTCGAAAGGAGCATCTAGTAGAAGATGACTGCAAGGCTCCCATAGACTTAGCGGTCTCGGTGTCCTTTTTGATCTTTTCTAAAGATGTGTCCACTGCAGGGCCAAAGAGGGGCTCGTGGTCAAAGGGCTGATTAAGGATACTGGTCTGCACTTCTTGTTTAAAGCCAGATAGCCTGAGCCAGGCATGTCTGCGTAGTAAAACACTAGTATTTACTACGCGGGACGCGGTGTCTGCTGCATCTAGCGCACACTTGATGGATGTGTTTGTGATTAGTTTGCCTTCCTGTATGAGGTCATTGGCCTTGTCCTTGTATTGTTGAGGTAGGTGTTGAATGAGCTTTTCCAGCTCATCATAGTGAGCCCTGTCGTATCTTGCCAAGAGGGCTTGTGTGTTGGCTATCTTCCAATAGTTTGCAGCTTGAGACGCCATACGTTTGCCTGATGCGTCTAATAATTTTGACTCCTTGTCAGGAGGTGGGGTGTCACCCGATCCCTGAGAATTTGCCCTTTTACGTGCATTAGCTATGACCAGGGAATCTAAAGGGTGTTGACCCTTAATGTATATGGGGTCACTGGGAGCTGCTTTGTATTTTTGATCTATTCTGGGGTTAAGAAACCTAGCCCTAACCGGGTCTTTAAACACTTCTGGAGCGTGTTTAAGTAGACTTTTCAGCATTGGTAGGAGATGTGACGATTTTTGTGGCCGATCAAAGGTCTCCAAGAGAAAATCCTCCTCTACAGGGTCTGAGTGTAAATTTACCCCGTGGTATGTTACGGCTCCATCTATTAGTTGGGCAAAACCTACTTTGTCTTCTGGTGGGGATGGTTTTAATGGATAAAGATCCGGGTCGCTGTGTAAATCATGATCGGTATTATAGTCATGCCATGGATCTGGATCCTGTGGTGTATCATCAATATCTAATGGGACTATATTGTCATCCCCTTGCCCATCCCCATGTCCATCATCACTATCCTCTGGTTGTGGTAGTGGGAAAGTGTGTTCTGGAGAGTGTACTGGAGAAATCAGTAAATTAGGGTTAATGGGTGGAGGAGGAGGTGAAGGAGGTGGTGAAGTATTAGTGCCCATGTGTATCTTCTTTGGAGGAACCAGTGAATATTGCAAATGTTCTGGTTTCCTCTTTGTAGGTGGTGTAGTAACCATATGACCAGTCTTTGGGTGTATACGGATGGTTGTCTGTTTTGGATCTGGGACAAAAAGTTCTTCGGATCCGATGCTCTTCTTCGGTGCCGAAGCTTTTTCTTTAGAAACAGTCTTTGGCTGTTTAGGAACAGTGTCCGCTTTAGTAGTTTTTTCCGGCTCCGAACCCTTCGGTGCGGCTTGTTTCGGCTCCGGAGGTTTTTGTTTCAGAGGTTTAGCTGTGGAAGATTTTTCCTTCGATGGTTTCGGCTCAGAGGTCTTCGGTGTCGAAGTCTTATCTGGTAGCTTCGGTGCCAAAAGGTCTTTTAGCTGTTTCTGTGCTGAATGTTTTTCCGGTGCCGACGGAGGAGGGCGCGGCATCTCGGAGGGCTTAGTTTTCGGTGCCGAGGGTGTTTTTTCAGGACCGAGTGGCTGGCTCGAGTCAGAGCCGGAAGACATGTCTTTGTCTTTCGTAGCCGGGCCTGAGGGTGGGGCGTCCGAAATTTTTGTTCGGAGTGGACCTGGGCCCTGAGGCTAAGGTGTTACCGGAGCCTTTGGTATGGGCTTGGGTAGGGCAGGGGTCTCGGTACTCCCGGTCCGCTGAGCTGGGGTGACTTCGCCTTCGGCATTGGAGTCATCTGCTTCGGAGACCGAGACCTGTTCCTCCTGTTCTTGTTCCGGAAGGCTGTCGGGGCCTGGATGGAAGATGTCTGGAATGGAACCGGTTCCTCGGGACATCTCGTGGCGTCGAGCCCGACGATCACGAATGGTCTTCTTGGACTTGAACGATAGGCAAGCCTCACAGTTGTCCTCTCGGTGTTCTGGAGAGAGGCACAGATTACAAACGGAGTGTAGGTCCGAGTGTGAGAATTTAGCACCACACTGGACATTTCTTGAAGGGAGTCCGTTCCATGGACTTCCGTCGTTACCGGCGCGGGTAGGCCCAACGGCCCGCGTCGAAGTTTTTCAAAGTTTTCTGAAGTTTTCTTCGAGTGTCGAGGGTGCGCGTCGAAAGGAACGCGATCGAGACAACACCGTAGGGTAATAGTGATTGCGCATCGAAAGGGGGGAGGGGAGGGGTTTGAGAACGACACCGACCCGGTGCGCAGCAAGTCACATCCGAACCCGATGGCGGAAAAAAACAATCTGGGGATGGAGCCGATGCCCATGCGCACTGTCGACCCAAGGAGGAGTCACCTGCCTCGTGACTACAAAGACTTCTTCCAAGACAAAACCAAAGTGCAAACATCCGAGCCCAACACCAGTTGGCGATCTATGCAAAAGTATACAATCTGCAGCTCATATGCCTCGAACTCTATGTTTAGAGAAATCACTAGAAAGAACATTACCAAAGGTAAGTAACATTCTTCTGATGGATTAACCAAACTGCAGATTCCTCACTTTAGAATAGCTACCAAAGCAGTTCCTCCTCAAGGTGGAAGATCTGTGGAATGTGCTCAGACCAAAATGTCTTGCATAACCCAGAGGACGAAAAGTGCTTCCCGACGGACCTGGCTATCAAGGTAGTTATGATACATGAAAATATGCATTGAAGCCCTAAATGCAGCCTAACAGATATCAAGGGCAGGATTGGCCCTGATGGGAAGGGCCTTCAGGCCTTCCAGTGGCTGCTTCTTTGTCACTGTGTAGCATACCTTAATGCAGAGGACTATCCACATCGACAAGGTACTCTTTGCGCCGGACAACCCCACACAAAGTTGACTGCCCATCCAATGGTGCCTGGTACAATCTATAATAAAGCGTAAAGCCGTTTTGGAGCCTACCCAATGGTGTCTCTCCTCCTCTTTAGACAGGTGAGGGGCGCAAACAACGCAGACAGATTGGATTGCTTGACATGGAAGGCAGTCACAATTCTTGGTAAATAGGCTACCTGCATCCTGGGCGCCAGTCTGTGTGGAAAAAGTGTAGTGTGGGGCAGATGCACTAACTGCACCAGGACTTCACTCATACAGTGAGTTGACGTAATCACCATGAGGAAAACAGTTTAAGGGCAGGAGAAGCAGCTAGGCATAGGCTTGAAAGATGTACTCATGAGGAATGTCAAGACCAAGTTAATATTCCTCCAAGAAAATTTGTGATGCCACAGGATGGAACATGCGCGCAAACCTTCAACAAAACTCATCACAACTGGTGATTTAAAAAAATGAGGACAGTTGGTCCATCAAATGTAGAAAGGCCGAAAGGGCCTATAAATAACCTATTACCGTGCACACGGCAAGGCCTTGCTGGGCCAAAGACAAAAAAACAAAAGCATATCAGACAGATTTGGTTGTAAAGGATCAGTGTCCCGGGCACCACATCAGGTTACAAATTTCTCCCAACGCCAAGCTTAGATGGATTTAGTGGAGGGGCTTCTGGAGGTGACAATGATCCACCATCTAAGGTGGCAGACTGAAAGCAGTTAACTGCTATCGCTCTATCTCTAGGTTTAAGTTGCATAGATATGGGTGGAGACTCTGCCCTGCTGCTGGGACAACAGGTCCACCCGGAGGGGTAGACTGCTCAAGCTCAGAAGGGAAATTGTTACCCTGTAAGCATCTGTTTGTGGCATGTATTGCTGTAGATTCAAATGCTGTGCATACTCCTGCCATCTAGTGTTGGGCCCTGATGTATGCAAGTTGTTTTTCTTCAAAGTAGTCTTTCGAGTCACGAGGCACTGTGAATCCTCCTCTTGGTGATAATGCGCATGGCCATCGATTCCATTGTTCGAAAGTTTTCCCACACGGTGCGTGAGGACGGAATGCAAAGCAAATTGACATATAGAGAGATGTCCATCCAGTAGAGAAAATAAGATCGTTAAAGACACTGCAACGGCCATAGGCGTCTGGAGAGTAGGGTGGGCGTATCTGACTCTACAGCACTACATGAGGCAAACAGATGCTTACAGGGTAACATTTTCTGTTTGAGACAAGTGTGGCTGTAGATACTCATTCTGTGCATAAACTGTAAAGCAGCCTTCCCAAAAAAGTGGTGGCTAGCCTGTGGGTGTTGCAGCAGATTGAAAGTGTTCGGCGAACTGCCTGGCCAAAATTAGCTTGTTGGTGGGCTAGGACATCTACACAGTAATGTTTTGTTAAAGTGTATGGTGTGGATGCAGTAGCTGTTAAGCATATATCAGCTATGGGGATGGTCCCTAATGCGGCCATAGATGCTCCTTTCTTCAGACTAGAGTGTGCTCTAGGAGGAGTAGGTAGAGTCCTCTTAGCTTTAGCATAGCATGTCTGGATGCATTTAACTATCCATTTGGCAATACCGGACGCTCACTGACACGCCTGAGTGAGAGGATAGCAACCAGACATGCCACCTTCCAAGAGAAGAACTGAAGGGAGCAGGAGTGGAGGGGCTAAAATTGAAGGCCCATGAGTCGTGCGAGTACAATGTTGAGATTCCATGAGGGTGCCGATGGGACCGGTGGAGGAATGACCCTCTTGAGACCTTCCATGAAAGCTTTAACTACCTGAATCCTGAAAAGAGAGACGTGTTGCCTATTCTGAAGGTAGGCAGCCATGGCAGCTAGGTTTGGTCGTATGGAGGTCAAGGCTAGACCAGAAACCTGCAAGTGGAGTAAGTAGCAGACCATGTCTTGCACTGTAGCTTTTAAAGGATGAATATATTTTTAGTGACAGTAGTACACATCTTTTCCACTTGGCCGCATAGCAGGCCTGGGTGCTAGGTCTACACGCTTCCTTGAGAATGCTCATGCGTTCAGGTGGAAGATTAAGGTACCCAAATTCTATGACCTCAGGAGCCAGATCGCAAGGTTGAAGGACCTGGGTGCCTGATTTCTCCATGGTTCTGCATGAGTAGGTCTGGCTTGTTGGAGAGCCTTTCATGCAGAATCATAGAGAGTTCGAGTAGTTATGAATCAGGGCTGGAGGGCCCAGGTGGGTGCCACCAGGATGAGAGTGAGGGGTGTCTGCCGAAGCCTCCGAATCACAAAAGGAAGGAGAGGGAGAGGTGGAAAAGCGTAGGCAAATATCCCTGATCAGTTCATCCATAGTGCATTGCCACTGGACTGTGGGAACCTGGAGGCGAAGTTTGGGCATTTGACGATTTCTGCTGTTGCAAACAGGTCTATTTGTAGGAAACCCCATCTGTGAAAGTAGCGGAGGAGGACTTGCGAGTGGAGTTCCCACTCGTAGACTTGTTGCCACATCCTGCTGAGGAGGTCGGCAAAATCTTTGTCCATCCGCAGAAGGTACTTCACCAACAAATGAATTTTATGGTGGACAGCCCACCGTCAAGTGCTCTGGGATACCTGAGAGTGTTGCGGAGAGTGAGTGCCCCCCTTTCTGAAGGTAATGCATGGCTGTCATATTGTCCATCCAGACAAGAACAACCTTGGGTAAACAGCGTTTACCACGCATGAGAGAAAACTCCAAGCCATTACAACGCGGTCATTACAACGACCGCGTTGTTACATCGCATACCTTTACAACACAAGTCGGAACAACGACTAGCGTTAGGGGGAAGGTGGTGTTGGATTTAAAATGCACAGACTGGAGTTGGAATAGTGAATTATACTATTCCAACATCCAGCGCTCCTTACAGCAAGTCGTTGATCCGACATGCGTTGTAAAGGTATGCGATGTAACAACGCAGTCGTTGTAACGACCGCGTTGTAATGGCATGCGTTGTAAACGCATGCGGACTAACGTGCCATATTCACAACCTTGCCCTTTAGGTGAGGTAGGAAAGCCTTCAATGCTGGGTAACAGCTAGAAGTTCAAGGTAGTTTATGTGGAGGCCTGGTGATGGGTTCCCACTGACCCTGGATGGTCAGATCCTGTAAGTGTCTCAAACCACAAGTGAGGCGTCCGTTGTAACAATTTTTGCAGAACTGGGTCAAGGAAAGCCCGCTCCTGCAACAGGTTGTTGGTATTCCACCACTGCAGAGAGTGAGAAGTGCAGTGGTGGATCAACACTAGCTCGTCCCTATGACCCTCCACCTGAGACCACTTTTGCGCTAAGCATTCCTGCAATGGGAGCATGTGTAGCTTGGCATGGGGTACTATGACAATGCAGGAGGCCATCATGCCTAAGAGGCGCATGACTCCTGACCGCAAATTGTTGATCTGGTAGGAAAAGAGGGAGCAGTGCCTGAAAGGACTGGATCCTGGCAGGGTTCAGATAGGCTATGCCTACCTTAGAGTTGAGAATAGACCCTTGGTAGGGCTGGATCTGGATGGATTGAAAGTGGGATTTTTTGGGTGCTGATGGTAAGCCCTAACTGATAAAGGTTGTGTATTGTGACCTGTGTTTGTTTGCGGCATTGCTAGAGGGTGTCACTCTTGATCAGCCAGCCATCCAGATAAGAGAAAACGTGGACGCCCAGTCTGCGCCGGTGTGAGGCCACCACCGCAAAGTACTTGGCGAACACCCAGGGTGCAGCAGTAACTTTGAAGGGGAGCACCTTGAATTGGTAATGTTTTCCGCTGATCACAAACCTGAGATATTGGAAATGGGCCGGATGTATTGGTATGTGGAAATGTGTCCTTCAGGTCCAGCATGATCATGAAGTCGCCTTGCTGGAGAAGTGGAATGAAATCCGGGAGAGTGACCATATGGAAGTGCTCTGAAAGGATAAATTCGTTTAGGGGCCTGAGGTCCATAATGGGTCTTAGGGACATGTCCTTTTTGGGTATAAGGAGGTACAGCGAGTACACTCCTGTGTCTTGCTGATGGCAGGGGAACTGGTTCTTTAGCCACTTTTGAGGAGGAGCACTTTGACCTCCTCTCTCAGTAGCCTTTGGTGTTCTCTAGAGTCTGTGTTCGAGAAATGGAATGGTGGGAGGCGTGGAAGTGAGCTCCAGACAATAACCATGTTGGATAATATCCAACAATGGTTTGAGGTGACGGTTTACAATGTGGGAAAGAAGCCTTGTAGGCGCCCCCCGACCAGTGCAGGTGGCGGGGGAGTTGGTGGCGGCTGCAGCTCCTTTTGGCGAGCCACCTTTACCTCTGCCTCTACAGTTGTTGCCCTTGTAGGACCATCTAAAATAACCCCTGGGAGACGGTTGCTGGCCCTGGGTGTGCTGATAGGACGTGGAGGCTTCGGGGTGGAGGTGGGGAGTCTTTTAGCCTCCACAGGAAGGTGTGCAGCGAAAGGAGCCGCGGGGAGCAGATGTTTGAAGTGCACCCATTGCTTTAGCGGTCTCCATATATTTGTTTTTTATCTTTCATAACATTTGGTCCACTTGTGGACCAAAGAAATGCTAATCAAAAGGCACGTTTAGCTTAAAGCCAGGGATACGGAGCCAGGCTTGTCGGTGTAGAAGAACGCTGGAATTTACCACCCTGGCAGCGGTGTCTCCGGACTCTAGGGCGCAGCGAATAGAGGTGTTGTATATCTGCTTGCCCTCAGAGACTATTCCCTGTACCCTGTACTCCTCTGGGAGGTACTGGAGGAGCTCCTCCATCTCGTCCCAGGAGGCATGATCATATCTTGCAAGAAGGCCGATAGAATTAGCTATACACCAATGGTTAGCCAATTGCACGGCCACCCTTCCCCCCAACATCTATGCATTTACTTTCTTTCTCTGGTGGTGGGACATTTCTGATGGCCTGGGAATTGACTCGCTTACTAGCAGTAGTGACCACCAGAGAATCGGTCGGGAGCTGACCACAAATGTAAATGGGGGTCAGTCGGTGGCGCAGGTATATTTTTTTATCTACCACAGGTGTTATGACTCTGGCTTGTACAGGGTCTTTTGAAGATGTCAAGAGTGTGGCATAGCTTTCCTTTGATCATCAGAGGTACGGAGTAGAACGGTGAGTGGAAGAGAGGGTTTCAAAAAGGAAGTCCTCCTCTATGAAAATTCAAATAAGGCGGCCCTACCAATGAGTTCCCGATCAAGTGTGGAATCGTCCAGAGGGAAGGGCAGGGTCTGTGTTCCCCGGTGGGTCTGCATTGTAGGAGTCCCATGGATCACCATGCGGAGGGGGGTCGTCCCGTTCCCCACGCCCACTCATGTCAGAGTATGGAGACCCCAGAGGTGTGATGTCAAGGGGGTCTCCTGGAGAAGCAGGTGGGAAGAGCGAAGGCTGAGGCTGAAGAACAGGGTGAGGGGATGTTGTGCATGGGTAAGGCCTGGTAGCTTTATCTGATTTTTTGCGCTGTTTTGGTGGAATTGGAATGTCCAAGCTTCCTCAAAGGACAGCATGTGTTTTTGAAGGTGGAAGAGCAGGGCCCGAAAGGCAGGCAAGGATCCAGCCCCTATGGGGGTGTATGACCAGATGAGACAGTCTTGAGACTATCTCCTCTTGCAGCTTGTGGAGAACTGGCTCGCCTGAATCAGCGTTGGACTTGCTGGTCGATGCCAAGGTCTTTGGCTCAGATGGTGCTTCCGGTCTTGGCATAGAGGTTCTTGTCGGTGCCGAGGGTCAGGTCGGTGTACGAGTAGTTGAAGCGGCCGGTCTCGAAGGCTTCTTTGGCGCAGAGCCGGATCTGGGTAGGGCATCAGAAGTGGTCTGTCAGTGCTGACCATGACCCGAAGGCAGCAGTTGTCCAAAAGCCTGTCTTTGGTGCTCCAGAGCGGCTGAGTGCCCTTTGGCAGAGGGCTGCTCAGATTGAGAGCAGTGTTAAGAGGGTGCCGTACTCATGAACGGCTAGGCTGGCGGAAGGCCCTCTATCTCCAGATAGGAGCCAAAGCTTTCCTCAGGGGAGAAAGTCTCTTCATCTGCAGCCGATGGTTGTGGATGACGCTCTCCCTTGATGTCCTTCGGACCGAAGAGGTCTGGGGTGTCATCACAGCTCCTACACGACTTCTCTAGTCAATATGCCCGATGGGCACCAAGAGTCTTCCTGGAACGGAAGGAGTGGCAGGCATCGCAGGCGGCCTTGTTGTTCTTGGGCGACAGGCACAGATTGCAGACCTGATGGAGATCAGTCCAAGGATATTCCGTGTGGCCGCGAGGAGAATACTGAAATAGCGTCCGATCCATAACTGTCGAGGCATGGTGGAGAGACACGACAGACAGCAGTAGGCCCCAAAGGGCAAGGCCCAGGAAGGGTCACAGTCGGCCCAGACCCTGCTTGTCCACAGTAACCAAACGCTGACCCAAGACAGAGAGTAAGGGACATGCAATCAAAGTACGATACCGACGGAGGGAAGGAAACCGTGTGAATCGAAAAGAGTACTGAGACGGTGTCGACCCGGAGCACACGTCCAAACTAGACGGCGGAAAGAAAACAATTGAGTCGATTACCATGCACATTATCCCCAAGAGGAGGAGTCACAGTGCCTTGTGACTCAAAAGACTTCTTAGAAGAAAAACAACTTGCACACATCCGAGCCCAACACAGGATGGCAGGAGTATGCACAGCATGTATATCTACAGCCACACATGCCTCGAACCTCTGCTTACCACACTCTCCTTGCTCAATCCAGAGCCACCAGGATGACTTAGGCCCACTCATTCTTGGTCTTCTTCAGAACTCTGGACATGAGATGTAGTAGCAGGAAGGAGAACAGGAGTCCCTTGCTCCATTCCACTCAGAATGAGTCTACTAATGAAGGCTCTAGCACAAAACTGTTGACACCGAGTTCTCGTTGGTGGTGAAAAGATCTAGCCAGAGTTCACCCACCCAGTGGTCGAAGACACCACGAGCCATCTCAAGTTGTAGACGCCACTCATGATCTGCCATATGAGGTCTACTCAGTACGCTCTGGAGTTCAACAATCCTGCCAGGTGCTTGCCGACCAGAAAAATGCTCTGGCACGCTAGCCATCTCCAGAGGCGCAAACACTTCAGCAGAGGACCCAGGACCGCAGTCCACTCTGCTTGTTGCAGTGATACATGGCGATAGTGTGGTCAGTGAGAATCTGTAGCAGTATCCCCCTAGGGGAAGTAGGATGATGTGGAGCTGGCCCTCTAAAGTAGACCAGATTCCTCTGATCTTAACCTCCCCAAGTCACCCTCCCCAAACCAGTAGTGATGCGTTTGTCACCACTGTCAGCTCTGGGTGAGGGAAGGGACAGTGGCCTGGAGGAGAACAAATTGCGATTTGTCAGCCGCAATTGCAGATCTTGAGCAATCTCTACCAAAACCTGTATGATTTCAGAACAGCCTTGATGCTGGGCCCACTGGAATTTCAGGTTCCACTGCAGGGCTCACATTTACCACCTAGTGCGGTTGACGAGGAGAATGCACAAGGCTAAGAGGTCAGAAGCCTCAGATCCAACCTCACATTAATCCAGGATTGAGCCTAAAACATCAGGTTCATAGCCTGAATGTCCTTGACTCCTTGCTGTTGACGAAAATCCCTGAACTTCACCCTGTCCAGGATCGCCCCAATGAATGGAAGTCTCTTTGAGGGAATCAGGTAGGACTTCAGTTTGTTTATGGTGAAACCCAATGATGTTAAAAGTTCCACACCATCATTCAGAGGTGGTCCACGTCTGACTGTGACAAGCCTGTCTTCAGAAGCCAGTTGTTGCGGTAAGGGAATACACAAACCTCTGCCCTCCGAAGGTGGGCAGCCAGCACTGGCATCACTTTCATGAACACCTGAGAGGCCCTGGTGGGGCTGAAAGAGCATGGCAAACTGAAAATGCTGATGCTCACCTTGAGACACAGGTAATGCCTGTGTGACTGCTGGAGGGGTACATGAAGATACATCTTCTGCAAGTCTAAGGACACCATCCAGTCTCCCATGCCTAGAGCAGATAGGATCTGAGACAATGCAAGCATTTGGAATTCCTCCTTTAGCAAGAAGAAGTTAAATGATTGGAGGTCCAAGATAGGCTTGGAATTCCCATCCTTTTTTTGGATGAGGAAATGGCTAGAATACAATCCTTGTCTTTCTGTCTAGGGCACCCTTGGAGAGCAACAGGCATACCCCTCCTGCCACAGGAAGGACAGATGAAGTGCTGGAATTTGTTCTGATGTGGAAGAAATATTGGGTTGGGAAGAGGGAAATGGTAAGGCACAGCCTGAGCGAAAAATTTGCGAGGCGCATCTCTCAGATGTGAAGGATCACCAACCAGTGAGGAAATGTTGAATCCTGCCTCCCACTGGTTGGGTATTAGCTAATGAGGGAGGGCAAACTGAAGTGGTTTGCTAGCCAATGTAGCAGGGGAAGATGAAATGGAAGATTGGTGGCCTTACTGGACTCAGCTTTGCCTGCCGGATCCAAATCCACACCCCAAAAGGACTGGGTTGTCTGCTGCATCACTGGTTGAAAAGGCAGTTTCTGCCTATACGCCACCTCTCTGGAATAGACCCAAAATTTCCAGAACGGGTGGAGAAAATTGTTTGGCAGGGGTCCGCAGCCACAAAGGGTGCGTTCTTGCTCTGCTAGCCTTACAGTGTTCCAAAGCAGACTCTGCTTTCTCTTTAAAAAGGCAAGACCCATCAAAGCGCATAACCATTAGCAAAGACCCCAGTGGACCTCATCCAGGAATGTCTACGAAGGACAACATTGGTACTGACTGTCCTGCCAATGCAAGCCATAGTATCTAAACCGGCATGGACATCCTACTTGGCTTCGGCCTGCTCCTCATGTAGTGTCCGAGTCAGACACACCCCAAGATCTTCTGGGGCAGCTGACAAGATTTTGCTGGCCATGTCCTAGAGAGCATGTGATCATCAAAAGCCATTTTTGACGCCCGGACTCCTGTCTGCTAACAGAAGGGAAAAAACTTACTTTCGATCAAGAAGCCTTCAGAGTATCTGTGAGGGCATCATTAAACAGGAGCAAGGGCTCCGATGATGCCGACTCAGGCTAAAGAAATTCCATCAAAACATTTATTTTAGACTCAATGGAGGGCAGCTGTACTTCTAGTGCTTTGGCTGCCCTCTGAACCACAACTGCAAATGAGGCATTTTCTTCGACTAGTGGTCCATGTCGCAAGCCAAGCTTGGTCTCAGGTGAAGTATCAGGCACAGTGACATTTTATTTTAATGGAGGTGTAATGAGGGGGCAGCAAGCCATCCTCCTCCCCCATCATCATCATCAATACCCTGGCGTGTACCTTGCTCTGGAATAGGATCAGAATCAGAGACAAAAATAGAACGGAGCTCTGCTGATAGCGGCAACGTGGTAGAGGTACAGGATTACAATCGGGGTGCAAGATAAACTATTTGCTTTTGTAACTTTATGGTGTGGCATCGGTTGAGCTAAAGCTAGTGTCAGTTCAGGGTCTGGCATAGGCATCAGCACCTAATCATTCCATGGTGCTAGAGACATCAGCCCTGGCATTAGGATGGCGCGAACCAGCGTGGATCTCAGGGTTGGGGTAGAATTCTGGTCCAGAGTCGGCACAACCCTTGTTAATAGGTCCAGAGGGGACAGACTGCGCCAGGGAATGGACCGAGAGGCAGTAACCAGAATGGAGGTCCCCTCCGGCTTTGTGGGGCCCGAAGGTACATCAGAGAAAGCGGGAAGCGCTCTGAAAATTTGTAGCATGGCCTCTTTGACGGCCTCGAGCTGTTGTGGGGTTAAAAAGGTTTTTAAAAAACACTTACCTCTGACAGCCGGCGCCTCTCCTCCGTCCTCTTCTTCCGGACTCCATTCCGCAGCAGGATGCAGGAAGCACCTGGCTCCCAGCCGCCGATAGCCAATCACAATGCTGCAATGCAGCGTTGGGATTGGTCTGAGCGCCGTGGATCGGCGCTCAGCCAGGGAATGGGGGCCTGGGCATGTTCTCCACGCAGGCTGTAATGCATCCTGCATGGAGAAGATGCGAAGTGTGCATGAATGTAAACATGCTGTCATGTGCACTTAGGAGTGGGCAAACCATTCCTCCCCTGCTCCTCTGTCGTCGGAGCCCCACCCCAAATGCAAAGCTGCAGCAGAAGGAAACAAAATGTTAACGCGAGTTATCATTTTATGTTTCCTTTATTTCACTGCTATGAAGCAAGTGGGGCGACGCTCCCCCGCCTTAGCAGGGGAGCCGCCACTGGAGTATTTGTCTTTCCAGAGCCATGTTTCTGATCATCTAGTTGTTGATGAGAGGAAGGATCTTAGTGAGATGCAGTCGACATCTGCAAGGACTTCCAGTTTCCACACGATCTGGTATCGGTTTGCATAGTTGTAAAATGTTAGGCCAGGTGAGGGACTCAATCAGATGGGGTGGACGAACATGTTAAACACAACTCGAATATTCAAGGAGCTTAATTGGATGGTGTAAAAGGCGAAGTGTGACTGATTTGTGTGCAGTCTGAGAGGAAGGAGATTTAGTGCAAAAGAAGATGAAAGTATGAATTCTTCTCAGAAGATGCCCTCAAGGGACTTGAATATACTCCAAATTCGAAGGATGTTGTAACTAAACTCTGATATTTGCTAAATGTATCCCAATTACCTACAGAATAGTGGCTAACAGCCGAAAGTGAAACTAAAGTTAAACAGATGACATGAGATGAAAGCATGTAATTTACAACATTTGAATTTGAAACAGTTTTATTAAACACAGATACATGCAGCAACCATGTAACAAACATCAAAATGTATACCCACTTATTCATCCACAGCACTATCTCCAGCAAATATTTGTTTCATTTCAGCCTTATCAAAAAGACTAAATTATCCAACGCACACAAAAACTAAGTGAGTGTTTGGAGGAAAAAAGAGGACTTCAAGAGAAAAGAGGTGAGATGAGAAGGCAGACAGAAACAAAATCATTAGAGGTAACCCCAAAACTACATTTCAAAATCACGGCCAGTTCTAACTCTAGGTTTGTCTCGCTAGTTTAAGTGAGTTATGGCTTTCGACAAAGCAGAGAACATTCCTGAGAGAAGGAAAAAAAAAAAAGTTCATGGACAGACGGCCAAGTCACGGATGCATACATCTAGTGACCTTTCTTGTTTTTATAAGACTTCAAATACTTATGTGCCACGTGCTTCTACTCTCAACATCTGTCTACAGGTAAACCACGTCGAGGAATCCACTTCTAAACCTATGAATTCCTTTTCGACTGTCTGAAGGTCAATCCTCCACATTATAGTGACTTAGCCCAGTTTCAGTAGATTCCTTTGTTTTGCCTCTGTTCTATTTAGCTCAAGTGCACACAGCAGGGAAATTCATATGATAGACAACATGGGCATTAACAAGTAATTGTTAACACCTGTTAATGAACCAATACCACAAGAAATTAAAGCTTAACAATGAATCTAAGTGGCAAAATGCAAATCAATCACTCCTCAATTTAGCACTAAGATAACTCTGGCTCTTAAAAGTTAAACTACAGTTGACTCCAGTTGCAGTGGACACATTTTGCACAGTGTCCAACTGAACTGATAACACTAAACAAGTTACGTCACTCAGGGCACACTACCAAAATGCATACACTTGATTTCTCTTGCCAAACATAGCTAAGGGTAAATGGATAGTCAGCGAACTATGTGTGCTTTGGGCTTTGGTGACTAAGGAAAGAAATGATTTGTAATGGTTTATTCCATGCTACCTCAGGGAACTGCGCTAGAGAAGACGCACTGAATGAGCAAGGACTCTGTATAGTAAGAAAGCTGAAATGGTGTTTCCACAGAAATCTACATAGTTTGCCCTCATATATGTGTTGTGGTAGCTTTGCGCTTATCATGCGGTTATGAACAGTTAGATGATTACTGCAAATACTCTAACATTTACGTACACCTGGGTGTAGTGTGCTGCCCAGTGTGACAGCAGCCTTCCAACAAAACTGTAACAGTTGGTCTTCAAAATAGGCTAGCTCAACAGGGTTTGGTGTCTCCACTTTTTCTATGTGCCCAAATACAAGGTGAGAGAGGCTTTTTTACTGCCAGCAACACTGTTTGCTTACTGAGTACTACTCTGATTCTAAACTGCCACCTGCAAAGCATGGCCTCAACCATGGGAACTAATGAGCAGTCAAGATATGGGACAGCCTGGTCAGGCTGAGACTACAACAGAGATTGCCCATGGGAACAGCCGGACTCCAATCTCCAGTGTAAGTCTCAGGAGCCACAACATCAGAATGAAACCTAGTCCCCTAACCTCCATGTAAGGAAGTAGACTTGCTTGAACCCTCAGTGCAATGGGCCTACCACAATCGCACACTGCAGTAGCAGCTTGAGATCACCATGCCCAAGCGAAAAGTTTGGCTACTGTCAATGATCCAATAGATTCTCCAGAGCAAAAGTGGGCTTCCACTGATGGGCGGATGGACCACATTTTCTTGATGGTGACAAATTAATCTGGCTGTAAATCATTGTCTTAAACAGGGGGGCGGGGGGTAGAAGAGGACCCAATCTTGACACCAGGAGCTTTCAAACTCAGAAGGTGTTACTTGCTTGACCTGAGTAGGGCTTGTAAGGAGGACATCAAGTGTGATAGATTGGGGATCTGGTAGGAGGTGACTCGCTAACTCAACAGCTGAAAGGGAGCTTAGGGGTATATCCAGTCATCCAGAACATGTACATACCCTGGGATGACTCTTACCAACAATGCAATGCAACTCTCCAGTGGATCAGTGCACCCTTACTCAGCATGCAAGCCAAGTTTGCTCTGAAAAGATACTTGATCAATGATGGTGCACAGAGTGCAGGCATCTCCAAGAATGAGAGGCGATGTTATGCTGGTCAGTTGGTGTATAATGCTGGAGACGAGATGCAATAAAAGTGTGGCATGAGTCACCCGAGCCAAAAGAAAAATAGAATGCATGGAGAAAGATCTAATGATCCAAGAGGTATCAGGGAGTCATTGCCCCATGTTGGGATATCAATGAGCAATAGAAATGGTGTTTGAGATGCATATAATTCAGTGAAAAATAGAGAACTGTCCCCAGCAATAGACATTTCAAGAACCATAATAAAGGCATAAAATGACATGCAGTCTAAGAATCAACATTAAACTTACGTCACTATAATTGGACAAGTTAGAAGGGGGTGACAGCCCAGGTGACGTTTTACTTCTTGGCTGCTCATCTAGTGTATTGTTATTGCATTTGTCCAGCTGCTCATTGTTTATTATTAATGTTATGTCATTCTCTGGAAAAGAAAGTACACAAACCATATTGGAATTAACGCCACAGTTATTTGTCAATCGTCATTTAGCATTGCAAAGCAGAGAACGAAATTTAGCATCTCATTGTCTTCCATTTTTATTTAATTTTTTTTAGGAAACCAGTAAAAAAGAACTTAAGTAGGGAAAAGGATACGCTTTACATTTGAAGGTACCACCAATATTTCAGTTCATGTTTATCTTGGCTGGATGTCCACATTTTCATGTTTGTTTCCCTATATTTTCATATCTTACAATTTTGTTGCTCTTGTTTTTATAAATATTGGTAAAAAAAATTATGATTTTCTCCCCATATCTCAATTTCTGAACAGTCTAATTGTTTCAGATACAAAAAGGACAATACTGAGTCAGTCACCTTCATGTATTTAAGGGAAGGCGATTTGAACATCAGGCTGTACAATGTAATAACCATGGGTAAGTGTTATCAGTCAATCTGGTAGAGTAAAGAGAGGAGCACTAATAAGAAATAGTAAGAAAAGAAAGAAAATCATAAAGAAGATGAGGGTAGGCATTTATCAGTAGCCTGATACTGTTATATTAGAGGAAGGGTGATCTCCCAGATTAGATCGGTTGATTTACATTTTTATATACATTCGGACTCTAACCTGACAATCTTTTGGCGAGTGCCGTGTAATACACATGGAGGTTTAATACTCTACTGCATATTTTCCCACTATTTGTAAGTCTTAATTTTCATGCTTTTATTCATATTTCACACAACAGCTCCAAATATTTTTGTAGGAGTCACCTATGCCCACCAAGTGTGTACCAACAATTTGCTTGAGTTTTGCCAGTTGAACAACTCATTTTTGAGTGATAATAAGGGGCAGAAATAAGTGTTACATGTTAGTGTAAAGCAGCATGACATCCACAACCAAATATAATGCAACAGAAAAGGAAAAATGCTTTAGAAAAAGTGCATGGCATTCACAATCAAATATTATGCTACAGAAAGGGAAACGCTTTAGAAAAGGTGGCAACAGATTGCTACTTAAGATATACACACAAAGAATAACTGCTGCAAACGAACACTAAAAAATAAAAACGTGTAACTTGTTTTTAACTATGTTTATGCAACATTTGTATCTTGTAGGAATTGTCATGCTTCTACTATCTGCCATTGTAAGTGGCAAGATGCATTTAGACGTGAATAGGTGAGCAAATATATGCACAAATCCTTAAATGCAGCAAATGTTCCAGTTTTTACGATCCGGATGCTTCTCAAAGGCCAAACCTAGGGAAGCAATTTCATTTTACTTACTTACGATTATAGACATGTGGTATAAGCAGATTACCACTGTTTGAAACTATTCTAGTTATATTTTGTTGTTGCCATTTATAAAGGGACCAAGGAACGATGAGATACCTGCACTAGTAATTCACAAATGTTGCATCCTTACGATCTGTTTATTTACACTGTGAGAAGCATTGCTCTCTCGAAAAATGGGACCACAGCACATGAAAAGCATATGGCTTGAATGATCTTTGACACCTTCCAGTGAAAGATTAGGAACTTCATCTATTGAAATTAATAATTTTGGTAAAATTAAGCTATTGACGTATTTTTGTAGCGGTCCTGCACTGGTATCTCCTCTCCACCCTGGTACTAATTATGTCAAAGCCAAAGACCCAATTTGCCACACTTGGGTTAATTAATACGAACGATATGTATCCAGAGGGCAAATTTACACAATAGTCACTTTTTAAAACGCTACAGCAATGCTACCCAACACATCTAATGGAGCATCATAGTTTAGGCATACTTATGCAGGTAATATAGAAAACAATCCTAAATAGCCGATATCATTGATCTATGATGAAATCCAGAAGGAAAGGGCAGTAGGAATTCTATTTGGCAATCGTTAATGGGGTGACGACTTAGAGATCCTGATGACAGAGAAACCATTCCGGTTTTGCTATGCGCAAACTAAAAACGTATCACAATAAACATCAGCTTCTTCATTAGAAATTTCTGCATAGATTACAGTATACACCAAAGATACTAGTGAGTTTTGCATATGATATAGATGCTAACTGCACAAGAGGTTGACATTTTGAGTTAGAGTTCATGCATCTGGCATGGACTTACCATAAGCTTTCAGTGTGCTGATTTGATGTATTTTAAATACTGTCAAAAATGAGTATGGAGTACTCTAATCAATAATAGTATTTCAGGGGTTTGTAATGAGATGCTTTCTCCTATTCGCAGAAATACAGCACCAGCCCAACTACTAGCCAAGAGGAGGGTAGCAATGATATGAGGGAGACTATGGAGAAACTGAGGAAATGGCAGCAAGACCTGCTAAACTTTAACAATACTGCAGAAGCATACTTTATGGTGTTACCGCAAACAGCATGCCGTCAAGATATTTGAATTCCCTCTGCAGCTACTTGGAGAAAAGGGGAAATGAAGATGGGACATGAAGAGCTGAGGGACATGAAGTCTGAAAGTGACTACCCATAGTTCAGGTGGAATGTTATCTCTAGACTCCCAAGATGCGGAGCATTGGACTTGAGGAAACGAAGATGAGATATGAAGAACTGTGGGGCATTAAATGATTATGCACAGTATATATGCAATATTATGTCTAGACACCCAAGATGTAGAGAGATGGACTGTTAATTCTTCTTGCATCACTGGTTCCAGTTGGAAAACATACACCAATATATGCTAGAAATGCTATTCTTTCAAGTGGAATGGGACAGATGTATAACTCCATATTATATTGCTGTACCTCAACTAAAAAATTTAATTGCCATCAGTGTACCTTTCCTATAACTTTTTAAAGTTTTTAAAAAAACATTCAGTTGCTCCTCCAAAAGAAAGCTTGTGAGGCAGCTTTGCATGATCTGAATTTTCTGATTTTCAATCTTTGCTTATTGAGGATTCTCATATTCTTATAGCCACCAGAGTTTGACAGACGCTCTGTGGTATTACAGATGTTTAGTTGTGTATGGAATTAAAATTAAAAGCAATACACACCAGCATGAATTTAATTCAAGTTTCCCAGAGAAGCCAGTGGTAGTCCATTTGCATAGGGGATATGTTCTCTGGCACTTTTTGCTGGAAGCGCATTCCAATAACCAAACTTGGCAGAAGGAATTTCACATATGTATCAAGAGTGCTACAAAACGTTTTCCCTGTGTTCTAGATTCTCAGCTACCCTTGGATGAAAGGGAGGACAACTCCTCGGGCTGACATACAAATTCATCAGATGTCTTGGAGTCCCACATATTTACCACGCAAAACCAAAATGTTAGTACAACACAAGAAGTTGAGGGTTCCTCCACAAGAGAGAATGCCAATAGGATCTTCTGCAGCTCTTCTTTCATGTTAAACAAAGAACAGTCTTAATTGGTTACCTTTAGAATACAAAACTTAAATTTGTTGATTCTCAGCATGAGAGACATGCAAGAAACTTTATCCTCTGATAGAGATGAACTGACAGGTGTTTAAAGAAGCACTTGTTGGTAGACCATGTACTTGCAACCAAGGATCACCATCTCCCTTCTTCTCAAGATAGCCTTATGTCTCTGGTAGTCTTGTGGCTTCTCATCATACGACTAACATTCTTTGTGGTATACTTTCTCATAAATCGGTTGTCTGGGGAGGTCTGGAGAACGGATTCCTTGCGAAGAAGATGGCAATACTTAGAATGCGAGAATCTTTTAACATCATTTAGAATCATTTTCAATCATATATTCCTCAGACTGGTTTTACTACAGGGAAATGAGGTGCTATGCAGTGTAGGAACCTTAGTATCTGGAGACTTATTGGTCTTTCATCACTTTAAAAGGTTTAGGTTTTTCCTTCTCTATTTTCTTTCATTTCTCCTTCTCCAATGCATTCATTTCTTTTAGACTCTATTACTCAGTTCCCGTCTATTTTCTCTTTGCCTTTCATTTCTCCTCCATTTCCGGGTCCATAGCTTCATTCGCTGCAAAATTCGGCATCGTTGGCATTGTGAAACATTAAAAACAATGGTGCTGACTTCGGTTTAATGATTAGTGGAATATCACGGACAACCTTCAGCGCAAGAGCAACAGGCTTCGACAGAGGTGGAGAATCTGACAAAGGACCTTGACATCCGAGAAGCAGGAAGTAGTGGGAGGCATCACCCATTTAAGGAGGTGGGAGAAAAGTGCTATGATTTACCACGCACTAACACGGATATTTATTTTAGCTTTTGTATAGTTCCTTTTTTTTTTTACTTCATTATGAGGAGGTACAATGTGTGAAGCAGCAGTCTAAGCTGTCCTCAGACAGTATAGGTACAGCAGACAACAGTAGAACAAGCTTCTCACATACAGGAGTCATGAACAGCAGCAGTGCAAGACCATTCCCAACCCAACCTCCATCTACACCCAAACACCCTCCCACCAATTACCCCCTCTCAATTCACAGTATACCTTGTACAGTAGACAACACGCTTCCTCATATACAAAAAAAGAGCACGGATCAAAGAAATGAAAATTTCCCTTGGTTTTGAGCAATTGGAACTTTAATTTTAAATGATTCAAATTGACGAAAAAATATCACAAGGCCATACAGGGAGCAAGCGGAATGCCAGAGCCTAAAGGGACAGATGTAGCAATTAGATTTTGGAGGTTGAATTACAGCAGTAGAGGGTGCATATAAAATGTTAGCCTCATCTGCAGAGCAGTGCACAGTTCAGAACCATGTGCCATCTGGTGCAGTCAGCAAGCAGAATACAGGAGAGCAAGAAGTCTCAAAGCCACCCCACTGAGATCCAGTACAGAGGCCAAAACATCGGTATCCTAGTCCAAAAGTCCAGGAGCCTCTGCGAATAAGTCAGGTGTGACTCTGGGACATTGATCAAAAACCCTAAAGATGTTTGGAAGTCAGCCATCATCTGGAGATGGTTCACAAATGACTACAGTGAGCCTGCGTTCAACAGACAGACGTCAAGGTAGGGGAAGGCTGGAATATCCAACCTTTGAAGGTGTGCTGTAACAACAGCCATCACTTTCGTGAACACTCGAGGGGCACTGTGATGCTGAAGGGCAAGACGCAAACTGAAAATGATCTTGGCCCACCTTGAACCACAAGTAACACCTGTGGGACTGAGGCTGGGGATTTTAAAATGGACGCCCTGCAAGTCCACCGCTGTCATCCAGTCTCAGCATCTTGAATGTGTCCTTCAGGAAGAGACTTAGAGGGCATAGATATATAATAGGATAAAGGCCTCCATCCTTCTTTGGCATTGGAAAATAATAGGAGTAACATATCTTTCCTATTTCAGGGCCAGGCACCCTCTTTTTGACTTCTTTGTTCACAACAGCCTGGACTTCCTGCCACACAATGGATAAATGGTCTTTCAAAAGCCCCTCTGATGTGGGTCAGATTAGCCGAGGGTTTGACAGGAATGGCAGGGTGTATCCTTTTTGAGTGATTTGGAGAACCAATTTGTGATGCTCTGCCCCCATTGGAGCGAATACCTTATTATGCCTCCTACAGGGTGGTCATGTGCCGCTGAGGGCAGGGATTGTGTTCTGTGGGTACAAAGAGAAGCGACACACTGTGTTTTGACTCTAGGTATAAGGAACAGGCCTAGCTGGCCTGGACTTTGGTCGCTAGATCCTTGATGTCACCCGTGAAAGGACAGGGGGTTTGTTGCTGGGTGAAGGGCAGTTGCTTGGTCTTTGTTCCAACCCCCTGCCGAAGCTTTGAAAGGGGGGATGTTGCTGAGGATACTGGCGCACAGGCACAGAAAAGTTCAGTGGCCCTTCTTTCTTCAAAGAGGTCCAGTGCAGAGACTGCCTCATCTCCTAAGAGACTGATGCCGTCAAATAGCATATCCATTAATGAAGATTGGACATCACCAGAAAACCTGTGGATCCCATCCACAGGTGGCGCCGAAGTAAATTGGTACCAATCGCTCTGCCTAAGCAGTTGATAGTCTCCAGTCCTTAATGATTTGCGTAATTCGGCACAGCCTGGCCGATCCAATTTATTTACTTATTTGAAAAGTTTTATAAAGCACGAACAAGACCCTTACGGGAATCAGAGAGCTGTACAGAAGTGGCGAAAGCATGAGTAACCAGAACACAATGTTACAGAGGGTGTAGCTAAGTCATACATTGTCCTAGATGATCTTCACTAAACTACAGCAAAATTCTTCAGGGGCTGTTGTTCGGTTTGAAAATCCCATTCCTGCTATGCACTCGTATCATGCTACATTAGGTTAGCAGTGTGTGGCTAAATAGATGCCATTTGTATTCACGTTATGCAACCCACTGAGTTATCCCTGCAACGTGCAAGCTTTAGTTAGCAAGTGTAACTCCATTTTGTATTTCGTAATCCCTATTAGGCTGTGTCTGAACTAGGCCTCATTATTCATATTGCCTGCCTCAGCAGAACACTGTATTTAGTTATTATTTTTCTTTCCTGATCAAGGCTGCTTCCCGACTTTACTAATGAATAGGCCATTCTGCCCTTGCATGCCTATCCGAGTGTGTAGTTCTGCTCCCACGTTAGGAGACGCTGAGACTCAGCGCAGTAACCTTGAGTTGCCGATAGCATGTACCCATCTGGCAGGTGGTAGCCCATCCTTCTGTGCCTTCTTTGTTCATGTTCGGACCAGGCCAGTAACTTTCCACTGTGGGCGTGGTTGGGGGGTTCTTGGAGGAATGATCATGCATCGTAGGCCGTTGGGGAGCCAGTCCCTCGGCAGACATCTTAGGGTGCAGGTCAGATTGGACTCCTCTGCAGAGTATTGCTAATAAATGCTTGTTTGTATTCTCTACTGTCTGACCGACTCTTCATTACTTGGGAAGGCATAGCAGGTGGTTGTAAATAACCTGAGTGGCCCCTAAGGGCCACTTCCTTCAGTTGGCGCCCGAACAGGGACTCCGCAAGGTGATCCAGCTCACCCGTAATCGGGTTGCAGGGTCGGGGTTGCGTCTGGTCGGTCGGATTGGGGTACCCCACACGATCGAGCTTGGTTCTCGCAGCTGCCCCGCCCTTCTGATCGGGCGACTCCTCGTCTAGTGGTCACCGGCTGGGGTCCTGAGAAGGCGAAACCTTGGAGTTGACCGTTTGGTCCGAAGAGTCGGCAGTGGAGAATAACTTGACTCGACCTGTGTGCACCAGGTGAGTGATTTGATTCTTGAAAAAAATTGCGCCATTCTTGAACGACACGAGCTTGCGGGCTGTGTCCTGGTACGGTCTCCGGACTGTCTTGCTTGAACGACATTAGCCGACGGGCTGTGTCTTGGTACAGTCTCCGGACTGTCTTGGTGCAGTTTTCGGACTGCCTTGCTTGAACGGCACGAGCCTACGGGCTGTCTCTTGGTACGGTCTTCGGGCTGTCTTGGTTTGAACTTGGTGGGTTTGCAGACCCTTTAAAAGACAGTGTTTGTGAACAGTCTGCCAGGCCAACTGGAAATTTGGCCTATTCTTGAAAAGGCCTGGGACTGTTTGCGAACAATCTGCCAGGCCAACTGGAAATTGTCTACTCTTGAAAAGGTCTGGGGCTAGAGCCTGTCTTCTTGAACTCTGTACAGTCTCCGGACTGTAGGGAGCGGTCCTCGGACCGTTTTGGTTTGGTTTTTGAACAATATTTGTATTCTTTATTTTTTTTTCCTTTTATTATTTTGTTTGTTGGTGTTATAATTGTCCGTTGGGGACAGCGCATGTGTCTTATATTAAGATGCCTTGTTTAAGTAAAATGGGGTGTTTGGGATGCCGGTGTTGTTCTACTGAGGCTCGATTGGAAGAGAGCCAGACTGCGCCTCCGGAGGGTACCGCAAATTTTGATGTATACATCAAGCACGGTATTGGCCCTATTCTGTTTAGCACTTTGTGGAATAAATATACGAGGGACAATGCTGAGTTACAATGGCCACTTACTGGCTCGTTTGATGAGCAAAAATTGAATTTCTTGCAGGACAAATTGTTCACCAAAAAGAGCAGGCAGTCGATGTTTGATTCTCTAAGAGTATGGCAGAAGGAAGCAAAGCAGCGGCGTATGAGAGCAGAGAAAGAGGCCCAGAAAAGACAGACGCAAACTATAACGCAGAAAGCAGTGGCCTATGAAAGGGAAAAGATAGAGAAAGGTATAGAATGTGCAGATAGAAGGTTTCGATTGCAGACAGATGAATGCTATGTTACTAGAGAGGAAGGTGATGTTTTCGTTGAAAAGCTATTGGATTCTCACCCTCCTCCACCTTATGCTCCTGAGCGGATATACCCAAGGGTTCCCACATCTCAGTCCCCGGCGTCTGGTGGTGCTCTTCCTAGTATTTCTGCCTCTAGTCAAACTGCTTCAGCCCCAGCCCCGTCTGCTTCCTCTCTGCTCACGCCAGTAATAGGGGCGGGAGCCGTTAGCTCTCCTGTTCCGTCTACTGACTATCTACTGCTACACCCCCTTTCACTCCTACAACACTGTCTCCTTTCATGATGATACCGGTTTCCTCATCTGCTCTTTCTCCCTCAAGTATGACACCCCAAGCACTGCTGAATGGCGAGACCCCTGTACGTAGGATACATGAAGGGAATTTGGCGGCAGCACGAGACCGTATGGACAAAGTGTTGGTGCGTTCTGCTGTGGGTGATGAGAAGCAAATGGTGGCGAATCAGGCGGCTCAGTGGGCTCGGAGCCCGATCTATAGTGTGGAAGATTTGTGGAGTGTGATGAAGGATTATGAGCCCTTCATACAGCAGCATGCCCTTAAGCACATGTCGGCCACGCTAATAGGACTGTGGGAGCAGTGTTTTCAGGGTGTTGCACCGCAGATCATCTATGACATATGGGACAGGGTATATGCTGCAGATATGGCTCCTAATGAGGTTTTTAGCAATGTAAAGACATTGGTGGGTTATCGGGGCAGATTGCTTAAAAAGGTTCCAACGATGGTGACCCAGTGCCCCATGAGAGAGGTCCATCCCATTTATCATCCTGAAATACCAGAACTGCGCGACTCCACGAATACTGTAATTAGGCCACGAGTTGATGCTCGGTTTCAGGAACAGTGGATCTATACTTCTAGGAAGAGGAGTGAGGTAATATCCCTTAAAAGTCAGTTGCCAGACCCTCGGAAAAACCCGACTGCGTATTACAAAGAGTTGACAGAGGCAGCCTCATCCACGGTAATGACGTTAGCAGATATTGAGTTGTTCTTTGGCTTGTTGGTATAGGTGGATATATGGAGGCAAGTGCATACACAGGATCATGTGGTGGAATTGGGAGGAACATGGGATTAGATCAGGGCGTGGGATAAGGACCGCAAGCCCGGTGAAAAGCCAAAGGAGTGTGTGATTTCTTTACTAGGTTTGAAGGGGTGTTTCTCGACTTTAGTGGCCAGGATCGGTCGTTGGAAGGTGGTGTCCGGTTGTTTGTCAGCAGGTTCGTTAACTATTTGCTTCCTGAGAATGCGACTAGGTTGCAGGCTTCAGAAAGCACCTGGAGCACCTCTTCCCTGTCGGTAATATTGAGTGTGGCATAGTACTACGAGCATAGAGAGAATGAAGAGAAGGAGAAAGTGGAGAAAAAGTCGAAAGACTTGAAGACGAGGGTGTTGATGCAGCAAGTTGCGAGAGGTAAAGGAAGAGGTTCGGGTCCGGCCCAGCGGCTACCCCGGTCTAACAAGGGCGGTACCTCAAGTGCACCCATTGGGCTCAACCAATGTGCATATTGCAAGCAGGAGGGACATTGGCGGAATGAGTGTCCGGAGTTAGTCCAGAAAGACGAGGCCCCGAGAGGTCGGGGTTTTAGAGGACGTGGAAGAGGAGGGGAAGGTCGCGGGGAGACGCGATCAGAGAATACATCGTCTAATAGGCAGAGCGGGAACTATTTTGACGACCCCCAAGGGAGACAGTACTATCATGATGACTATGACATTGACGAAGTGACGGGAATGTCTCACAGCTAGGATAGCCAGGGACAGGGCAAGGGACCAGTTCCGGTGCCTGTAGATCAGCGCGGACCCTATGTCACTGCAGATTTACACGGTACGACCGAGAAATTCTTAGTTGATACAGGGGCTATGAATAGCTCTGTTTCCCATTCACTGGTCCCGGGGGCGGCTCTGTCTGGCCAAAACAACGTTTCGGTGGGTTTCTCAGGCGTGCCGGTTGTCAGCCCCATTTCCAAACCTCTTGCTTTGACTATTGGCCCCTTCACGGTTGATTCACCATTTCTATTAACGTCAAATTGTGGGGAGAATTAGTTAGGGTTGGATTTGTTAAAAAGGTTGCATGCGATAAATTTTTGTTCTCCAGAAGGGGTTTACATGACTATTGGACCGCAAGTGGCCCGTGCCACACAATGTCTCGCAAAGGATGCCCCTCTCCCCTCTGAGTTTAAAGATGTGCCACGCACACTGTGGGCTACAGGAGACACGGATGTGGGGTTACTCCAGATCCCACCGGTCTCTATACAGATTAAGGACAATGCTGTATGGCCACGTATTCCCCAGTACAAGATATCCCAGGCAGGAGAAAAGGCCTTATTGCAAATAATACAGGATTTGATTAAATCTGGTGTGGTTGAGGAGATAGCGGCGAATGTGTGTAACAGCCCTATTCTTTCTATTCTTAAAAAGGCAACCTTGGATCCTTCTGATGCTCACCCTGACGTTTACTGCTTCGTAATTGACCTTAGAGAGGTGAACAAAATAGTGGTTCCCCAGTATCCTGTAGTCCCAGACATTACCACGATCTTGACAATGATTCCCCCGTCTGCAAGATTCTTCTCTGTGATAGATTTGAAGAATGCTTTCTTCAGCATTCTAATCCATACAGATAGCAGATATCTGTTTGGATTTGCAATAGCCGGAAGGAGCTTTAGGTTCTGTCGTGCTCCACAAGGCTATACGGAGAGTCCTAGTATCTATAGCCAAGCTTTGAAAGCTCAATTGGATTCCTTGGAACTTCTCCCTGGTAATGTGCTGTTGCAGTACGTTGACGACCTCCTTGTGGCTTCAGACACTGAAGGTGGTTGTAGAGAGGCCACAGTTAAATTGTTGTTACATTTGGCACACCATGGCCACAAGGTGTCGCTTTCGAAATTTCAATATTGTCGACAGGAGGTCACCTACTGTCGAAGGAGGGTCGTAGACTAACACCTGAACGCATAGCTGCTATTACTAATATGCCTGTTCCGAAGACCCAACGCGAGGTACGTGCTTTCATTGGTATAACTTCGTATTGTCGTCACTGAATCCCCAACTATTCCTTACTAACGAAACCCCTCCTTTACCTGACCACCAAAGAAGTGCATGAACCCCTGCCTTGGACATCTGCATGCCAGCAAGCTTTTGAGCAATTAAAGGTTGCGCTTTGCTCTGCTCCTGTGCTTGGTACTCCTGATTACCAGAAGCCTTTTGTGCTCTATGTACATGAGGCGAACGGTTGCGCGCTTTCTGTTCTAACACAGGGTTTCGGTGGTAAGCAGAGACCCTGCGCGTATTTCTCTGCTATTCTTGATAACGTCGCCAGAGCTATCCCGAGCTGCCTGAGGGCTGCCGCGGCGGTGGCAGTTTCTATCAGACAATCGGCAGGGCTAGTCCTTGATACGGATCTCACAGTCATGGTACCTCATGCTGTGGACACACTGTTGAATAAGACAAAGACACAGCACCTTACTAGTGCGCGTCTGACTGGATATGAATTAACTTTGTTTGCTCCGCACATTACCATCAAACGATGTGCTACTCTGAACCCAGCCACGTTACTACCCCTCCCTTCGGAAGAAAAGGACATTGATGTCCATGATTGTTTATTTCGGACTGAGGAAGAATCTAAGGGACGGGTAGACCTGACTGATGTTCCTTTATCTGACCCCCAAGGGGAACTATATGTTGATGGCTCTTGTTTCAATCTACCAGATGGCACTACCACTGCAGCTTATGCAATAACAACGTTACACACTGTTGAGCCATCCCGTATCCCATACCAATCGGCTCAGGCTGCAGAGTTGGTTGCCCTCCTTAGGGCTTGCGAGTTGAGTGAGGGACTGACTGTCAATGTCTACACCGACAGCCAGCATGCCTTTAGGGTGGCCCCTCTGGGCGGAGAGAGGGTTCTTGACCTCGCATGCGTTGCGAATACAGCATGGTCCATTGATACATAGACTGTTGTCAGCACTGACACTTCCGGATAAGTTGGCAATAATAAAATGTAGCGCTCACAAAGCAGTAACAGACGATGTTGGAAGGGGAAATGCTTTTGCAGATCAGACAGCTAAGGAGACAGCTAGATCGAAGATGAAAAAGATGTTCGTGGCAGGCCCCGCTAGGTGGGTTCCAGATAATGGAATGTTCGAGGACACATTAGAAAATGTCAGGGAAATACAGAGCGAGGCGACAGTAGATGAACTGGCAGTATGGGAGGAGAGGACAGGGCGTTTGGACGAGGATGGGTGTTGGACTGACTTGTCTGGGAAACAGACGGTTGCTGCCTAACGCCTATGTGCTCCCTGTTGTTACTATGGCCCACGGCCCAGCACACATTAGTGCCAAAGGAATATGTAAGCTACTGGACCCAGTATGGCAAAACGATAATATCCCTAAGGTAGCCACACACCTAGTGAAACACTGCATCATTTGTCTGAAACATAATCCTGGGATGGATTTCATCGAAATGGAACGAGTTAACAATCTGAAGTATGTGCTGGATTTGCGCATTCAGTAAATGGATTGAGGCTTACCCCACTAGGGAGAATACGGCTATGGCAACGGCAAAGGCTCTCTTAAAAGAGTTCTTCCCGCGCTATGGATTACCACGTGTGATCTGTAGTGACAACGGAAGTCACTTCAATTCAAAGGTCATTGAATTGGTGTGTAAAGGCTTGCATATTAGACAGAAGTTTCATGCTGCGAACCACCCCCAGTCAGCAGGCTTGGTTGAGAAGTACAGTGGTACTCTCAAATTGAAGTTAGTGAAGATTCAAGAAAGCACAGGATTGCGATGGCCCGATAATCTACCTTTGGCTTTGCTATCTACCAGAGCGACAGCGCATTCTAGAACAGGGTTGTCCCCGTACGAGGTGGTCTTTGGGCATCCCGCCAACGTCTGGGGCGTCCCAATACCCAAGCATTTTTCCGAGATAGAGTACCCCCTACTTGTGGACTATCTGTATGAGTTAACTAAAGATCTTCGTTCTGTCCACCAACAGATTCACGCCACGCTGCAACCAGTACCAGAGGGGCCCGGGCATCAGCTACAGCCCGGGGATTTCGTGTTCGTGAAGAAGTTTCAGCGAAAGAACTGCCTGGAGCCTGGGTGGAAGGGGCCACTATTGGTCCTGCTCGCCACCCGCACCGCAGTAAAGCTTGAAGGCCGGAAACACTGGGTACACGGGTCGCATGTCAAGAGGATCCCCCTCCCACTTCCGTATGACCAGTGGGTCCTCGACGGCATTGCTGACCAGGAAGGGGAGCGAGGGCCCCGTTTCGTTCCCTTCTCTGACGCCCGACTGAGGTGGGCGCAGACAGACGAAGAAAGCAACGAGGCCTTACTTGAAGCGGTCCCCCCAGAGATATGGGCCGCCCCGGATGCTCCCGCTTCTGGTGCACAGACACCAGAGTCTCGATGCCCTGCTGAGCCTGAATTTCTTCCCCTTTTTGTTGATGAAGAAGTGCCTGGGGTTGCCAGGTACAACCTTCGGCCCCGACGGAAGGACAGTGCACCAGTAGGGCAGTCCAGGAGTTAGGGAAGGACTCTAGCTTAGGGCGTAGGTGCTATGCCTAAAGTGCCTGCTTTAGAATAGAGTGAGTTACACTGGTGCACTGCCCTGGACAGGATTAGCAGAGGGTGTCTTCCAAGGAGGGAGGGTGCCCTATCCTGAAAGAAGAGGATTTGTTTTCCAGAAAGGGCTGCGATCACGCAGCTCTCCCGTGGGAGTGCTTCATAGCACCGTCGTTGATGAACAATAGGAGTCTACCAGTGAGGCTCTGAAGGACACTGGGTGACTTGTACCCCTCTGGTCGGTTGTATTTTTGTGGCTCCAATTCCTAAAGTTTCTTTCTATGTACCCATTTGGCCGCGCAATTATGAAGGAGGAACAGCCTCTGGTGGCCCCACCATTACAGCAGAATGGTCCTGTGTGGTCTAATTGGTTTATTGGGTGTAGGGTGGTAGTGGTACTTCTCATCGTAACAATAACACTATTCGGGTGGTGTGGTATTTAGAAGAACAGCATCCTGTGCACACATTGATAGGGACTACCCCGGCTCCACCTGAGCATTTGTTTGTTACACTGGCCGCGCATAAAGAGAGACATAGACAGACCTATGTCGAGAACGCGTTTCTGCAGATGCTTCATCAGGTACACAGTACCACTAATGCCACGAATTGTTGGGTGTGTGGGTTACTTCCCTCAGTTATGAACAAGAACGATCTACTGATGTCATTGCCCCTGTCATACTTGGGTAGCTGTGAGGCATGGTTCCAATTGCTTTCTATGGTGTACATGCACTATCATGCTGACGCGATGAATATGGTACAGTCTGATTACGAAGCAGTGTTGGAGTATATAGTGGTACACCAAGGATATACACCTGGGGCAGATGGAAAGGAGGGTACCCTACATCCAGAAGCTTGTATGAATGTTTTTGAGGATAATAAGAATGTCACTTGGTTACAAAACGAAATGCTGGATTTTCAAGGATTTAATGTTACGGAATATTTTAAACGTTTCCAGGAACGAAATATAACTGAAGACAAAGCCATGCCCGTCCCTGTGATCAATACAGCAGCTAGTTTCTGTGTTGAAGGTACAGGGAACATTCTAGTAGGTCAGAGCAGTTGTAACTATACATACTGATTGAACACTACTAGTAGCCCACCTTTGCTCACACCTCCAAATGTATACTTTGTGGGGAACAGGCTTATACATGGCTTCCCAGGGGATGGTCTGGTCAGCCTTAGGTCTCTTTTCTTTTGCCCCCTGTTTATGTTGCACCATCTAATTATCACAAGGATCATAGGCTACAGCGTAGGGATCTACATTTGCATCGGGCCAAGAGAGTTGCCAATCCAGAAGATATAGATCAAACAGATACTTCCCTACAGCAATTTACTGACATCATGAAGGGCATTCTGCCGTTCTGGGGCCCCATGTTCAATCGCCGTAATATCCGTTGACTTGCTAGAGTGGTTGAGGGAGTTATTAACACTACTGCGGGTATACTGACTAATATTACAGTCGAGCTTCAGGCTACGAGACTTGTTGCTCTTCAAAACCGGATGGTTTTAGATGTCATCCTCGCTGATAGGGGCAGAGCCTGCCACGTCATCGGCATCAGTTGTGTTTACATTCCTGATAACACCCCTAATGTATACTCCGCCATACAGAAATTACACAGGCTTGCTTCAGATATCCATCAGGATAATGGATCATGGTCCCTCACAGGGTGGTTCTGGGGTCTGCTGACATCATGGGGTTGGAAGATACTACTTGCCCTCAGTTATCGCAGGTGTCATCTTCACATGTTGCCTATGTATTAATTGCCTTCCAGCATGTTGCACCTATTGTGTGAGCAAGCTCACCCCTACCCCTAAACTGCCAGGACGTGATACTAAGGTCTCTACTATGATGATGCAGGATATGATGCTTATTGACGAAGGTATTTTTGAATACTAAGTAGATTTTGATACTCATGTGCTGCTTTATTCACCCTTGTAACTTGACTGACTGCATTTTCTTCCTTCCCATTTAGAATCGTAAAGACCCTACTGGATAGCCTCAATAAAGCATTTAGCCACTCATGCTAAAAGGAGGGTCTGTTAGGTTTGAAAATCCCATTCCTGCTATGGACTCGTATCATGCTACATTAGGCTAGCAGTGTGTGGCTAAATAGATGCCATTTGTATTCACGTTATGCAACCCACTGAGTTATCCCTGCAACGTGCAAGCTTTAGTTAGCAAGTGTAACTCCATTTTGTATTTCGTAATCCCTATTAGGCTGTGTCTGAACTAGGCCTCATTATTTGTATTGCCTGCCTCAGCAGAACACTATTTAATTATTTTTCTTTCCTGTTCAAGGCTGCTTCCAGACTTTACTAATGAATAGGCCATTCTGCCCTCGCATGCCTATCTGAGTGTGTAGTTCTGCTCCAACGTTAGGAGACGCTGAGACTCAGCGCGGTAACCTTGAGTTGTCGATAGCATGTACCCATCTGGCAGGTGGTAGCCCATCCTTCTGTGCCTTCTTTGTTCATGTTCGGCCCAGGCCAGTAACTTTCCACTGTGGGCGTGGTTGGGGGGTTCTTGGAGGAATGATCATGCATCGCAGGCTGTTGGGGAGCCAGTCCCTCGGCAGACATCTTAGGGTGCAGGTCAGATTGGACTCCTCTGCAGAGTATTGCTCATAAATGCTTGTTTGTATTCTCTACTGTCTGACTGACTTCATTACTTGGGAAGGCATAGCATGTGGTTGTAAATAACCCGAGTGGCCCCTAAGGGCCACTTCCTTCACTGTTACCAAAATCTCGCTCACCATGTCCCAAAATGTATATGAGTAGCTCCCCAAGAGGCAGCTACCATGGACAGAGCGAAGGGCAAGACTGAAGACAACATCTGAATGCTTCCATACGTTTGGAATCCCTGTTGCGGGGCTGGGATGCGAGAGTGGTGTTCAGAAGAAAAGGAATTTGGGTTGAGCCTGATCGTAAAAGCCTTGACAACCAGGCTTTCAGGTGTATGATACTGTTTAAGGAAGGCAGGGTCTCCTGGAGCAGATCTGTGAAGTCTAGCCACTTGCATATTTGCCAGCGTGCAAGAGCAGGTTTGGGCCATTGTACCCATTAATGTGCCAGTGAGAGCTTTGCTATAAGAGAGAAGCGGCTCCGTAGATGCCTGTCCGGGCTGCAGAACTTCAGTCAGAAAACAATGGATGATAGCTGTAGGTCCAAAACATGGGCTGCACATTGGATGGCCACAGCAAAGAAGCAGATTTCTTCTTAGTGGAGCCAGGGAAATGGCCATCTGATTAAAGGGCTTTGTAGTTGGCTGGAATTCGTGGAAACTATGATAGCGTGAGGGAAGGTGTTCAAATCACAAGCCTCCTGTGATGCTGTTAATCATGTGCAGCCTAACAGCATCATAATATTGGGCATCATTCTCATCATCTCCATTGCCATCTCTGAGATTATGCTAGTTGTGGTCACACCCAAAACAAGTTGTGGACGGTTTGTGGACAGTATCGCGCTTGAGGACGAGTCCTGTTTGAGTCAGAATGAGTCTGAATCGGTTGTGAGGGATGGCACGAATTTGTTGAGGTCGGGTAAGAATTATTTTGGAGTCAAGCCAAAATAATATGGTCCTCCTCCAGCTTCGGCAGCCTCAGGGCTCACACTGACGTGGCAAGAGCAAGTGATAGTCTTTGCATCAGAATCGAAGTCAGGTTGGCATCAGCCCCAGAGCAAAGATGGACCCAGCAGCAGGCTCAAAAGGCACAAACTGCATCAAGAACAGACGCACTGACGCTAATTCAATTAGAGGCCTCCTTGGAGCACTGGGGCCCAAAGGCACACCAAATATGTGCAGCATAGCGGGACTTATGTACTTCGATCTATGCTGGGCGATGTCGAGTTTGGCTGCACAGACCAGACTACCTGGGGTCCTTCTGGGGAGAGACCTCGCAAGCCTTGGAGTCATGAAATGACCCTAGACAACAAAGGAAGACCTTGTGGGGGTCCGTCATAGACATAATTGTGGCAGTTCCTACAAGGCCTAAACCCTGTGGTTTTAGGAGGGGGGCATCTTCCCTTGCACACAGTATAAAAATGCATGTTGCATGATAAGGAGGAAAAGGTTTGGTAGTGAGCTCCGGATCCACCTCTGAAGGAACGGTAAGAACAGAGTTAAAGTCCACGTTAAAGGCTCATACTTCTATCCGGCTCTGATGTCACTTTTGAGGTGGGATGAAGCCAACGTGAAGTCACATGAAGCCAAGTGCCGGCACTTGGGGCCGATGCTGCAAATATTCGGATCCAGTCTGGTAGCTAGGGGTATTCACAAGTTGAGGAATCTGTGTGTTTATACATGATATGCTTTGTTTATGTATTTATTTACTTTCTTTCTTAACTCTGTACACCATTTCTGAATATTTATATATTTATTTGATTATGCTGCATCGATATAAATAAAAAAAGTTGAGGAATCTGTAGTTAGACTTATCTATCAGAAGTTGAGTTCTGGGGGACTGCCTTGGAAAAGAAACCCTCCACCTGACTTAGAAAAGCTGTGCTACCCACACTTGTGTGTTTTTTGGTATTTTTTTTTTTGCTACAGTGAAAATTACCAAGTTCAAAAACACTGAAAAGTGCTCTACTTTTCATAGAAGGATGTTCGAGTGTTCAAAGTGAACACTAAGTCCGAAGAAGGATGGCCGCATTAGTAAATAGGTCAGTGGCCTTGATTTCAGCAGTTCTAGTTCAAGTTTTCAGGCCTTTCTACCTGCTCCCAATTGGAGACTGCTCTTTAGCTCTCTGTGTTAAAGGACTGTTCAGTCCTCTGTAACTAGCCTATCCTCATGTTTGGGCAAGAAATGTCATGTGTATTTGAGGGGAATCAGTCTCTGGAAGTAGTTTTCAATAGGGACATTGTATGCACTGCAACAAAAGATGGTTGTACTTCTGTGTGAGACATGCCTCCTCCATTTAAATTTATCCACAAGAAACGTGCTTCATGCTGGCTGCTGATTTTCAATGTGTATCTTTATTGATATTTTTTTTGATATATTTTTTCATAGATCAGTTTTTCAATTTTCATTTAAAAATCAAGTTTTTAGAAAGATCCTGCACAGCCGACACGTGTTTCGCCCTACAGTGTCAATCAGACCAGGGCTTTTTCAAGGCTGATATAAAGGATCAGATCACAACATCTATATAACTTTTTTTTTTTTAAAAGGGAGAAGAGACAAAAAATTAAGAGAGGAAGGGATAGAGTTCAGAAAGAGAAATGTGAATGAAAAGGAAAGGGAAAATAAAAATGAAACTCTCCACCACAGACTCGTGTGAAATCAGTGAATATTCCTGGTTATTCAATGTTGTACACCGTCTCATGTGTTTTAAGAGTGATTTGTGCTTTAGAGAAGTAATTAAAAAGATATAAAAGATTAAACCGAAGGTTTAGTAAAGATGACAGTGCTCATCCTAAAATGATAAAATCTATTCAGATTTAATAATCGTTTTAATCTGGTGCTGGTTTTGAATGCAAAGTTTCTATCAATATGGAAGTGATCTTAGTTCTGAGTATTAATGATGATGTAAACAGAATAGTCACCCCAAGATTGTAAAGCTAATGCAAAGGTGATAGGGAGAGCCACAGAACCAATTCATTGAACAGTAGTTACAATATGTACCTTTTATAACAGTGATTTCATCAAGTTCCAATCATATTTGTTGGTGTTGGGTATATTCTCCATACATAATCTATAATGTGAAAGTTATTGTAAATACATATGTGCATATGATTGATAAAACAGCGCGTCTAACTGGTGAGCTGCGATATTATTTGCTCCGGAGTGCTCATTAAGATAGACATTTTACATTTTGGTAAGTGGAACAAAAACATTTCATGATGGTTGGTAAGCGGTTGGAGAAAGCTCTTCTGGAATTGCAGTTGTACTAAGCGCGAGTTTAACAATACATTCGGCCATCGAAATAAGTTAATTTTACTGCTCGAACAACGGTTACATTCAGAATGGTGTTAAATGATTCCGAATGACATTTCCTTGATATACGAGTGATGGAATACTATTTATTTTACCTACTTCGCATCATATTTGCATGCAAACAGGAGTACGGCGGTAGGAGCAATGGGGTAAGTGAGATACTCGGGTAAAGAGGTCTAAACTTGAAAATAAGTATCCGACGGTAATTACGCTTGCAAAGTAGTTAAAAGCTCTTGCTGTGGACTCTCGAACGGGAGCTGAGGCACTTACTTAGATGCGGTCTGGACGGTGGCCCTAACAGCGTCTCCGATCACAAGCAGTGTCTGCGCGTTGTCCATCAGTGCCATGTTAAGTAATGCCGGATTGCGTTTTTACGTCGTTCTTAGTGTCTAAAGGGTTCCGCCATCTTGTAATGGTGAGAAACCCTCTTCGGAGAGTAGACTAGGGGCAAATATTTAAGATAAAAGATGGTTACCCTTTGCAACAAAAGAAGGTTACCCTTTGGGAATAGTGGACATGGCAAGGCAACCTGCAAGCCCTTGTGTTTAAAATACCTTGCCTAAAATTGAAGAAAAAATGGTGGGACGGAGAAGGTACTCCCATCCCAAAGCAGGTTTCTCCTCAGTGAAACACCTCCATACCCTTTCCTAAGTGGCTAGCTGTCACCTAGAACTGTAACTCTCTAGCTACACTAGTCTAAGTTTAATACATTTTCTAGCCTTAACAGTTTATACTAGTCTGACTTCTGACTACTTGCACAAGGATCCTGCGAAAACAAAGGACACAGGAACAAAATTCACTCTCTCTGTATGGGAGAATACTAAACACTTTAAGCAAAGTAGCATTTTGCAAAGACCAAGCTTACCAGCAATGCCTGCCAAAGTCGGATCAAAAATGGCCATCTGATTAAAGGGCTTTGTAGTTGGCTAGAATTCGTGGAAACTAGGATAGTGTAGATTAGATCTGCACCATGGAAATTTGCTTACAGTTGTCCTCCTTTCGTCTGGCCTCAAAGAAATTTTAAGGCTGGAGGAAAAGGAGATGAATTGCCCTGTAAGAAGAAAGCTAAACTCTGAAGATGTGGATAGTTTAGCAAGCAAACAGTGTAGTAAATGCCTCAAGGAACCAGGCCTTTGAATAAGCCAATGAATGTGTGCATCCCAGCTGGCATGAAGACAAGAAAGACCAAGGACAACAGCACCTGGCTTAAGGAGCTGCAAAGGCTCCTTCCTGTACACTCCCAGGTGAGTCTGCACTATCCCCTACTAGCCGCCTACCTAGCCCAAAAGAGAATAAGGTCTTCCCTTCACACTCCTGCCAAAGGTTCATGTTCTGTTGTCTAAAGCCAGTCATGCTAATTCCAAAATGGAATGAATCGTCTTGATGTCTCGTTTGGTCCATGATTAGGCAGTTTATAACGGAGTTGACCAAAACCTAAAGGTTAGTTCTAACTTGGATCATAAGAAGCTGTAGAGTCCACTGGGTGCCACTGATACTGTAAATGCCCTCTACCATTGGAAAATCTTGACAGTGAACGTTTCACACTATGGGCTCATACACTTTGCTCTGAACGCATCAGGGACTTTTTTTGTTTTCCTGCAACAAGCTCCTTCTATGGAGGGGATCTCTAAATATGGCAGGTAGTTCTCCACCAGGAGAATGGAGGGCAAAGCCTTCGTTAGCCTAGCGGGCTAGCGCAGCACCCATCAAAGTTTAAATGAACAACTACAACCAGGTTTGTTCTGATCTGGCTTTTAAATTAACTGTTTCTAGGGTCATCAACTGCAAGACCACCGGAAGTCCATTGTAATTAGAAAATGAGACTCCTGGCATCCTGAAATTTACTGCAGGCTTAAGCTAAGGAGCCGTTTTGTTAATGGGTTTTTGGGTAGATTTTTTTATTTTTTGGGGGAACACAGAAGCTGGGGCACAGCTTGAGTGGTGTAGATTGTACACTGTGCCATAAGTCACTAAGTATATAGCGTTTTTTGTTCTGAGGGAACCTATCTGGGAAGCAAGGGGGTAATGAGAAGGCGTAATAAGACCTGTAACAATAAATCATTTACAAAAGACTGGTAGAAATTTGTTCAATTTTGTCTGCAGGGTGTGGAGTAGTGCTCCTTGAAGAGATCTCTTCAGTTTCTTCTTGTGTAGTTCATGTGTCAATGACATTACTGCTCCAGATCGCCTGATGCCAGAAGCGATGAGTTTCTAGGCCAGGTATGTTAGGGACTAATTTCCATTTCTGAAGGCTTTGCAGGTGATACAGCAAGAATATGGGACAGACATCATAGCCAACTTGCTACATTAAATTTCTTTGTCTAGCATCTCTCTCACCAACTGAGGGTTTGCTTGTAATACTGCAGTCAAACGGATGAAATCAGAAAACAGCCCATAGCTCTTACTGCCCCATATGTTTATATACGCTATATGGTTCAATGCAATTTTCATATTGATACGGAAATGTTTGGGTTCGTATTTCTGGACATCATAATTTTTGCTGCTTTTATATACATAGATATAAGTTAATGAATGTTGTTTTCCCAGAGTTAGTATTTATTGTGCCATACTATATATGAACTTCTAAGTCCTGACTGCTCATATTTGTCACCCCTGGAGAGGTAAGAGCCGAGAGACAGCAACTATCACTTGTCCCATGGGTTCAAGAGAAGGTCTCATAGTATTGTATTCAGTATTCAAATCAGAAGGCCACCTCGGCTGACTGGGTCCTAGTTCTGAAGCCACCTTGGGGTAGTTTTTGATCAATTCAGAAGGTCACAGTTGTGGGAAAGTAAAATTCACCTTGTAATGCTAGATTTCCATCTTGGCAATTTTTAGTTAAGCTCTTTAATTATGAATGGTAGTGCACTTTATATAATGATGTACTGAATCCAATGTCAAAAATAAGAAACACCCCCCCTCCCCCAAGTTAACTATTTAAAAAGCTGAAAGTCACAATATCAGATACGGAGAGCATCAAGACAAAGGTCCTGTGTAATTTTGACCCTTTTACCTCTATTACAGTTAGTCAAATGTAGGATTAGGATTTCTCAGTAATTCAGGGACACCACTGATGTATTTATATAAGTTTTTATTGCTACTAAAGGGACTCTGAAGAGGTTATCAATATAAATACCACTAAGCTTTATTTGGTTTCAGACAACACCACAACAATAAAAAAGATAAAAGTCAATAAATGGAAAAATAATTAGATAAATGCATGGAAAACCATAAAATGTAAACAGTAAATAAAATATTGATACAACACATTTCAAATATATTGTTACAGGAAGATATAAAGATATACAATAACTCCTTTTAATCGATTACCCACTCCTTCCTATGTATTATTATAGCCTTCCATAAGAACTTGATAAGAATCAAAGCTGGCCTGTATTGCATACATTTGATTCTTAGCTATATCGGTTTAAAAAATTGTGTCCGGTGTACCTCATAAAATGTACAAAAGCACAAGTTACTAACTTGTGTAACGATATATCTGTAAGAGACAGTAGTTAGTGACAGATTCCTTACCTTAGAATATCCCCAGGCGTCAGGCTGGATCCGGAAAGTTTTTTGCGTAGCAGTACCCTTGCGCGTCGGTAGGCGGCGTCGTGCGGCTCCGCGTCCGTCGTCGGCGTCGTGATCGCCGGGATGACGCCGCGGGCAGTACTTAGGCGCCGCCCTGCGCGCTGACGTCAGTTCTGTACACGACTTTCCGCGCCAGGAACGCAGAGCCATGCAAGAAGCTGACATAGGTGTCTGAAAAATACTAGGGCCCTGAAAGGGATGTCCTTAACCCTAGAAATCAGTTCGCAGAACGGGAGGATGGGTGGGCGGTAGTGAATCTGTCACTAACTACTGTCTCTTACAGATATATCGTTACACAAGTTAGTAACTTGTGCATCTGAATGAGACACGTTAGTGACAGATTCCTTACCTTAGAATAGATACCCCAGCAATACCAACCCCGGTGGTGGGTCTGCGAACAAAGATCAGACAAGGAAGTCCTGGAGGACAGAACGGCCAAAGAAGCCGTCCCTCCGGACCTGACTGTCAAGGCAGTAATGCTTTGTAAACGTGTGCAGCGAGGCCCACGTAGCTGCCTGACAGATAACCGGCAGCGGAACACCGCGGCCCAAGGCCGTGGTAGCAGCCGTTGCTCTGGTGGAATGGGCACGCAGCCCAACAGGAGGTTCCTTTTAGCCAAAGAATAGCAGGTCTTGATGCACAAGGTAACCCAGCGGGAGATGGTCCTCTTGTGCACCGCCCGACCTTTTTGGCGCCCACGTAGCCAACAAAGAGCTGGTCATCCACCCGGAAGTGTTTTGTGCGGTCAATATAGAAAGAGAGCGCGCGTTTTGGGTCCAGACGGTGGAGCCTCTCTTCCTCTCTGGAAGGATGCGGAGGCGGAAAGAAGGTGGGCAAAGTGATGGTCTGCCCAATGTGGAAAGCAGTAACCACCTTTGGCAAGAAGGACGGACGCGTCCGAAGAACAACCTTGTCTGGATGAACAGACAGAAAGGGAGGTTTGCAAGAAAGAGCCTGGAGCTCACTCACCCGCCGAGCGGAGGTGATGGCCACCAGAAAGGCTGTCTTCAGAGTCAGAAGACGAAGAGGACAGTTATGTAGAGGCTCAAAGGGAGCGCACATTAAAAAGGTAAGAACCAAGTTCAAGTCCCACTGAGGCATCACAAACGGAACAGGAGGGAAGAGTTGAGTAATGCCTTTTAAGAACCTGTTAACAACAGGGGACTTGAAAAGGGAGGGCTGATCAGGGAGCCTGAGGAAGGCCGAGATAGCACAAAGATAACCCTTGATGGTACCCAGGGCAGAACCCTGTTGGGCCAGAGAGAGAAGGAACAGAAGGACCTCAGAAAGAGGGGCAGAAAGGGGATTCACAGCCTTTGCTGTGCACCATGCCACAAATTTGTTCCACCTGCAGGCGTATACCACCTTAGTGGAGGGACGCCTGGCTGCCAGAATCACATCACAAACTTCGGGAGGCAAGTCGAAAGGAATCAACTGCCGCCGCTCAATCTCCACGCAAGCAGGTGTAGACTGGACAGGTTCGGGTGGAGGACCGTCCCCTGCTGCTGCGACAGAAGATCCTCCCGAAGAGGCAGACGGATCGGGGATCTACGCTCATATTGAGTAGCTCGGGATACCAAACTCTTCGAGCCCAGTCCGGAGCCACAAGAATGACTTGGGCCCGGTCGTGCCGAATCTTCTTCAACACTCTGGGTAGAAGTGGTATAGGCGGAAAGGCGTACAATAGACCGCAACTCCACTCGTGACGAAAAGCGTCGCCGAGCGAGTGCCGCCTTGGAAATTCCAACGCGCAGAACTGATGACATTGCGCGTTCTCTTCGGTGGCGAATAGATCTAACCAAGGCTCTCCCCACTGTAGAAAGAGTCCTTGCGCCACCCCGAGTGAAGACGCCATTCGTGATCCATCATGCACCTGCGGCTGAGTTCGTCCGCCCTGGCGTTCAGGGAACCTGCCAGGTGTTGAACCACCAGGAACATGCCCTGATGTTCCAGCCATGTCCAGAGGCGCAGAGCCTCCTGACAAAGGGTCCACGACCCCACCCCGCCTTGTTTGTTGCAGTACCACATGGCGGTGGTGTTGTCTGTGAACACCTGCACTACCTTCCCTTTGACAGAGGGAAGGAATGCCTTGAGTGCAAGTCGGATCGCCCGGAGCTCCAGAAGGTTGATATGGAGCCGGGACTCCGCCGGAGACCAGAGGCCTCTGATCTCCGCCTCTCTCCCATGTGACCGCCCCATCCCAGAAGGGACGCGTCCGTCACAACTGTGTGCTCTGGCTGGGGAAGGGAGAGGGATCTGCCCATGACCCATTGCCGGTTCGAGAGCCACCACTGCAACTGTTTTGCAGTCCCCTCCGAGATCTGGACGTGATCGGACAGGTCGCCCTGGTGCTGCGCCCACTGGAACTTCAGGTCCCACTGCAGAGCCCGCATATGCCATCTGGCATGAGTGACCAGCAGGATGCAGGAGGCCATGAGGCCCAGCAGCCTCAGGGTCATCCGTACCGAAACCCAGGATAAAGGCTGAAAGATCGGAATCATAGCCTGAATATCCCGGACTCGCCGTTCGGGAGGATAGGCCCGAAACTGCGTCGTGTCCAGAACTGCTCCGATGAAAAGGAGCTGTGGAGAAGGAATCAGATGCGACTTTGGCACATTGATGGAGAACCCCAGCGAGTGCAGGAGTTCGGCCGTAGTCTGGAGGTGGGAGACGACTGCCTGGGACGAGCCCGCCTTCAGCAGCCAGTCGTCGAGGTAGGGGAAGACTGAAACCCCTGCCCGGCGCAGATGAGCTGCGACCACCGCCATCACTTTCGTGAACACCCGAGGGGCACTGGTAAGGCCAAAGGGGAGCACGGTGAACTGAAAATGCTCGAGGCCTACCGTGAACCGAAGGTAACGCCGGTGGGCCGGCAGGACGGGGATGTGGAAATAGGCGTCCTGCAAGTCCAACGCTACCAACCAGTCTCCGGGGTCGAGGGCAGTCAAGACCTGAGCTAGGGTGAGCATCTTGAACTTCTCCTTCCGGAGGAAGCGATTGACGTTCCGGAGGTCCAAGATAGGACGCATGTCCTCCTTGTCCTTTTTGGGCACCAGAAAGTAGTGGGAGTAGCAACCACGCCCTACTTCTGGGGTCGGAACATGCTCGATGGCCCTCTTGGCCAAGAGGGCCGTGACTTCCTTCTGTAGAAGCACCAAGTGATCCCCTGACATGCGGTGGAATTGAGGTGGCATGGCTGGGGGGTGGTCTCGAAGGGGAGGGAGTAGCCCCTTCGGACAATGTCCAAGACCCACTTGTCCGAGGTGATGGGACGCCAGTGGTGAAGGTGATGGCGGACCCTGCCCTCGACTGGCGTGCTGTGCACCTGAAAGGAGGGACTAGGAGGGCTTGGAGGCCGCGGACGGGTTGGAGGTGGTGGCCTGACCCGCACGCTGGTTGCCCGAACCGCCACGGCGGTATCCACGTCCTCGGCCACGCGAAGGCGCTTGCTGCGCGGGCCGTTGGCCGGGCTGTGGACGTGACTGGGCGCCCCTTCCGTGGCCACGAAAGGGGCGAAAAGCAGACGTTTGCGGAGGGCGCACAACAGCAAGGCCCAGGGACTTAGCAGTAGCCCGTGAGTCCTTGAAACGCTCCAGCGCATGGTCTGCCTTCGAACCAAAAAGACCGACTCCATCAAAGGGCATGTCCATGAGAGTATTCTGGACATCCCCTGAAAAACCAGTGGTTCTCAGCCAGGCGTGGCGACGCAGCGCCACCGTCGTTGCAAGCGATCTGCCCAGCGAGTCGGCGGTATCAAGGCCACAGCGGATGGTATGTTTAGCCGCATCACGCCCTTCCGCAATAGCGCGGGTAAGCAGTGTCTGGACCTCCTCAGAACACTGCGGCAAAACATCAGCCACCGAATCCCACAGGGAGTGGGTGTATCGGCCCAAGAGGCAAGCGGTATTAACAGACCGCAAGCCAGCACTGGAGGAAGAGAAAGCCTTCTTCCCAAAGTGATCCAGGCGCTTGGATTCCCTATCCGGAGGGGCGGTAGGGAAGGCTGTTTGGGAGGCAGAGGCTTGGACAACCAAGCTCTCAGGGGTGGGGTGTTGGGAGAGAAACAGGGGGTCGCCCGGAGCCGGGCGATGGCGTCGGGCCACGTTCCTATCCACAGGAGCCCCTGTGGTGGGTTTGGACCAGGCACCCAAAAGAACGTCAGTGAGTGCATCGTTGAACGGCAGCACAGGCTCCGAAGAGGAGGCCGCCGGCTGAAGCACTTCAGTCAGGAGGTTAGTCCTGACAGCCACTGTAGGCAACTGGAGATTTAAGGCTCCAGCAGCTCTACGCAACACCGTTGCTCAATTAGCCCCCTCCTCCGTTGCCACGGGAGGAGACAGCATGCCAGAGTCGGGGGAGGTATCCAGCCCACTGGCATCCCCAAGTTCCTCAACCCAGTCCGGGTCAAACTCGCACTGTTGTGTGAGAGGGTCGTCAGAACCCTCCCAGCTCTCCTGGTCCTCCTCAGGTTGAAAAGATGGAGGAGGAGGGACATAAGGGACCCAAGGTCTCATCGACGCCGGAACCGGCGTCGGGCGACGCCGGTCCGGCTCCATGTCCGGACCCGGGAGAGACCGGGGAACGACGCCGCCCGGAGCCCCGGACGGCGTCGGAAACGGCACCGGGGACATCGGCGTCGGCGGAGGCGTGGTTAGGTCAACCGGCGTCGATGGGGGTTGCGGCACCACCGGAACCGGGGTCGAGGCCGGAGCCGAGGCCGGGACGAAGGCTGGTGGGACAGGCGACGCCGGGACCGGAGTCGACGGCGACGCCGGAGCAACCCCATCAGGGCCCGCGGGGCCCTAAGGCGCACCGGAGGGACCTTGAGGCCCGAAGAGGCGGGCCATGGCCGACAGGAATTTCTGTATTTCGGCCGGAGTCGCCCCCGAACCCGGGTAGGACGGGTAATGCGGGGGCAACTCGACAGGCACGTCCGGGGCCGCGGGGACGACAGGGACCTCAGCCGAGTCGCGCGACCGGCGAGGCGAAGTCTTAGAGCGATGACGCCGCTTAGACTTCTTGTGCTTCGACTTACCGGAGGAGCGCGAAGACTTGGATTCCGACGAACGGCGGGGACTCCGCGTCCGGCCCCTCGACCTCTCCCGGGACCGGGGCTTGGTGCGGCGCGGAGCCGACTGCCGGACTTCAAGGAGCTTTCGAGACCGCTCTCGCAAAGCCTTCGGATGAAGTTTCCGGCAGTCAGGGCACGACTTCGTGTCGTGGTCTCGGCCGAGACAGAAGAGACACTCGAGGTGGGGGTCCGTGATGGACATCATACGACCACATTCCTCGCAGGGCTTAAAGCCGGGCATCCCTACGACACCTTAGGAGTCGTGAAGACTCGTCGAAGAAAACAGTGAAAAATTTCACAAAAAAGATAGTCAAAAAGTGACTAGGGCACTGCTCTTCCCGGATCTGCGCTTACTGGCGCGGAAAAAGAAGAACTGACGTCAGCGCGCAGGGGCGGCGCCTAAGTACTGCCCGCGACGTCATCCCGGCGATCACGACGCCGACGACGGACGCGGAGCCGCACGACGCCGCCTACCGACGCGCAAGGGTACTGCTACGCAAAAAACTTTCCGGATCCAGCCTGACGCCTGGGGATATTCTAAGGTAAGGAATCTGTCACTAACGTGTCTCTTTCAGATACAAGATGCGTATAATTTGCATTGTTCACTAACAACATCACACAGGCACACAACAAGGGTGGGAAATCAGTCATTTACTCTAAGGGAGGACACAAAGCAATGAATATTACATCTGAACCAGGTTAAAACAAATCTATGCTGAGGGGAATACGCAGGTTGGAGATAAAATTGTCGGCCCTCATTGGTCAACACCAGCTCATTATTTAAAATACTATGCTTTCCACACTCCCGGTAAAAACGTTGATCCTCCAACATTTTGTTATATTAGGCGACTTTAATATACATAGTGAAAATACCTCCAATACAGAATCAGCTCAGCTCCTTTCAGACCTGGCTACTTTAAGCCTGAAAAAGATTAATTCAGGTCCTACCCATTCGGCGGGTCACACGCTGGATCTCATTCTGACCATCTCTCCCTGCATCTACACTGAGGCCACCCGTCCTGTAGTGTGGTCTGACCACTCCCTGATTGATTTTCAGAACATTGGTACTCAGGTGGCTATTCCCCCTAATAAGGCCACTTCTAGTCTTAGGAGACAATGGCGCAAAATCACTCCAGACGCCTTCAAGAAAGAGTTCACGGCTCCTACGAAATGGGAGCGGGGGGATATCAACTTAAGATTAGATGACTATCATGATGCTCTACAATCAGCTATTGACATCCTTGCCCCTTTAAAACAACAACACAAGGATCAAACAGAGACTGCATGCGTCCTGGTACTCGCTCGAATTGCGCAAGGAGAAGGCAAGTTGTGAAAAGGTGGCACCCGGCCCATAACTCGAACGAGAAAGAGACCTATAAGATTACCATAGTGCTTTACCACAAGAATATAAAAAAAGTTCGGAAAGCCCACATCGCCGCACAACTTAGCCAGGCGGGGAACTCTTCCAAAGAACTCTACAAAGTTCTTAAATCTTTCACCAACCAGACTGCCTATACTAATGACACCCCCCTTCTCAAGCACTATGTGAGGCTATCGCTAACCATTTTAAAGAAAAAATAAATTGCATCCTTGATAAATTTCCTGGAGCTTGTGATCTTTTTAGAGAAGTACCTCTCTACACCCTATCTAACACAGACAATGCCTGCCTCCTAGAAAGCTTTACCCCCCTCAGGGTGGATACAGTTGAGGAAATGCTGAAATCTGTTAAATCAGGGTCGTCTTTAGATATACTACCAGCTAAGATTTTCCTCTCTGTTATATAAACAACTTGCTCCTTCCATTTGCCCGATATTAAATCTATCATTGAGTGAAGGTCAACTTCCATCAGAGTGGAAGGCCACCCAGGTAATTCCTATTCGCAACAAAGAGAACCTCCCAGCATCGGATCTATCAAATAATCAACCTATTTCCCTTCTTCCTCTGATGAGCAAACTTCTAGAAGGTTATATTAATAAACAACTTAAAGAATACATAGTCTATTGCATGCCTGGGTTCTTTGCAGTCCAGTTTCAGACCTATGTACAGCACTGAATCTGCGCTGATAGCGGTAACAGCTTACATCAGATATTCTCCTGACAACAACCAGGTTGTTCTGCTGGTGTTGTATTTATCGGCAGCCTTCTACACAGTTTCACATCGTATATTGCTTCATAGACTGGAGGAGAAAGGGATTCGTGGGCGAGCTCTACAATGGTTGAGCTTTTTAACTCAACGCATGCAGACCATTAATCTTGGACCTTTCCGTTCTCGCACTATTTAGATTAACAAGGGAGTGCCACAGGGTTCCTGTTTTAGCCCTACTTTGTTTAACATTTATGTGGCCCCCCTTGCTAAAATTAGAGTGAGTTTGGATTTACACCCATCTCATATGCAGATGATACTCAACTTCTCTAATCTTTTAATAATAGTACTATGATCACTAAATCCTGCTTCTCGGAAGGCATAAAAGCAATCTCATCTTGGATGACGGAGAGCTTTCTCCAGCTGAATGCTGGTTAGACGGAGATTATGCTCTTTGGCAATGCCCAAACGCTCTGGTCTCCAGAGGAGTGGCCTCTAGACTTGGGCACAGTACCTGTTCCTAAGACAGTGGTTAAAAATGTGGGTGTTCGACTGGCTCAGACTCTCACTATGAAAGATCAGGTAGTGGCTACCACTGGCACCTGCTTTCATACAAGAGTCTCTTGCGTAGAGTATTTCCTCTCCTCCCACTCTCTGTGTGAAAAACTCTCGTTCAGGCACTGGTAATCACTCGTCTGGACTATTGTAACGCACTTCTGGCGGCGACATACGAATCTTTATTGAATAAACTCCAGGTGGTTCATAACACAGCAGCCCAACCGGTCCAGAATATGCCAGCCAGAACGGCTTCTCTCCCGCTTCTGCGACTAGTACACTGGCTCCCTATACGTAAGAGAATTAAGATCAAGATCTGCTGTATAGTACATAAAGCCTTGAATGGCAGAGGACCCAGTTATTTAAAAGAAAAAAAACGTATCCCTTATCACCCGAGCACATCCTTACGATCTGGGAAGAAATCCCTCCCCGTTTTAGGAAATCTCGTACTGGGGGCAAAGCCTTTTCCTACCTAGTACCCATGACTGGAATCACTTACCCTCTAACCTCTTGGAGTGCTCGGACCATCTTCTTTTTAGAAAACTACTTAAAACTGAGCTCTTTTGCAACTAATTCCTCCTGGCCTGTGTTCATTCCTCAGTAGCGCAGAGATACCCCTTCGGGGTGATTCAGGCGCTTTATAAATTAAAATCAAATCAAACTAATTTACAGACACATTTAATGTCCGCCATCGTAACACCATATAGAAAGGCAGGATCAATAATAAAAATCCGGTCCACTCAACCCGTCACAAAAGGCCTTAACATATATGAGCCATGGAATTTTGTCTGCCTGATCCAAAGACAAATATTCAGCAATGATCTTCCTGTTAAAACATCTCAGGCTGGGCCAAATTCTGGGCCAAAGTAGGATAGAGCGTCACAATCAAATCTCCAAGAAACGAGAGGTCCAGGTCACTGTGACAAATAAAGGTAGAAAAACCTTGTGGGACAGAAAGGTACACATTTTCAGCGAGCTGTAGTTTCAAATGCATGCCCTATATTGGGCCAAAGAGGCACATTTTGCTCTATATATAATACATAGGTCTTTGAGCAGCTTCCTACCTAATTTTGCTGAAATTATATTTAATGCAAAAATTGATGTGTATTTGCATTGTTTTAGCTGTGACCACTGTCCCCAAGTGCCGTGAACATAAAAACAGTCTCAAGTAGGAGAGGTGGATGTTGTAGCAAGCTTAGTAGCCTCTACTTTAAGCTAAGTCTCATCTGCCTTCGGACCGCATTGCTTAACAAACTTTTTTAACAGATTCACTCAAGTCTAAGGAGGACATTTATTTAACCAAATGACTCCGATTGAAGGGCCTTGCGAGTACGAGCCATGCATACTGAATCGTCCACATTCAGAAGAACAGGTATTGGTCTCTAGCCAGTTTGAGTACGTCCATGCTTACTTCAAGAACCCTGCTTGGATCATTAGTGTAAAGAGAAAGGGTGCCAAGACACAGCGCGGACATACTCCACAGCCAATGGTAAACTTCTGTGTGCACTTACCATAAATCCCAAACCTAACTTTGGCATATGAGCCTGAATAGATTTCGCTCAGAAAATTAAGTAAGCAACGCTCAATAGCCATTCAAGTCATCATAATCCATAATTTGTTGTGGTTCACACAGTCAAACTTACCAGAAAGGTCCATGAAGGCCATATAAATAGGACCTTACCTTGCTAAAGTATATTTCCCGACAAATAGACTCAAACTAAAGAACAAGTTACTTACCTTCGGTAACTATGTATCTGTAAGAGACATAGGTTAGTTATAGATTCCTTACCCTAGAAAATCCCCCAGGCATCAGACTGGATCCAGAGAATTGTTTCTCAGCAGGTCGCCGGGATGACGTTGCGGTGCCTACTTAGACTTTCCACACCAGAAGCGCAGAGCCATGCAAGACACTGACCACTGGTGCGCTACAACTAGGGCACTGTAAGGGAGTCCCTGTCCCTAGAAGTCAGTTCGCAGAGCGGGGAGGATAGGTGGGGCAGTAAGGGATCTATAACTAACCTATGTCTTACAGATAAATCGTTACTGAAGGTAAGTAACTTGTTCATCTGAAAGAGACAGTTAGTTATAGATTCCTTACCTTAGAATAGATACCCCAGCAATACTATTCCCGGAGGAGGGTCTGCGAACCAAGTTCACACCAGGAAGTCCTGGAGGACCGAACGAGCAAAATAGCTGTCCCACCGGACTTGGCTGTCCAGGCAGTAATGTTTAGTGAACGTGTGCAAGGATGCCCACGTGGCTGCCTAACAGATATCAAGAAGTGGGACTCCACGTGCCAGTGCAGTGGTGGCTCCCACAGCTCTAGTAGAATGAGCACGCAGCCCCACTGGAGGTTCCTTTTTTTGCCAAAGCGTAACAGATTTTGATACAAAGGACAACCCATCTAGAGATGGTATGCTTTTGAACAGTCCGAACTTTCTTGGCACCTACATAGCCAACGTTGATCATCCACCAGGAAATATTGTGTGCGGTCAAGATAGAAGGACAGCGCACGTTTAGGGTCCAGACGGTGGAGTCTCTCCTCCTCCTTGGAAGGGTGCGGAGGTGGGGAAAAAGGTTGGCAAAGTAATAATTTGTCCAATGTGAAAATATTTAACCACTTTTGGAAGGAACAAGGGCCTCGTTTGAAGCAACACTTTGTACGGATGCATGGAGAAGAAAGGGGGCTTGGAAGAAAGAGCTTGAAGCTCACTCATCCTGCAAGCAGAAGTGATGGCAACAAGGAAGGCAGTTTTCAAAGTGAGGAGCCCGAGAGGACAGTTATGAAGGGGCTCAAAGGGAGCACACATGAGATAAGTAAGAACAAGATTCAAGTCCCACTGGCGCATTATGAAAGGAGATGGAGGAAAGAGATGAGCAATGCCCTTAAAAAATCTATTTACAAGAGGGGACTTGACAAGGAAGGCTAATCAGGCAGCCGAAGGAAGGCAGAGGTAGCCGCAAGATAGCCTTTAAGAGTGCCCAGAGCAGAGCCCTGCTGGGCCAAACAAAGTATATATAAGACGACTTCTGAATGAGGGGCAGAAAGGGGATCCACAGCCTTTGCTGCGCACCATGCCACAAACTTGTTCCATCTACAGGCGTATACCGATTTAGTGGAGGGACACCTGGCTGCCAAGATGACATTATAGACTTCGGGAGGTAGGTCAAAAGCTGTCAACTGTCGCCTCTCAATCTCCACGCAAGTAGGTGGAGGCTGGACAGGTTCAGGTGAAGAACGGTCCCCTGCTTCTGAGAAGGGGCAGTCTGAGTGGAGGCTTGATGGCCATGCTCAGGAGCTCAGGGTACCAGACTCTTCGTGCCCAGTCCGGACCCACAAGAATAACTTAGGCCCGGTCACAATAGATCTTCAGCACTCTGGGCAGAAGTGGAACAGACGGAAAGGCGTACAGTAGGCCGCAGTTCCACTCTTGACGAAAAGCATCGCCGAGCAAGCGCTGCCTTGGAAACTCCAATGCACAGAATTGCTGACATTGCGCGTTCTCTTTGGTGGCGAACAGATCTAACCAAGGCTCTCCCCACCGCTGAAAGAGACCTTGCACCACCTCTGCATGCAGACGCCATTCGTGATCTACCAGGCACCGACGGCTGAGTTCGTACGCCCTGGCGTTCAGAGAAACTGACAGGTGCTGAACCACCAGGGTCATGCCCTGATGTTCCAGCCATGTCCAGAGGTGAAGAGCCTCCTGACATAGGGTCCACGGCCCCACCCCAACCGGTTTGTTGCAGTACCACATGGCGGTGGTGGTGTTGTCTGTGAACATCTGCACCACCTTCCCTTTGAGAGAGGGAAGAAATTCTTACAGTGTCAGGCGGATCGCCCAGAGCTCCACCAGGTTGATATGGAGCCCGGACTCCGCAGGAGACCAGACGCCTCTGGTCTCTGCTTGCCCCAAATGGCCGCCCCATCCCAGGAGTGACGCATCTGTCACGACATTGAGGTCTGGTTGGGGAAGGGAGAGGGATCTGCCTCTGACCCAAGCTTGGTTCGTTAACCACCACTACAGCTGTAGTACAGTTCCCCTGATGCTGAGCCCACTGGAACTTCAGGTCCCACTGCAGAGCCCGTATATGCGATCTGGCATGGTCCACCAGCAGGATGCAGGAGGCCATGAGGCCCAACGGGCTTAGGGTCATTCTCATCGAAATCCGGGATAGAGGTTAAAACATCGGTATCATACCCCGAATATCCCGTGCTCGCTGCTCGGGAGAATAGGCCCGAAACTGCACTGTGTCCAGAACTGCCCCGATGAAAGGGAGGGAGAGGGAGTCAGGTGTGACTTTGGCATGTTGATAGTAAACCCCAGAGAATGCAGGAGGTCCGCCGTAGTCTGGAGGTGGGAGACGACAGCCTGGGGCGAGCCAGTCTTCAACAGCCAGTCGTCGAGATAGGGGAAGACTGGAACCGCTGATCTGCGCAGATGAGCTGCGACCACCGCCATCACTTTCGTGAACACCTGAGGGGCACTGGTAAGGCCAAAGGGGGGCACGGTGAACTGAAAAAGCTCGTGGCCTACCGTGAACCAAGGGTAGCATCTGTGGGCGGGCAGAAAGGGGATGTGGAAATAGACGTCCTGCAAGTCCAGCGCCACCATCCCGTCTCCACGGTCGAGGGCAGACAGGACCTAAGCCAATGTTAGCATTTTGAAAGGTCGGACTAGGAAGGCTTGGAGGATGCTGCCGGGGGGGAAAAGGGTGGACTGGCCCGCCCGCTGGCTCTAAGGCCCGCGAGGTCGCTGGCTCTCATGTCCGCGGCCACGCAGAGGCTGGGCAGCTTGTGTGGTTTGACTGGGCCAGACGTGGAGGGGTGCCCCTTCCATAGCCACAAATCAATCAATCAGGGATTTGTGATGTGCACTACTCACCCGTGAGGGCCTCAAGGCGCTGGGGGGGGGGGGGGGGTTTACGGGCTTGAGGCTCTTCCTGAATGCTTGCAGTGTGGGGGTTCATCTGATGCGGAGGGGGAGTTTGTTTCAGTCTTGCCCGCGATGTAGAAGGATCTTCCTGCCGTTCTGGCTCTGTGGATGTGGGGGATTTCGGCCAGGGCAAGGTCGGCGGAGCGGAGGTTTCTCTTGGGGTGTAGGAGTAGATTCTTTAGTTGAGGTATTGGGGTCCGGTATTGTGGAGGGCTTTGTAGGCGTGTGTGAGCAGCTTGAAGGTCACTCTTTTTTCGATGGGGAGCCAGTGGAGGTCTTGTAGGTGCTGGGTGATGTGGTCTTGTCGTGGGACGCTGAGGACGAGTCTGGCTGCGGAGTTCTGGAATTTGTGGAGTAGGGATTTGTTGATTCCGGCGTAAGAGGCTTTCACATAGTCCAGTCTGCTGGTTATGAGTGCGTGGGTGACGGACTTTCTGGATACGGGGGTTGAAAGTCTTGCGGAGAGTGTTGAAGCATGTGGAGGATACAGCGTTGATCTGTCGGTTCATGGTGAGGGAGAAGTCTAGTATGATGCAGAGGTTGTGGGCGTGGTCCCTGGGTTTTGGAGTGTTACCGAGGGCAGGGGGGCCACCAGGTGTCATCCCACGCGGAGGGGGTGGATCCGAGGAGGACTACTTCAGTTTTCTCAGAGTTGCGCTTCAGGCAGCTGCTGCTCATCCAGGATGCAACGTCCTTCATTCCTTCCTGGAAACTGTCTGGTGAAGTCGGGTTCCTTGGTGAGGTAGAGGATGAGCTGGGTGTCGTATGTGTAGGATACTATGCAGAGTCTGTGTTTTCTGACCATGGTTGTGAGAAATGGGCGAAAAGCAGACTGCTGTGGACAAGACACAGCGAGGCCCAAGGATCTGGCCGTAGCACGAGAATCCTTAAAGCGCTCCAGCGCCGACTCTGCCTTGTCGCCAAAAAGGTGACGGCCATCAAAGGGCATGTCCAGCAAGGTTGACTGGACATCCCCCGAACAGCCAGACGTCCTCAACCAGGTGCAGCGCCTAAGGGCTACCGACGTGGCAATCGTTCTGCCTGGTGAGTCGGTGGTATCCAGTCCACATCAAATTGTGAATTTAGCCGAGTCTCTCCCATTTGCCACTGCTTGGGAGAGAACAGCCTGGCCTCCTCTGGGAACTGAGATAGCACTAGTGCGACAGTATCCCAGATAGTATGGGAGTATCGGCCCAAGAGGCACGCGGTATTCACGGACCGCAGTGCCAAGCTGGAGGAAGAGAACATATGCTTCCCAAGATGATCCATCTGTAAGAAACTGGCTCTGTATATACTGCACCAAAGTGAGGTACAGTGTGTATAGAGTCCAAGAGTCCCCAAAGGTAGGCAGAGGTTAAAGTTAGATAGAACCTTACTCTCTAATAGTGGTAGCTTGGTCGAGCAGTAAGGCAGTATCAGAGGACAGTGTTAAGCATTTGATGTACACACACAGTCAGCAAATGAATTCACACACTCAAGAACTGAACTCTAGGCCAATTGTTTTTGTATAAAAAAATATACTGTTATTTTATTTTAGAACCAAGCAAGCCTGATACAGGTAAGCATTCAATTCTTTTCAGTAATAAGTTACTTGTTGTACACAGTTTTAAAAAGCAATGAAGATTGTACTTGATTTGATTTACAGGGGATGCAGTAGGTTGCAATACTTAGTAAATGCAGTACATTGAAATGAATGGCTTTTAAGGTAAATGCAGGTAAAATTACTTTTTGCGTTACTTTTGTAATCCAGTGCTGGACTCCTAGATTCAGCACTGGGACATTTACTTAAAACAGGTAAGTAATTACGTTTTTGTAGTTTGTACGATTTTAAGAGAATATTTTCAGATTTCAAAAGTCCACACTTAGAAACTTTTTGGACCAGTACATTGAAATACATAGGCTTTTCCTGTAAATTGCAGGTAAGTTACTTTTCGGATTACTTTTTCTAACAGTGCTGGATCCTAGATTCAGCACTGGGACATTTCCTGAAAACAGTTGAGAAAATGCGTTTTAGTTAGATGTACGACTTTTAAAGAATATTCTTGTATTTCAAAAGTTGACACTTAGAAACTTTTTTACATAGAACCACCAATGTTATCCTATGGAAGGAAATTCAATTCACAGGTAAGTTACTTTTACGTTACTTTTCCTACTCAGTGCTGGATACCTAGATTCAGCACTGGGACCTTTCCTGCAAATAGTTGAGAAAATTCGTTTAGGTTATTTGTGCGATTTTTAAGCAATATTCTTAGTTTTCAAAAGTCGACAAACTTTTTGGGAGAAAAAAAATGTCAATGTTATCCTATGAGGAAAAACAGGTTATCGGTTTCGAGGTATTCGGTCTTTGGAGTTAGGGTTCTGGGGTCAGACTCCGGGGTCTCCCAGGGTCAGTGATGCACTGTTGTTGCACCCTCAGCGGCACTAGGGCGGCCGGGTGCAGTGTGTTGAGGCCCAATGTTATCATATGGAGGATAGGGGGTCTCGGGTTGGTGGCTGCTGGCAAGCAGGCCACTGGGTTGTGGGAGCAAAGCTCCTAGGGTTTAGGTCAGGGCAAAAGGGGAAACAAGTAGGCACAAAAGGTGCACCCTCAGTGGCACTGGGGCAGCCGGGTGCAGAGTGCTGTTTCGACGTCGGACGCCCTATTTTCTATGGAGAGCCTCCGGTTTGAAGAAGCACTGCAGGCTCGGGGACGAGGACCTTCTGGGTGCGACCACCACTTCGAGGGGTAAGTTGGGATGTCTTGTGTTGTTTAGGCACTGTTGGTTGGGGCACACAAGGCCGTGGGGCGTCGGGTGCAGGGGTGCCTTTTAGGGTCGGATTTTCTTACCCGCTCTGGGCGCGGTAGAGGGGGGCCTCTGGAATGAGGCTGCAGGCGTCGTCTGGAGGCAGGTCAGGAGTCGACGGAGGCAGGTCAGGAGTCGCCGGATCTCTGGTCAGGATCGCCGGGGTGACCTTTTTGTGGTGTTTTTCCGCTCGGGCCGGGTTTGGCGGGCGCAGAGTGGGCTGGATTCGCGGTGTCCGGCCGGAGCCAGAAGCTGCAGTTTAAACACGACCGGTGTTCACGGGAGAAACAGTCTTGGAAGTGAAGGCAGGCAGGTCCTCCGGGGTTTGTGAGGTTGCTGGCTGTTGGACACGCCAGGATTTCGCAGAAGCAGGTTCGAGGGGAGACAGGCCTGTAGGGCTGGGGCCAAGTCAGTGGGCGTCGTCCTCTTGTTAGCTCTGCACGGCTCTTCGTCCTTCTTTTCTTCTTGTTGGTAGGCTGGATCTGCCTTCCTGGTTCAGGGCTGCCCCCTAAATAGTGTATTTAGGGGGCGATTTAGGGGTCTTGAAGTCAGTAGCCAATGGGCTACTGACCTTAGGGTGACTACACCCTTTGTGTGCTCACCCCACGTGGGGGAGTGAGCACAATCCCTAGTCCTGATTGGGGAGTGCCTGCCACCTGCAAGATAGCGAGCACTGGAGAGTGGGCTTCACCTCGCCTCCCCCACCTGAGGGGTGGAGTTGGCAGAGGTGGGCACACCTCCTGGGCTGGCTAGTTTTTCCTGCCCGTCTTCCAGCCGAAAGGGAGGGAGACAGGAAGGGGGCCTGCTCCTGATAGCAGGAGAGGCTGGGGAGTCGCATTACAAAGGCTGCCAGGCCTTTGAAGCTCCCCTGCCACAGATGGCTCTTCCTGGCCTGGGGGAGGTGTATACACCTCCGCCCAGGAAAGGCTTTGTTTCTGGGCTCAGGGAGCGTAGGCTCCCACCCTAGGGGTCCAGAAACATGTCTCATGGTGGCAGGCTGGTGTGTACTAGTCAGGGAACCCACCAGAGGCTGGTCGTTTTTCAGGGGGCATCTCAAAGATGCCCTCTGTGTGCATTTTTCATTAAATCCCACACTGGCATCAGTGTAGGTTTAATGTGCTGAGAAGTTTGATACCAAACTTCTCAGTTTTCAGTGCAGCCATTATGGTGCTGTGGAGTTCGTAATGACAAACTCCCAGCACCATATACTCTTAATGGCAGCACTGCACTTACAATGTCTAAGAATGGACTTAGACACTGTAGGGGTACAGGGCTCATGCACCTGTACCCTCACCATTGGTATAGTGCACCCAGCTAGAGGGGTGACTGACCTATGCCAGGGCAGTGGGTTGTAGGCATGGCACACAGGGATGTGTGCCATGTCGACTCTTCACTTTGTTCTGCACCAAAACACGCAGCCTGCAAAGGCAGTGTGTGTGTGTAAAGGTACAGGGCCTCTAAGGGTGGCACAATAAGTGCTGCAGCCCTTAGAGGACTTCCCTGGTCACAGTGCCCTGGGTACCTGTGGTACCATTTACCAGGGGCTGACCTGTGGCCAGAGACGCCAATTGGGTACAGTTTTGGGGAAAGAACACAGGCCCTGGGAACCTGATTGGCAGGGACCCAGGGCACATCAAGTCAAAGTGCATCAGTGGTCTGGCAAAAAGTGGGGGGGGTTACTGCAACAGAAACCCACTTCCTTACACCATCTTCTTGCATTCCCTGTCTGGGGGAGCAGAAGGGAATGTGCCCTTGGAAGAAGAGGCTTGGACCACCAAGCTCTCGGGGAAGGGAGTTGGGCGAGGAAAACAGGGTTGCCCGGAACCGGGCGGTGGCGGCCGGCAATTGTCCTTTCCACAGGAGCTCCTGTGCTGGGCTTGGACCAGGTGCCCAGAAGGACGTCAGGGAGGGTTTCGTTGAAGGGAAAAAGGGGTTCAGAGGAGGTTGCTGCAGGCTGAAGTACATCTGTTAGGAGATTAGTCCTGACTGCCAGTGAAGGGAGCTCTAGGCCCAAGGCCTCGGCTGCCCTTCCCACCACCACAGCGTAAGACACTCCCTCCTCCGTAGCCACGGTAGGGGGAGAAAGCATGCCAAGGTCTCTCCAGTCCGGCTCTTCAAGCTGGTCTGCCAAAGGGTCCAGCGACCCCTCCCAAGCCTAATCACCACCTTCCGGGCGATAGGGAACACCAGGGATGAACAGGGGAACAAAAGTACCCTCCGGCGCCGGATTCGATGTCTTCTGACGTCGGTCCAGCTCCGAGTCCATCTCGGGGGAGAGGATAGGGATGGCGTCGACCGGGCCGACACCGGGGGCGTCGTTGCCGGGATCGGCGCCAGGGAAGGTCGACCGGCGTAGATACGGATCCAGGCCTGGATCCACAGGGCCCGCTGGCATTGAAGGCCCAGGACCTCTGCGGGGCCCGAAGGTGTGCCAGCAGAGTCGGGCTGCCCAAAGATACTGTGAAGGGCTACGTAAGATGCACGAAGTTGGGCAGGGGACGCTCCGGCTTCCGGAAACGGAGGGAGGCGTGGAGTCATCCCTGAAGGAGGCATCGAAGACAGAGCCCTTAGAGCGACAACGCTTGGGATCCCGCATCGCGTCAGCCGACTGACAGGGAGAAGACTAAGTGCGCCGGTGCTTCTTCGCCTTCTTCGACTTACCAGAGGACTTCGAAGACTTGGAATGGGACGAGGTGTGGTGGCTCCGCGAGCGGTCCCGAGACCTTCCCCTCGAGCGAGACCGGGAGCGACGCGAAGCCAACTGCCGGGCCTCCAAAAGCTTTCGGGACCGCTCCAGCACAGACTTCGGATTCATGGCCCAGCAGTCGGAGCACGACTTCGGGTCGTGATCGCGCTCCAGACACCAAAGGCACACGAGGTGCAGGTCCGTCACAGACCTCAGTGTGTGACAGGCCTCGCAGGGTTTGAAGCCAGTCCGACGGTGGGACATCCCTCGCGCACCAGGAATCGAAGACTCGAAAAGAAGTCAACAAAATGACGAAAAAAGCTTAGTCAAAAAGTGACTAAAGGGGTAGCGCTCTCCGGATCTGGGCTAGGCTGGCGCAAAAAAAAGAAAGAACTGACATCAGCGCACAGGGGTGGCGTCTAAGTAGGCACCGTGACGTCATCCCGGCGACCACGATGCCGACGACGGACGCGGAGTCGACCGACGCCACCTATCGATGTGCAGGGGTACTGCGGAAAAAAAAGGTTCTCCGGATCCAGTCTGAAGCCTGGAAGAAATTCTAAGGTAAGGAATCTTTAACTAACTGTCTCTTTCATATATATTGTTCAACTGTTACTACCCCTTTTCTGAAACCATACTGGGTATCTGACATGATTTGATGAACCTCAGCCCAGGTTTCCAATCTAGAAAGTAGTGTTCTTCCAGCCACCTTCAGGAGTGAGTATAAGAGTGAGATCGGCCAAAACCTTTTGGGTCAGCCCTGTCCCCTTTCTTATAAATTGGCACAATCAAAGAGGTAGACCTGTTGCTAGTGCCCCCTATTTGCAAATAGCTATTAGAACATTAAAGTGGGCCCCAGAAATCCAGGTTAGTTTTAAAGGGGTCGACCAGGAACCCATCAGGAACTGGGTCCTTCCCACCATGACTATTAATGGCGGCAGTTACCTCATCTAAAGAGAAAACATAGAATCTGTTGCATGATGGTTTTTAACAGCCCGGTGTAACTTCGAATCACCCCCCCTCCCCAGACCTTGAGTTTGCTAGCAGCGATTAGTGCAGTCCATGCCTCTGTTTCTAATTCATCTCTCCTAAGGGCCAGCGCTAACCTATAAGCCTGTCTACACGTTTCAACATCATTGCTAACTCTAATGGTTCTATTCAATGCTGCCTTTAATGAACTAAGGGCTTTAGTATACTTTGTAACAATCCAATCTTTGTATCTCCCACTAGATTGATGAATTGGACATGTTAATCTCTTTTTCACATGGCTAGCAATTCCCTTGAAAGCATACTTAATTTCCTCCGCCTTAGCACAGTCATCAAGGCAAATATTCTTTAGAGGTTAGGTAGCTCGAACAAGGTTTGAAAAGAAAAAAAATTAACTCTCCACTGCAAGCTAATACCATTAACCGAGGCAACTTTGATGTCATCTATACGTTCAAAGCCTCTAATCTGTGAAGTAAATTGCAGATCTGGACATTCTGCCTAAGAAGATATAGTTAAATGGGGCTTGTGGAACACCGACCTCATCGGCAAAATCCAGGTTATATTTAAAAAAGTAAGTTGTTTAACCTTTCACCATACCCACTATGGCCAAAATAAGTTGTACCTCTGTCAGTATCATACATGTATCCACACACTTCTCTTGCTGGGGAAGAGCAGAGTTGAATATTAAAATCACCCAACCCCCTTACCCACCATATCACGTAATTGATCACTCCAGTTGTGTAGCAGGTATTTTCTAGATCTTTTTCTAAACTTTCCAATACAGATCAATTGTCCCCAGAAGATTATAAAAATTAAATATATAAAGGCGTGAATTAGTTGACCTTTTAAGGCCAACAACCTATAAGGGGAGTCCAGCTTTTTACTAAACACATCCCCTGGAGTCAAAGTAGAAACAAAAGTGACAAGGCCCTCTTTTGCCCTACACACGATAAAAGGTACAGCCGAAGTTTGAAATGCAGTATAGCCGACAATATGGGAACAATCAATGGCTTATGTCTCCCGGAGACACATCACCTGAAACCGTTTGCCAAAAGTTAGTCAACCTTGATTATGTATCTTACTCCAGATGCCTGACATGTTCCAAAAAAGAAGACTGAACTAATGGCCCTGACAGGAGATATCAGAATTACCTTGGACACAGGGCCTAGTGCTGCATGATCGGGGGTAACAGGATCCACACAATTATGCAGTTGAGAGCCTGTACTAGGTGCTACATCTATGGAAAACTAGAACACTTGGAATTATACTTTACAGGACATGTGCTAAATGCAACCCTACGAGACAAAACTATGGGCCTAATATTGATACTGTGAGCCAGCAGTGAATCATTATCATTCACTGAACTAAGTGGAGAAAAACTATTCAATATAGGAATGTTAAAAACATGACTACCACAATTTCTCCCCAAATCGGGTGCTCGTTTAATGCAAGGGTCACCACATTCTACGAGGCACGTAAACATAACCCAGGGGGACAGCATTAATCTTTGTGCTGGAGCACAATAGCATTCCCAATTTATGGAGGATTAGCCTAACCAAATTGGAAGACCTAAAAATCATGATCTTGCAATTCCCGGGGACCGTTTTTATACCGCTGCTTACCCAACTTACTCTGCGAACCATGATAAGCTTGTTAAAGAGTTCTCTCGTCAGACCAGTTTTCAGCCCGATCCAATTAGGACTATTCGTATGATTCTCCCATGACTCCGACTGATTATGTTCTAAGTGTGGGATTTTTTTAAAGACAATAGCATAGGACGTAGCCTCTGGTGGCAAATCTAAATGAACTTGATAGCTAGTAAAAAACTGCTTAACTTGAGGAGAGTTTGATGAGTGGGTAGGTTTAGGCCCAGAAGTCAAAGGGCCTCCATTATGTTTGCCTCTCCTGGTGAGTCGATTCCCCACCTTCAACCAACTTTCATCCTAACCCTAGCTCCCTCCTTGGATACAGATGAACAACCCCCCCGACAATCACATTTTTGGACCTCAGAGGTAGTGACCGCCTGATGGGACACGAAAAGGAAAATGCTACTTACCACAGTATGCATCTGTTCTTGGCATGAAGAGCTGTAGAGTCACATGCTGTGCATAGCTCGCCATCTAGTGTTGGGTCTGGATGTTTGCACTTTGTTTTTCTTCGAAGAAGTCTTTCCAGTCACGAGGTAGGTGACTCCTCCTTTCGGTGATAGTGCGCATGGGCATCGACTCCATCTTTAGATTGTTTTGCCGCAGAGGGTGATGGAGTTAGTAAGAGTAGTAAATAGAGATGTCCATGTATATTGTATCTAAGTAAGATAGTACTGCAACAGGTATAGGTACCCGGGGAGGCGGGTGGGCGCATGCGACTCTACAGCTCTACATGCCAAGAACAGATGCATACTGTGGTAAGTAGCATTTTCCGTTCGAGGCATGTGAGCTGTAGATCACATGCTGTGCACAGGACTATATAGCAGTTATCTCCCAAAGCGGTGGCTAAACTGCAGCTGTTGCAGCTGTTTAAAATATTGTACGCAAAACTGCTTGGCCCACCCTAGCTTGCTGTCTAGCCAAGACATCTACACAATAGTGTTTTGTAAATGTGTGTGGTGTAGACCATGTTGCAGCTTTGCAAATGTCATCTATGGGTATATTTCCTAAAAATGCCATAGAGGCCCCTAGTTTGCGAGTGGAGTGCGCTCTAGGGGGGTTTGTTAATGTGCGTTTTGCTTTAATATAGCATGTTTGAATGCACTTGACTATCCACCGTGCAATACCGGATTTTGATATAGGATTGCCTTTATGTGGTGGAGCAAAAGCAACAAATATTTGCTTGGTCTTACGGAAAGGATTTGTCCTTTCAAATGTAGTAGGGTAATGCCCTTTTCACATCTAAGGTGTGTAGAGCACATTCTGCCACAGAATCTGGTTGAAGGAAGAACACAGGCAACTCAACAGATTGGTTGATATGAAAGGCAGAAATGACTTTAGGTAGGAACTTTGGGTTGGTCCGAAGAACCACTTTATTTTGGTGTATTTGTAAAAAAGGTTCTTCTATGGTTAGTGCCTGAAGCTCACCCACTCTCCTCAGTAATGTGATAGCTATGAGGAAAGCTACCTTCCAAGTAAGAAATTGCAGTTCACATTTATGCAATGGCTCAAAAGGTGGACCCATTAGTCTGGTAAGGACAATATTCAGATTCCACATTGGAGCAGGTGGAAGTCTTGGGGGAATGATTCTTTTAAGTCCTTCCATAAATGCTTTAATAGCAGGCCCTCTAAAAAGAGACAGATGTTGTCTGTTCTGTAGATATCGCGCTATTGCCACAAGATGTAAGCGTATGGATGTGTACGCTAAATTGCTACGCTGTAGATGTAATAGATAGCAAATGATGTTTTGTATTGAAGCATCAAGCGGGTTGATTTGTTATTACAATATATCACAAATCTCTTCCACTTTGCTGCATAGCATGCTCTTGTGGTAGGGCTCCTAGCCTCTGATTATATTCATGCAGTCTGGAAGAAGATTGAGGTAGCCAAACTCTAAGATTTCAGGTGCCAGATCGGAAGGTTGAGATGACTGGGATCTGGATGTCTTATGTCTCCATGGCTCTGAGTGAGGAGATTGGGAGTAAGATGTAGTTTTTGGTGAGGAACTACTGATAACTCCAAGAGGGTTGTGAACCAGGGTTGCGGGCCCATGTGGGAGCAACTAGGATTAGTGTCCGGGACTGCTGTCTGAGCTTCGGAACCACTAATGGAATGAGTGGGAGAGGCAGAAAAGCGTAGGCAAATATCTTTTTCCAATTTATCCATAGTGCATTGCCTTTGGACAATGGGTGTGGATACCTGGATGCGAAGTTTGGGCATTTTGCGTTTAGGTGTGTGGCGAACAGATCCATCTCTGGGAAGCCCCACATTTGAAAGAATGGGAGGAGAATCTGACGGTGGAGTTCCCATTCGTGGATCTGTTGTCGTTGACTGAGCAGATCTGCAATCTGGTTGTTTACTCCTGGAAGGTGTTCTGCAAGGAGATACATTTTGTGACTTATAGCCCATCTCCAGATGGTCTGAGCTAGTTGCGACAGCTGGAGAGTGTCCCCCCCGCCCCCCTGTTTTTGTATGTAGTACATTGCGGTCATGTCTGTACGAATTAGGACAGCTTTGCCTACTAGATGAAGTTGAAATGCTTTGAGCGCTAGAAAAGTCGCTAGCAGCTCTAGATGGTTTATGTGGAGCTGCTTTTGTTGCAGAGTCCACATGCCCTGAATGGTATGTTTTTGGAGATGAGCTCCCCAGCCAGTGAGCGATGCATCTGTTGTTAGTACTATCTGTGGAACCGGGTCGATGAAGGGCCGCCCTTTTGAAAGGTTTTGTGTATTCCACCACTGCAGAGAGCGATGGGTGCGGCCGTCCACCAACACTAGATCTGATAACAGTCTCTGAGCCTGGTTCCATTGACGTGCTAAGCATTCCAGGAGGGGACGCATTTGAAGTCTTGCGTAAGGAACTATTAAGATGCAAGACGCCATCATTCCTAGTAACTGCATGAACACTAGTGTCATGTGGTTTGTGGCCTCATGGTCTGCATTGCTAAGTTGGCTTAGGCCTGGCTGCCATGATGCCTTTTTGCGCACGTTACTTTGTGACTTTGTTTTTCCAGCCTCTGCTTGTGCCCAGCTATATTAGAACTGTCTGCCTTTCTGCCTTTCACCTTTTCTCCTGTTCCCTGTGGGTTTCGTCTGCACAACATGTACAAGGTCGAAAAACAACGTCCCTTGTTCTTGCTGATCTGGCCAGTCTCTCGCACTTAGACATAACACTAAGTACAGCTGCACTGGAGAAATTAGTGTGCTTTTAATATGGTGAGCTCGCGGTTTGTGGCACTCGGAGAAAAACCTTTCCAGAGAGAAGAGCTGTGCTTGTCTGATGATGTAAACCTTGCATCTAGATATTGAGGTATGAGGGTTCGCCTGACAATGCCCAGAGGTCTTCTATTTTTATAATAAACTAGTTAATAGCACGGGGAGGGTGGTAAGGTCATTTAGCCCTATATCCACTGCCTTATGAAATGCTTTCCCCGTTTGTATTCTATGGAATTGCAACTATGCTTATTATTTTATCCTTATGCATTATGCTGATAGTACTGGCACGTGTACTGTATCATAGAGCACAATAGTTGAAATAAACATTTTAAACTATACTGTGTCTCTTATTACGCACGTTGTGGACAGGTATGAGTGAGTTATGAAAGGGTGTTCTTGCTCCCGCGAGTCCTGAGAGAGAGAGACCGTGTTCTGGGTTGTCTAATCATTGGTAGCATCGCTGCTGAGACGCTAAAGCTAGTCGGATTGGGATTGTGGGTACTAAGGTGCATGGTTGGTTCACCACTATACACCGAGGTCCTATTATCCTGTGCATAGCTCTGTGTATGTGCAGAATCCCTAAACATGGCGCCCAACGTGGGGCTGCTTATCTGCGAGACGCTTGAGTAGTACTTGTGCTTGTCCACAACACCCTTCGCATACGCTTCCGGAAATGTGTGCGAGGCTGACCCCTCCTATATTGATGTTTTTATAGGTTCTTTCAAGCTTGAAGTTATTAAAAGGTGTTTAAGTAAACCCTATATTATGCTGCCTCATATTAGGTTGTCGATCATTTCTGGTCTTAATGGTGGATATAAATATACCGGCACATAGCCGTGCTGCGCTCCGGGCTCATTTACGAGCTTATGGAGTGCCGGACGCGGGTGTCTCACTCATCTTTGTGGTGCAGGCTGACCCGGCTCACCACTTTGAGGTGTTTTACTCTTGGGTCACTTTTCCGGCGGTGGATGGGACGGACGATTTGTTCCATGAGTACACTCTCACTGCCCTACCCAATGCTTATCGGCCTTATCAGGCTCTCGAAGTACCACTTACGGCATGGCAACACCGTATTTGGTTTAATGGCGCCCTCCCACATCCGGTCACCCCGGTTCGTTTAGGCCCCCTATCTATAGACGGGGCCACTTGGCCAGTTTTGGCCGGGTATAGCCCACATCCGCGTTGACGGTTGCGGAACTGCGTGAATTGCATACGTCTTTGATACGTGTGCACAGAGCTTTGGTACAGTATGTTACAGGCAACATCCAGGGAGCCCCTCCTGGAGTTGCGGCGCATCCAGCTGGACCGGGCGGTGTAACCACAAGTCCCGTCATGGTTAATTCGGTGATGGGCAAGCGCCCACAAAATAAGGATGATTTGCCTTATTGGCTTGCAGAAAAATTTGACCAGCTGGAGGCAGTTTTTCCAAATACTTCTCCTGTGGAAAAACACAGGATTTTAACGATCAGTTTGCCAAAAGACTTAATTCCCGAGTTGGCAGAATGCAACAACTGGGGTAAGGTATTCGCAACAGTGTATGCGAAGTGTTTCAGCACTCCTTCCATGACAGTTCTCCCCTCTGTAATTAAACAAGTGCAGGATGAGCATGGCCCTGAAGCGGCTGTGGAATTGGGGATGAGACTGGTGGGAATATTCGATGTAGTAGCTGATTTAATCCTTGCGAACGTCAAGGGCGATGCAGTTAACTTTCAAGTAGCTAATGCTTTGGTCCCAGAACGGGACAGGCCACGCGAACTACCGAAAATTATTGCACAGGCTTATAAGACGATTGGCCGCAATAGTCTGGGAGTTAAGCCTTTTGCTAAAATGCAAACTCAATCGCAGCCACAACAAAAAACTCAGTCTGAGAAAGATGAGAGACCGTTCTTTACTAAAAAGAACTGGAGGTTGAAGAAACAGAGTAAGCAACAGAAAAAACCAGGGTCGAATGGCGCATCCCCGGTTTCAGTATCTTCTGAACGCACTTATGATTTGCGTGACAGAGCGAGAATTAAATCTCCAGAGAGATTTCAAGTCCCTGAACCGCGTTCTCCTTTTTCTTCACAGGCACTATCGACCTCCCAGACTGGTGGAGAACGCCAGGATAGAGGCAGGGGGGTCGTGAGGCTCCACAGGGACGAGACCAACCTCGACAACAAGTCCGAGGGAAACCAGAACACTTTCCACGTTGTCACCCAGAGTTTCAGAAGAAGAAAGTTGCAGCTGTAACAGCGAGGTATGCCACAGACGGTGAGAACGAGACTCCTGAATTGGACGTGGGCAGTGACGCTCCTAGACAGCGCAGTGGAAGTTACCATAGTGCGGGAGGCGTTACGTCCTCATGTGGAGGCGACAGCAACTGACACATTCATTACTGTCGAGACAGCAGACACCCGAGTGGCACCCCCTGACAGACTATTTAATATTGTCCTTCAAAGTGAAGGTGACATACAGCGGGTTATAAAAGAGATTTTCTGGGAGAATCTGACCTCTTCTTACGATATTCTGTTGGCAGAGGCGGATTGGCCGCCCCCATTCGTACTTGCTGCGCGTAGAGGGGAGGAGGTAATCCTTCCGAGCTTTTCTCGTCATGTCCCCAAGGACAAAGCGGAGGCTCTCGCAGCTGAATGGGCTGGGGCCCTGGCTCCGGCGTTATACCGTAATCACGTGGGCTGGGATGAAGACTCTTCCCCCCCCCCCCATGATATTCCCTTGCGGTCGCTGCCACAGCCACAACCCCAATATCCCATCAAGCGGGAAGCTAAAGGTCACGTTTCCGACATTCTGACAGTTAGAATATCAAGGAGTAATTGAAACATGCGTGTCACCAATGAATAATCCCCTTTTCGCGGTTTCTAAACCCGATGGATCGTACCGCCTAATATTGGATTACCGACATTTGAACTCTCACTGTCGGACCTTTGCGGTACAAAATACCCACAGTTCTGCGCTTGTAGACAGTCTTGTTTGTAAAAAATATAAAACGACACTTGACCTATCCAATGGATTTTACACGCACAACTTGTCCCCGGAGTGCAGCCAATGGAGCGCTTTCACTTCCGGTGGTAAACACTTCAAATTCCGGCGTTTACCCATGGGCTACAAGAACAGCCCGGGTGTATTCGCCGCCCGTGTTGTCTCTCTGTTGGGCAGCATAGACCCAGATGCGTGTTCGTACGTCGACATCTATCTGACAGACGACGAGTTATGGCCGCATCTTTCCCGAGTGGACCGCATTATTCTTGAATTTGCGGTCTTAGGATACAAATTTAATTTTGCCAAATCTCACATTGCTGAATTTACCGTTTTGTTTTTGGGCTATGAGCTCAACAATGAAGGTAAGGGCTAAGCACCCCATTTCTTGGAGAAGTGCACACTTTTGTGCCCTCCAACCACTCTGAAGAAGCTTTAGTCTTTACTGGGTTTTCTGAACTTCGGGCGTACTTACATTCCCGAATATGCCCAGCGTATCAAGCCTCTTTATACCTTGATACAACCTAACTTTTCGAAGTCATGCTGGCTTCCCGAGCATTCCTCTGTACTGCAGTCTTTGCAGTCAGATCTACTTGAATCTAAATTCTTGTTGACTCGTGATAACCACACAAACCTGGTGATTAGAATCGTTCCAGGGGCAGTGGGTTTCACGTACTTAACCTTTAACGAAGGTGACAGTACCGATTGCATACAAGTCACATCTTTACACTTCCGCAGAAATGCGCTTTTCCTCTGTGGAGAAAGTTTTGACTGCAGTGCAAATGGCGATTCTAAAGGAACGCGCACTGGCACAGGGAAAACGCATTTTGGTGGTAACACCATATCCTGCCCTTGAGGCAGTGACGAAAGCAAGTGTCCCGAACTCTAAGGCTTTGCACCCCCGTTGGATACAATGGGCAACATCTCTGACGTCCCCGGATGTCACTTTTATCTTTGATTCCTCTCTTCAGACACAGGAGTTCTTACAGTATGAATTTGTTCATCCTCCTCCTCTGTCTTTGCTACCGCTTGAGGAGTACAAATGTATTATATATACCGATGGTTCGGCACAACCGGCCACGGGTTCCAAGCATGCTTATTCCGCAGCATGTGCTATTGTTGCAGGTACCATGGTGAACGGTGAGTTCAAAATCGACTGTAGTGCACACACAGGCACTAGGAGACAGTACTGCACAATTGGCCGAGCTGCGTGCTTTGGTGCTCGCACTGGAGTTCGCTAATCCAGACGTGACGACCCTAATTGTATGCGATTCTTATTACTGTGTTCAATCCGTCAATGATGATCTATTCTTTTGGTCGCAAAACGACTATAGAGATGCAAAGGGCAGCACAATTTAGCATAAAATGCTTTGGGCTCGAGTGGCAGATCTTAAACAACGTCTGCCTCTCACACAGGTGATTCACACTCTTGGCCACCAGCGTGTGGGCGCACACGCTGTCGGTAACGGTTTGGCAGATGAAGCTGCCAAATCAGCAGTAGCCACGTGCACAGTAGCAGCAGTTACAAGATCCATGACTAAAATAGATAATGATATTTTGGCAGCTATTGCTGCAACAAAGGAAGGTGCTAATTACCCACGGGGTTTCCCTTCCAAATACTCTTTATCAAGTAGGTCCCGATCAGGTTCCTTACGTAAACATTCCAGACGTTGGTGATCGGCTGATTCCCAACGCTGACCGCAGACTTTCCTTGATAACGGCCGCACACGAAGGCTTGTCTTCGGCCCATGCTGGCGAGTCTGCGACAGTTTCCATCTTGCAGCAGCGTTACTGGTGGCGTGGTTTATATAAACAGACCCGTATTTATGTGCTTTCTTGTGACGTTTGGCAGCAAATTAAGCCTTCAACGGTTACACGACCACCACAAACACCGCTCTGCATTTCTAACAGACCTTTTGGGTGTGTTTACCTGGATCACTGCGGTCCCTTCTCCTCTGACACTGCGTATAAATACATCTTAGTTGCAGTGGATTCGTGCACACGTTTCATCTGGGTTTGGCCACAACGGAGTGCTGACGCTCGAAATGTCATAAGGGATTTGCGTGTCTTTGTGGGAATTTTTGCCTGTGGCACCTTTTATTCCGACCAAGGTCCGGCGTTCGCCTCTAAGGCGTACAAGGACGCGATGGGGTCACTGGGGGTGCGGGTGAAATTTTCGTCTCCATATCGGCCTGAGGGCAATTCGATTGTTGAAAGAATGAACCGTGACTTAAAGCAATCCTTGACAGCTAGAGTCTTAGGTACTGGCAGGAACTGGCTGGCCCACTTGTATACCGTACAACGTGCACTTAATAATCTCCCTAGAAGACCTCTGGGTGGGCGGACTCATACGAAATGCTCTTTGGCATACGAATGTTTGTGCCCGACCTTGATGGTCTAGACATGGCGGCGCAATCCGCAATCTTTGATGTAGATAACCATTCTACTATGTTGCAGGACTTACAAGTAGCCCGTGACAAACTTGCAAACGAACATTTACCTTCAGCCACTGACGCTGCGCTGCAGATTCCGGTTGCCGGCTGGCTTCCGAAGGTTGGAGATTTGGTCCGAGAGAAGGTGGAGAACAAAAAAGAATTTGGCCCCTCTTATCGTGCACCGGTTCCAGTCCTTGGCTTGAAGGGTACTCGTACTGTCATCTTACCACAGCTTCCTGGCCGCAAGGACAACAGATACATCTCAGTGGACAATGTCAAGCTACAACATCTGGCCAATCCTGAATAGTGCAACACCAGCGGTCTCTTGTCCAGCCATTTCCAGGCAAATGTTTGTGGCCCTCCAGCCCACTCTGTCACTGATGTTGCCATCGAGATGGTAGATTTGCCTGATCGCCTGCTCGACTACCCGGAATCCCCCTGCAACGAAGAGACCGAGTATACATACCCCGCCACCGAGTCGGTGGCTCACCTACCAACAACGCCACTGAGCCCAACCCGTTATTCCTTTGACTCGGATTCCACCTCAGCACTTATCCCGTCCAGATTCAGTATTTTTGTATCCTGGTTCAGAGACAATTTTTTGATCCCACCCTGGACATACATCTGGTTGGTACTATTCCTGATTTTTCTGTTCATGTCCATTGGCTTTGTGACAGTTTTTTTCCTACTCATCAATGGTCACTATTTACCAGAACGCTCTTCTGTGAACTGTGTCGCTGGGACTTTGGCTCCGCATTCTTCTTCTCACATCATGAAGCGTGACCACACATTTGTGAACATTTCAGCTTTCCCAGTAGCTGATGGCATCGTATGGGATGCAGTAAATTTCCAAATTCATGGACCAACCGAAATTATTAATGTACCAAATGTCCTCCTTGTTTCAATGGGTGATGTCGTTAAAAGTAATATTCATTCCGACGATTGGGATGTGCATGCCGTTGAATCGTTATTTACTGATTTGAGATATTATGCTGCCTTTAATGTTTGAAGATCTGTATTTAAATTCTGCGAGTTATGCTGACTTATATTGTTACCAGCATTGGGGCAACCACTTCCTCCATAAACCCAGTACCCTTCGGGGTCCTTTTAATTACACCCAATGGGAACATTGTCCGACCCCTTTGCCAGGTAGCTCCTAGACTCTTAGAAATAAGTTTACTTATTTTACAGACTTTGATAGATCGAACCCTGGGTCCTATTATTTTAAACACTTCGTCCACACAGAAAATCATGTTGACCCACACCAAATTGCTATATTTGGGTTCTTTTTTGAACGCCTTAGCTGTGGGTGGTTATGAGCACTGGCAGGACACCATTGACTTAAAATCTATTTGGGGCACCAAATCATGGCAGGTGCAAGGCACAGAAGCCTTGCACCGTGCTTGCCTAATCCCGGCCCAAATTTTATTTTTAAATCATACTATCTATCAAACGACCTGTTGGGGTTTGGCTACTTCCAAGCAATTAAATGCACCATCCATTCCCGTATTGTCTTCCACTCCCACCGAGAGCTTGCATTTCAATATTTCCCTTGCCACTTTGCAAGCTTTGTTTCAAAACAATTCGTTTAATGTCTCTACGTTTGTTCAGTCACCCTGGTTGGCTTGGCCCATAGCATCAAATGCCTGCCAGATGCGTTTTCATGATTCAGCTCCTGGTTACAAACAGGCCAGGCCAGATCCGAGGTTTTCTGACTCTCGTAATGTTACGACATTCTGTTGGTAAATTGTGTAAACAGTGGTTGCAGCACTCTTCGTTGGATTCTGTAAAACAACATTTATCCCTCCTATCAGGCAACATTGATCTGTCCGATTTTGTTCTGGGGCCTCGTGGTCCTCGACCTAAGAGATTCATTTATGAAACTTACAATGAACTCTGGAAGCTTTCGCAAATTGAAGCTGCTTCCAGTCTTCGGGAAATCGATCAAGCAAATTTAGAAAAAGTGCTTGCTGTTGTTGACAATAGTATTAATACCGTCTTCCCGCATTTACACATTAGAGAATATTGTTTCCTCTGTTGTTGATATTGTACAAGATGATGTTTCTGTGTTATATCATGGTCAGAATCAATTGCGTTCAGTGATGCAGTTTGCATGGACTTTGCAAACACTTAAAATGGGTAAAGTTCCTTGGCACTTTTTGAACACCTCTGCCTTATTCTTGCCGTTTAATTTAACTGAGAAACAGCAATTCATGTCCATGAAAGATGCAACATACACTCTCTTACATATCGAAAAAATAGTGCCCTTACCATTCTCTGTGGCGGAATTGGATTCTGCAGTGTGGCTAGTTCACGGGGTTATCGCCTAGAGCTGGTAAAGAGTGTTGGGGCTGAAACAGAGATTAGAGTCTGCATGTTGCGGATTCTGGTTGGGACACGCTAGAGCTTTTTGAGTGTTTATTGTGGCTCCTAGATACCATTGTATGTTTGATGGTTGTAGATGAGACTTGGTCAGGTTTAAGGTGAACCCAAGTTCGTGGAGTAGTTGCACGGTTTTTTGAGTGTGGCGTAGGCAGCTTTGTTGCGAGCTGGCTTTTATAAGCCAGTCGTTTAGGTATGGGAAAACATGAATGTGCTGTCTTCGTAGATGAGCTGCGACTACTGCCAAGCACTTTGTGAAAACATTGGGTGCGGTAGTTACTCCGAATGGGAGGACCTTGAATTGATAATGCTGGCCCTCTACCACAAACCTGAGGTATTTGCGGTGAGCAGGGTGTATGGGAAAATTGAAAAAGGCGTCCTTTAACTCCAGAGTGGATAGAAAGTCGCCTTGTTGAAGTAGTGGGAGCACTTGCTAGAGTGTGACCATGTCAAAATGGTCCGACAATGTATAGATTTAGTTCTCTGAGGTCTAGTATAGGCCTGAGAGAACCGTCTTTTTTGGGAATTAAGAAGTACAGGGAGTATACCCCGGTCCCTTGGAATTGTAAGGGGACTGGTTCTATAGCATGTTTTCCAACAGAGAGAACCTCCTGCCTGAGGAGGGTGATATGTTCTTGTGACATTGTATGTGATCTTGGAGGAATATTTGGGGGAATGTCAGTAAGCTCTAGGCAGTAACCATATTGGATAATTTGTAGTACCCACTTGTCTGAGGTGATTGAATTCCAGACAGGTAGGAATTGAGAGAGACGTCCCCCGACAGGAGTGGAATGATCGGGGGTAACAGAAGGAAATTACTGTTTGTTTGCAGGGGAGGTGTGTGTGGAGTTGCCTCTGCCTCTTCCCTTACTGTTGTTTCCTCTAAAACCTCCTCTAAAATAGCCTCTTGATGAGGGCGATTGGTTGTTACCCTTGTAAGAGGAGGAGGGAGTTTTTGTGGATACACTTGGAGCCACCTCTGTAAAAGGAGCGACGAAAGGAACCCCTATTTGTAGATGACTGCAAAGCCCCCATGGACTTTGCGACCTCCGTGTCTTTTTTCATTTTCTCCAGCGAGGTATCAACTGCTGGGCCAAAGAGATGTTCCTTATCAAACAGTTGATTGAGAATGGCGGTTTGCACCTCAGGCTTGAATCCTGAGATTCTTAACCAAGCATGCCTGCGTAGTAGTACACTAGTGTTTACTGCATAAGCTGCCGTGTCTGCTGCGTCTAGGGCACATCTGACGGAAGTATTGGTAATGAGTTTGCCTTCCTGGATAAGATCATTAGCCCTAGCCTTATGCTCGTCGGGGATAAATTGCATTAGCTTTTCTAGCTCATCGTAATGAGCCCTATCGTATCGGGCCAACAAAGCTTGAGTATTAGCAATGCGCCAATGATTGGCCGCTTGAGAAGCTACTCTTTTGCCCGAGGCATCAATTAGCTTGGACTCCTTGTCAGGAGGAGGGGCCTCACCTGTGGTCTGTGAGTTAGCTCTCTTGCGAGCGTTGGAAACCACAAGAGAGTCTAAGGGCAACTGACCTTTGATGTAAGTGGGGTCAATAGGTGCAGGTTTATACTTTTTCTCCACCCTAGGTGTAATTATCCTTGCACTCACAGGATCTTTGAATATTTCATCTGCGTGCTTGAACATTCCTTTAAGCATTGGCAGTGTATGAGTGGCTTTGAGTGGCACTTAGGGCCTCAAATAGGAAGTCCTCTTCCAACGGCTCCTTATGCAGCTCCACCCCGTGATATTGAGCAGCCCTGTTAAGTAGCTCAATATAGCCAATGTTACCATCAGGTGGCGAGGGTCTGGACGGATATAGATCAGGGTCATTATCTGTGTTTGGGTCAGTGTGATAATCCTCCTAGGGGTCAATGTCCTGTGGCCTATCCTGATCTTCATCCCCGTCATCCAGTGGGTCAGGTGATAGTGGTGGTGAATTTGTGGGTGTGATTAGTAAATTGGGATCAGTGGGGGAAGGAGGTGGAATGTAAGGTGGAGTAGGGTTAGTACCCACACTTTTCCTTTTGAGAGGAATGAGGTAATCCTCTGGCTGGCCTATTTTCCGTTTTTTTGGAAGGGTAGCATGGATATGTCTTGTATCTGGGTTTATCACCAGCTTTTTCTGCTTCGGATCTGACGGCGGGGCATCAGGCCGAGGCTTATTAGACGGAGTGTCCTTGTCCTTACTCGCCGGTTTTGGCGTCGAAGGTTGGGTTTCGAACCTTTCGGTGCCGAAGGTGGATTCTTCGGTAGCGATGGGATTGTCACCGAGAGATGTTTCGGTTTGGGTTTCGGTGCCGAAGGTGCTGGTTGGGCACCGATATGGGGCTGGCTCGAGCCTGAGTCGGAAGGCTTTTCTTTGTGTTTCTGTGCCGGGCCCGAGGGCGGGGCGTCTAAAACTTTTTGTCGGTGCCAACCTTGGCCCGAAGACAGAGGAGGGACCGGAGCCTTTTTCTTTGTTTGTTGAGGGGGCAAGGGGGTATCTTTACTCATGGTACGTTGACCCGGAGTAACCTGCTCCTCTTCTTCCATGTCGGAGTCGGCTTCGGACACGGAGATATGTTGTTCTTCTTCCTCAGCTCCTTGAGCGTGATGTTCTGTGTCGGAATCTTCACCGAGGATGTCCGGTGCGGAGCTGCTTTGATATTGCATCACTTGACGTCGAGCCCGACGGTCACAAAGCATCTTCTTCGATCGAAACGATCGGCACGCGTCGGTCTTTCTCGTCGTGTTTTGGGGACAGGCAGAGGTTGCACACTTCGTGCAAGTCGGTGCGTGGAATTTAGCACGACACCCAGGGCAGAGTTTGAAAGGAGTTTGTTCCATCGACTGCTAGCGCCGTCAGCGCGGGTAGGCCCGACGGCCTGCCACAAGTTTTCCGATCGAAGTTGTTTTGAGTTGAGACAATACGCAAAGAATGGGAAATCGCGATCGATAATACCGTTGAGGGTAGTGGATTGCGCATCGAAGGGGTCTGAGAAACGGTGCCGAACCAGAGCGCATCAATACACATCCGAACCCGATGCCGGAAAAAAAACAATCTAAAGATGGAGTCTATGCCCATGCGCACCATCACCGAAAGGAGGAATCACCTACCTCGTGACTGGAAAGACTTCTTCGAAGAAAAACAAAGTGCAAACATCCGGACCCAACATTAGATGGCGAGCTATGCACAGCATGTGATCTACAGCTCACATGCCTCGAACATTTAATTTCTTGCATCATGCTGAGGCAGTTGGTGCCAAACATTTCAACCACCTGTAGTCTAGATAGCACTGAGACCAGCAATTGTTTTACCAGCAACTCCACACCCTTTACGGCAGTCATAAGATTATTTATATCCAAGGCAGGGTTACTTTGGGTGGTTTTTCTTTAGGAATCTTTTTATCAGATCTAGGGTGCTGTGGGGACTCCTCTTCCTCTTATATAGCACATTTGTTACTTAAAATTTAAAGAGTTGCCTTCCTTTTTCTCTCTGGTGGTGGGGAAGTCTCAGGGGCAAGTGAAGGAAGAATTAAAATTGATAGGGCTTCATGGAACACACAAGGATTTAAAATGGCATTGCCAGAGTTCCCGTTTCTTTTCCGGGTAATTCTGCTGTGGAATTTGGGAAAAACCAGAAGCTTCTCTCATTGATTTTTGTGCAAATGTCAGTATCTCCTCTGCATTACTAAACTCCTCATCAATAGCGCTCAAGGAGTTCATTAGATAGGTAGTCATGGGGTTTGGAGTTTTTCCTGGGGCAGTCAGGTTGTGTGCTCAGCTTCCTCTTTCCCATTTTTAAAATATAATGTGAATGTCACAATACAAGAACTAAGAGGGGGGTCCAGCCTAGCCTCCTCCAGGCTCGAACTAAAGCAGACGGGCCCGGGGTAGCTGCCGGACCTGCAGGCAGTTTATAAACACCTCTTCAGCCTTGCTGTGTGTCCTCCACCTCGTGGCGTGCAAGGAATTATGGTAGATGAAGTCCTGGCCCCATTGAGCCTCCCCGAAAAGAGGTTATCTAAAAATGCCTTAACTGAAACTTGTAAAATTCACGGATGCCACAAGATTTGAGGTCTCAGTGAAAGATATGCTTTCTGGTGCCCATACTTTATCACTGTTTCAGAACCCAGAACTCCATTCTAAAGAACTCGGCATCAGATTCGGTCTTGCTCTCAAAGGTCAGAAACTGTTAGACAGTCTTCAAATTAAAATTGTTGACAGTTTTCTTATACCTGCTTGCAATCGTTCATTAAGGTTGACCTTTCCTAAGCTTTTTCCTCATCACTGTAAGCAACTGTGATTACTTTCTTCCATTGTGTTTTCTCGTTCTCCCTTTTTTCTTTCACCTTAAAATCAATAAAACTACTGCACAAAACAAAAGAAAAACTTTTAGCTGTGATCTCCATTTTTGTATATCGTTCCCTTGAGATGGACAGCAGATACAAATCATATTACTGTTGGCAATGGTGCTGTTCAAATACAGTTTTCTAAGGTACCTATGCCCTGTTGCAGGCATTTTTTATATCCTGCATTGTCGCGGTGTGAAACCTTACTTTATGAGAATCCAGACTAGAATAAACGAAAGCAGATCAAGATCACCTAAATAATGAGATTACATTATGGTGTCCCTGGTGGGTGTACCAGAGGTAGAACTTTATTATTAAGATTAGTGTAAAGATACCCATTTAAAAATGTCGGTCACATTGACATCTGCTGTGATGATCAATTATAGCTGGACCACACAAAAACTAGTTAATCTGTGAAGGGCACCAATTCTTTTTTAATCAAATCCAAACTAAAGGAAACACTATTAAGAGTGTGCAAGCATAAAGGTTTTAGACAGATACATGCAAGCATGCATTAGTTTTCATTTGCTACAAAATGCAAAGTGCCCATTGTTCAATTTACAATCGACAGTCAAAAGAGTAAGGTTTAAAAAAGGAAAGCAAGGTTGGGGAAATGTTAGGCTTACACATTAGGCAGAGGTGTACAAGAGGGACAGTGGAGAGTCTAAATGAAAAAAAATCACAGAACTGGCAACACACATTTACATGGAAATACATACACGATCAACAGCAGGGGCATCATTACAAGGTCAACAGGTTCTATGATGTCAATTCCGCATTCTCAGAGATAACAATACCATGAACCCTGTTAACCCAGAGGAGTAAGGGCTTCTCATTATTTGTGAAGGAGCACAATTAACAGGGATTCAGGGCTAAACGCTACGAACCCCAGGAATACGTTTTTTATCAGGGAATCAATAACTTCCAAGTCCGATCATCAACCTGTAATTCTTTTTTTCTCCTCTGCAGTCTTCCCCCAAATATTTTGAATGAAATCTCCAGAGGAAATAAGAGGCCCAAGGTCCTCATAACTACCAATGGGGTCAGTGACATGCTTACACTCCCCATCGAGAACTACGAGCCTCTGGAAATATGACCCAAGTTTGAGAATGTGTGACAAACGTATGGACTGTACTGGTAACCTATATTATAAGCTTAGAGTTCCATATATTTTGTTTTCTATAAAGAGCACCAAGATACATTCCTTTAAGCAGTCCTATCCGCTAAAGAGTTTAATTCTTACCATCAGACAAGTACTTAGATTTAAAAATCTGAGGCCCCCATCGATGAGATATCCAGTCTCTATAAGCAACCACTTCTTGAGTGACTCTTATTATCCGTCCCAGTATGCTGAAATAGAAGGAAACCATTTCAATCACACACAAGAGGTAAAGAGTGTGCGTTGGAACTGCATTGACGTCAATTAAACAATTACCTTTCAGCTTCATTGTTGGGATAGTATTTGGCAATTGGCGACACAGCATGGCTAAGAACAACATATGCATAATCAAATGCCTGCTTCACTTGCATTGCCCCATAAGAACTCCTACCGACATCGTTACCTTCAAAACATTAAAAAAATGCACAAAATTAACAGTGGATATAAAAAAATGCCTGGGAACTGTTAGTCTTACTCAAGTTTGTTGCATAATTTGAGGGAGGTGGGGACCATTCGAGAATGGTTGATAAGGATACACTTTAACACTGGTGCTTCAGTAAGGGTGTCTGTCTCACATTGACATGTTTTAGAATTCGTCCAAACAGACCAAAATAATCTTGCTACATTTTATCAAATTAAAATTAGTGCCTAAAATACAAAGCTCTATGAACACAGCAATGAGCGTCACCTACTAAAAACAACGTTGCATATGACTCCTGTTAAGCAGGGTGCCCATGAATAGAGTGCAGCATGTAAATATATTTTTTTGATTTTGAATTTAGATGAAACTCTTGGTACTATACAAAGGACATACTATAGATTTTGTCATCATCTTTTTCCTTCTCGTGCCAATGGGTTTGATTACCACTTTGCTGCATTAACCCACATTCATGACTATTACTGAACCATCATGGAGAACCCAAATCCTTTAAGGAACATCAATGCCCCTAGAAGGACTACTACTACTAAACCCCAAATATGCCTTAGGCACTCTGGTGAACATAACCCAATATACAGCCAATGTGAACACCCTCTTGAACATATTTAACCTTAATGTCTACACAGCTACGCCTAAAAGAAATGGCTTAAAAGTAAAATAGAAGTACACTTGGAATGCAGAACAAAGAAACAATTCAGAAGTCTAAAATAATAATATATTCAAATTAATCAAATCATTATATTAATCCAATCCCACTCATCAATGTTTCATTCAACCAACAGGATCAACCCCTTCCACTGTTTGTTCAGCAAAAAAACCCAATAAAATAAGGCACGAAAGACCAAGTTACTCACCTTCGGTAATGCTTTATCTGGTAGAAACTTTATCTAGCCGCAAATTCCTTACCGTATAATATTATCCAGTCATCAGAATGGATACCGACATTTTCAAGTAGTACCCTTTGCGCTTCAGTAGGTGGAGTCGTTCGGCTCTGCGCCGTCCGTTCTGGAAATGACATGCGCGGTGCCTATATTGGCACCACCCCGGTGCGCTGACGTCAGTTATTTTCGCAACTTTCCACGCCAAGAGCGGGGAGCCAAGATGAAGAGTGGCAACTGGTGTGAAATTCTAAGACCCTTAGAAGGGTGGCCCTTAAACTCACCAGTTCACGGAGCGGGGAGGGCCAGTAAGGAATCTGCAGTTAGATAGTATCTACCAGTTAAGTCAGTACCGAAGTCAAGTAACTTGTTCATCTGATAGATACTTCTAGCCGCAGATTCATTATCTTAGAATAGATACCAAAGCAATGTCTCCTTGGAGGTGGGTCTGCGAAGCGGATTTAAACCAGAAAGTCCTGCAGGACCGTACGGGCAAAATGCCTGTCACGAAGGACCTCGCTTTCCGGTCAGTAGTGCTGCTTGGCAAATGTGTGCAGAGATGCCCATGTTGCTGCCTCGCAGTTGTCCAGGACAGAGACTCTGAAGTTAACGCAGTGGTCGCGCCTTGGCTCTGGTGGAATGAGCACACAAGGCCTCAGGAATGTTGCTTCTTTGCAAATGATTAGCAGATCGTTATGCAGATTACTATCCATATGGAGATAGTCCGTTCCTGCACAGCCTTCCTTTTCTTGGCCCCAACATACCCCCTGAAGAGTGGTCGGCCACCCGGTACTCTTGTGTGATCAAGAAAGAAAGAATGCTCTTTTTAGGGTCTAGATGGTGCAGTCTCTGCGCCTCTTTGGAAGGGTGAGGCAGAGCAGAGAAGGTAGGCAGAGTTATATTCTGGCCTACAAGGATGGAGTCACAACTTTCGGAAGGAAGGAGGAACTTGTCCAGAGTACTAGCTTGTCTGGATAGAAGGTAGTGTAGGGAGGTTGTGCCCCGAGTGCCTGCAATCCACTGACCCTCCTGGCCGATGTAATGGGCACTAGAATAGCAACTGAAGAGGGTGATTGTGCAGACGCTCAAAGGGCACGCACATTAAAAAAGTCAGGACAAGCTTTAAGTCCTACTGGATCATGATGAATGACCTGGGAGGAAACATACTGCAAACCTTTGAGGCACCCAGCCACAACAAGAGACTTGAACAAAGAAGGTTGGTCCAGCAACTGTAAAAATGCAGAAATTTTGACGAAGTAACCTTTAATCATGCCCAGAGCAGAGCCCTGCTGGGCGAAGGAGAGAACAAACAAAAGAACCTGAGAAAGGGGTGCAGAAAGAGTACGATTTCTCTCGATGCACAGCATGCTACAAATGTATCCCTGAGGCAGGTGTATACTGACTTGGTGGAGGGACACCAGGCTGCCAGAACAACATCATAGACTTCGGGAGAAGGTTGAAAGCGGTCACTGTTGCTGCTCAATCTCCATGCATGAAGGTGAAGGGTGCGCAGGTTCAGGTGCAGGGAACTCCCCTGCTGTTGCAGCTGAAGCGCTTCTTGAAGAGGCAGCCTTATTAGGGGACTCATGCTCAGGAGCTCAGGATACCAGACTCCCCGTGCCCAATCCAGAGCCACAAGAATAACTTCAGCCTGGTCGTTCCTGATCTTCCTAAGACCTCTGGGCAGGACTGGTCTTGGCGGAAAGGCGTACAGGAGGCCGGAGCTCCATTCGAAACGCAGAGAGTCTCGGAGCGATAGCCACCTTGGATACTCCAGCGCACAAATTTGTGTACATTTCGCATTCTTAGTGGTGCCGAACAGATCTAGCCAAGGCTCTCCACACTCTTGAAAGAGACCTTGTTACCACCTCCGGATGGAGGCTGAGTTTGTTCACTCTGGTGTTCAGAGAGCCCGCTAGGTGTTGAACCATCAGGCAAATGCCCTGGCTTCCCAGCCATGTCCAAAGACACAGAGCCTCCTAACAAAGGGTCCATGAGCCTACCCAGTCATGTTTGTTGCAGAACAACATCGCAGTGGAATTATTCGTGAACACCTGCCTTCCCTTGATCAAAGGAACAAAGGCTTTCAATGCCAGGTGGATCACCCGAAGCTGTAGCTGATTGATGTGATGCCCGGATTCCGCCAGAGACCAGAGTCCTCCGAACTTCACCCCTCGCAGGCGGTCACCCCATCCCAGAAGTGACGCCTCTGTCACTACAGTTAGCTCTGGTTGGGGAAGGAAAAGGGATCTGCAAATGACCCAATTGTTGTTCCTCAGCCACCACTGTAGATCTTTTGCAGTTCCCTTTGAGATCTGGACTATGTCAGAGAGATTACCCCGATGCTGGGACTTCAGGCCCCACTTCAGAGCTTGCATATGCAAACGGGCATGTGTTACAAGCAGGATGCAGGAGGCCCAGAGGCCCAACCGCTTCAGGGTCATTCTCACCGAAATCCAGGATAGAGGCTGAAACTTCGGCATCATAGCCTGGATATCCTCGACTCACTGCTCAGGAGGAAGGGCCTGAAACTGCACTCTGTCTAGAACAGCTCAGATGAAAAGGAACGTCTGAGAGGGAGTCCGATGTGACTTCGGCACATTGCTAGTAAAACGCAGTGAGTACAGAAGGTTTGCCGTACTCTGGCGGGAAACAACGGTCTGTGGCGATATCGCCTTTAACAGCCAATCGTCGAGGTAGGGGAAGACTGGAATCCCTACCTCCGCAAATGAGCTGCAACCACGGCCATCACCTTGGTAAATATCGAGAGGTGCTGGTAAGGCCGAAGAGAAGCACGGCAAACTGAAGTGCTCTTTGCCCACAGTAAACTGCATGTAACGTCTGTGGGCAGGCAAGACAGGGATATGGAAATGCATGTCCTGCATGTCCAACGCTACCATACAGTCTTCTGGGTCCAGGGCAGACAGGACTTGGGTGAGCATAAGCAATTTTAATTCCTCCTCTTTCAGGAAGAGATTGTGCAGGCCCAGGTATAGGATAGGACGGAGGCCTCTGTCCTTTTTGAGCACCAGAAGTAGTGGGGAGAGCAACCACGACATACTTTTGATGCCGGCACCCTCTCGATGGCTCCTTTGGCCAAGAGAGTCAGCACTTTATGACTGAGCAAGAAGAGGTGGTCCTCCGTCAGCTGGTCTTAAATGGGTGGCATAGGTGGGGGGTGGTCACAAAGTAGTATCCTGTCCCCCTCTGGATGCCAATGTTAGTAGGAGTGCAAACTAAAAGGGTTTGGAGACCGCAGCTGCCGTTCGGCAGGGTTGCACTGGCCAGACCTCTGACTACCTGTCCCACTTGGTCTATGGGACTAGAGTCCTCGGTCACAAAGAAGCTGGGAAGCCTGTTGGCCATGGTTGCTGGGAGGGTCTGGACGCAGCTGGAAAGGCCTTTCATGGCCATGAAAGGGGCAGAAGGCGGACTGGTGTTGATGAGGGTCCAAGCGGGCCCAAAGACCTGGCTGTAGCTCTGCTATACTTAAAGAGCACCAGTGCTGAGTCCGCCTTCTCTACGTAAAGATAAGTGCCATCAAAAGGCATGTTCATACGCGAGGCTTGAACATCCTCTGAAACGCCAGTGGTTCTCAGCCAGGCGCGATGTCGAAGAGCCAGCGACAATGTAATCGATATACCCAGTGAGTCAGTCGTGTTTTGTCCACATCGTATGCTGCGTCTCTCCCATCAGCAATAGCTTGGGAGAGTATTGCTCAGGCCTCCTCCGAGATCATAGACAGCAGTTACGCAACCGAATCCCAGATCATATGAGACTATCGGCCCAAAAGGCATGCGGTGTTGACCAATCGCAGAGCAAGTATTCAGCCTATTGGATTCCCTATCTGGTGAAGTGGTAGGGAATGCACCAGGGAGGTGGAGGCTCAGACCACCAAGCTCTCCGGGGTGGGCTACTCGCTAAGGAAACTGACGTCTCCAGGAGCAGGGCGAATGTGGAGGGGCAACTGTCCTATGCACAGAAGCCCCTGTGCAGGGCTTGGACGAGGCCCAGAGTAGGCCATCAGCAGGTCTTTACCAGTTTCATACCAGTCATCAGTATCATCTAGGGGATGCTGGTATCCAAAAGGGTCTTAAGACCTCCTCCCATTCGTCTCCCTCTCCAGGCCTGTAGACAGAAAAAGATACTGGCTCAGATCCAGCGGGCATGGTTCTGGCCGGTACTGGAATTGGTGCCGGACAATGCCCATCGGGCTGCATGTTGGAGCCAGGAATGACAATGGAGATGGTGCCGCTGGAAATGCTACCGCTGGAAATGGTGCCGCTGGAAATGGTGCATCAGCGCTGGAGCAGGTGCAGAGGAAGGTCTCTGTCTCACAGGCGGCTCACTCCAGATCCAACAGATCCATGGGGCCCGACAGGCGCAGAGGAAAAGTCAGGGAAGTGCAGAGCGTGCCCTGACTCAGACTTCGTCAAAGCTCGAGACCTGAAGTGGCGACGCTCCTGTGCCTCGTCAGAAGACTTTGACGGGCAAGGCAAAGTAGAAGATCTCTTCGAACTTCTTTGATTTCTTTTTGTGGTGGGCCGTACCAGACAACTTCAAATGAGATGACGACTGCCGGGTGTGGCTCTGCGAGTGGTCCCGGGACCTTCCTTGTGACCGAGATCTTGAACGTCATGTGGTCATCCGATGTCAGGCAGCAAGGAGCTTGAAGGAAAGCTCCCTCGGCGCCTTCGGGTGCACGGCAGTACTCGTAGGTCTTGCGAGTTGTGGTCCCTCTCCAAGCACCACAGACAAACCAAGTGCAGGCCTGTCACAAACATCTTCTTGTGACAGGCGCCACATAGTTTGACACTAGCAGGTTTATTTAGGAACATCCTGTCAACAGGATAAAAGAATCTCTTGAAAAATTGTCAACAAAAAGTCTAGAAAAACAGTAAAAAAAACGACTGAGGGTAGTTCCTCATTTTTCCAAACACTGTCAAAACAAGACTGTTCCTCCCAACTGCTGAAGAAAATATAACACTCTATATACCCCCCTAGCCCCCACCTCCCGATATCCACAACAATTATGAGCCGAAAACTCACCTACTATTACACAATAAGATCTCCAGAAAAACAGTTGGCAACTACAAGATAGAAAATTCAAGATCCCAATAGCGACTGTCAATTTTCAAGTACTGAGTTAATCTACTCCACCCAGATTTTCAACTTCCACACTGTTTTACAGATGTCAACTGACTACTCAAACATACCCACAATGAGGAAAGAGCTAATATTCATCATTCACCCACCCAAGTTGTCCAAATATTGAAATGGTTCTCTAACAAAGCTGGATCTATTCTAGGACTAGGTGAAAATCAAATTAAGCAAGTGTAGTTCATGTAATTTTGGGAATTTCGAGTTGCACGAAATTCCTGAAATGACCCCTGTGAAAAGCTGGCTTAGTATACGGTGCACACTTATGTAAGTGGGCACCCTGCACTAATCCAGACAGCCCTTATGGTGATTTCAGTGGTCTTAGACATCCTGTGGAAGCTGTGGAGAGCAGCCTTCAGGCTTAGTCTAAAAGGAGTGTAAAGCAGCCTGTTTTACCAGAACATAATCTTATTGGTATAGACTAAGTGAAATAGAACCACACAGTGTATTTATAAAAATAGGTATTTATTATAAGACACTCACTAACACATACAGATATCTCCTAGCTGGAGATATACACAATGCACACAGTACTTTTCAATAGAAACAGGTAAGTAGCACGAATACACAGCGGTCGCCATGGGGAGACCAAACCATATACTAAAATAGTGGTATGCGAACCACGACTCGTCAAGACTATAACCAGAAGATGTAGAAGTGCCGGGACCCAAGGAACCACCCGAGGTAAGTAACCAGGAACCCCTCGGAGGCAGTGTGCAGAGTGGGAACACGAACGCGGGCTCAATACAAGTCAATGGGTAAGTCGCGGTTGCAATTTTAAAGAAGGACCCTTCCCAGTGGACCCTGAAGAAACCCTGTGGAAGACAGAAGGTTGGAGAGCCACCCCACCCGTGGATACCAGGACCAGGATACCTACACCAGGGAAGCTGGGTGCATAGATCTGAAGTGGCGTCAGAAACCACCGTCTAACTCAATGGGAGACTTCAGGAAGAAGGTGAAACTGTCCGGTGGAACCCAAAGGTGGATTCAATGTGATAAGTACCTGCAAGCAGAGGGGACAGAGTCTATGCCACTCAGGAATGACCAGGAGACACGGAAGACGAATGCCCACCGATGTTGGGTGCTGCAGGAGAGATGACGGTGACCTTGGAGCTGCAGCTGTGAGGACCAGGCGACGCTGTGGAAGACCAGGAGCAGTTTACGAGCGGTCCCATGCCAGATGTCGAGAGTTGATGTTTGTCGGGAGCACCAACAAGCCTTGGCAACAGCAGACAACGTGGAAAGTGAAGAAGGTGCAGTGTCGGGACCAGCAAGGTCCAGGTGACTCGCCACAAGCAGAGGAGGCAGGGCAGGCCCCGAGCAATCAGGGGAGCCCATAGAAATCAAAGATGACCCTCAAGAGGACCCACAGGCCAGAGGCACTGGAGTCGAGAGAGGATCTCAAGCAGCTTACTAAAGATGCAGGCCCACGGTGCGAGCGATGCAGTGAGGACGAAGATCTTGTTCACAGGAGATGCTTGAGGTGGGGGCTATTTGGAGCCCGAAGATCTTGGAGGAAGGAAGCCAACAAGCCTTTGCAACAGCAAGTCGACGCGGTGCACAGGGGTTCGGTTCCTGCGGCTCCGACAAGGGATACTGGCCTAAAACTTGGTGAGAGGACAGGGCAGGGAAGGCCTCGAGGGATGTGAAGAACCACCACCTGTGTAGCTGAGCCTTTCGGAGTCCGTGGGAGCTTGGGATCAGCAGACCGGTCAGCTTTGTTGCGGTTCCTTCAGGTGTCTTGGATGTCCACAGGCCTTGGAAGATTCCTGTATGGAGCACAGGCACGGACGTTGCAGCAGACGACCAGGGCGACGAGACCAGGAGCAGTAGGAGTCGTCCTAGTTGCAGTCTTGATGTCCAGAGTGAAGTCCAGCAAAGTCCAGAGTGCCCAGATGGTCGAAGAAGTGGTGTCTTGAAATGAATCTTGTCCCACGACGAATCTAGGGACCCACCTATAGGTAAGCCCTTAAGAACCCTAAGGAAGGGGTTGGGACGATTCAGTGTTCCCTCCCAGGGGAGGGGTCGGACAGTGGGGAGGATACTCCAATGTCCTTTGTCCAGTTTCGTGCCAGAGCGGGAGCCAATGGCTCCCTCAGCTGGTTTGAACTTGACTATGCAAGGAGGGCACCAAATGGGCCCTTCAAGCAGACTGAGTGGTGCTGGCAAGTGCTACCACCCGGCCCCAATACACTAAACCCTGCCTGGGAGGTGGTCACACCTCCCTGTGACAGGATACCTATTGTTCTACCTTCCCCTGCTCGAGCTTGGCTCAGCAGCAGGAGGGCTGAATCGTGTCTCTGGTCGGCAGCAGCCCTAGCTTGCTGCCCGGTCTGGAAGGCTTGTATCGGGAGCACTGAGGGCCTCCCGAAGGAGCTTTACGGTGCATGGAATCATACCTTTAGGGGTGACTTACCGGTTTTAAGTGCAGTGACCTTAGATATAGCGAAACCAATATCTTTCGTAAGTGGAGGTAACACCAGCTAACACAGGCTGCAAGGGCAGGCCTGTAGTTGCAGTTTGAGTGGTCTCCCATGGGGGTCCCTAGTGTACCTATGCACTGGGCACCTTAGTACCGTCTACTAGGGACCGATAAGGGTACGCCAGTATCCAATCAGGGATGTACCGAAGCACTTACCATACCAATTTAGGGGAGAAAGCACAGAGACAAGGGTCCTGTTTAGCAGTATCCAAGTCAGACTAGTCAGTAACAGCATAGCACCAAGCAAAAAGTGGGGGTAATCATAAAAGCAGATCCTACTTTCCTACAACCCCATTACACCATTTTGTGAAATTATGCATAGTTTGCAGTAAAACGTACTGTGAATAGTGAAATTTGCTGTAATGCAGAGCAAAAATTTACAGCAAAGCACAGGAACAAAAGAATGTAAGTGGCTGCAGTTTGTGGTGCTCGTTTAAATGCACCCTCACACAAAAAAATATTCAAGGATTGATTCTGCGCTACAATATAGAGCAAAATGACAGATATGCACTTCACACAAGGCTGTGTAATTTTGCTGTAATTCTGAGTAATGAAGCAAAACCTATTAAGCAAATTTCGCACATCCCTAATCACACTCTACTTCTCTGCACACATGAAATTACTTATTCCTCATTAACAGTTTTGTCTGGTAGGGACACTTACAGATATATGCATATAAGGCTGCATATACACATACAAAAGACCTGAGCTTGGATAGGCAGAGAAGCGCTGTACAGAGTGAAAGAATATACACCAAGCATGTGTGCCTAACACGTTCTTGTATACCTGAAAACTGAAATGCAAGAATCTAGTTACTATTGGAGGCAAGGGTTGTGAGCAGAAAATTTAATGCTGCCTAGTTGATGGAGTGGAAAAATAACAAGGACCAGGGAAAAAATAACAGGTAACACGGAATAAATGGAAACCTGGTTATACCGGAAGAAAAAAAAACAATGGTTCTCAAAGCTTAATTTATGTAAGGTGATCAACATTTGTGCACAAACATATATACCTCCAATGAATATTACAAGTTGACAAGAATAATCAGTGCAACAATAATGATGAAACAAACATTGTATATTATCAAACATAGGGACCAACACAACATACTTTTCTGTGTACAATTCGTGTGCATTCCCAATCATATGCAAACATGTTTCAATACAGTTAGTGCGGACAGTGCAGTGAATAGTGAGTGAATATTTATAAACGATACAACAAGAACATACAGGTTGGATCTACGCCATAGGATAGAGCAAAAAGAGGCCCTCTAGAAAATCATTTGGAAATGCAGTCTTCCTTAAAAATGTTAATGTTTCAACCCTAGTGGCTGGAGTTCACGGGTTTCTTCAGGACAACAGCATCCTGCCATAAATGTATAGCGAGGAAAAAAGATCTCATTTGGAATCAGGTGGCCTACATGTGCTGAAAAAAGATATCATGGGGGATAAGTGTGGAACACACTACTCGGAAGCTAACATTTTATAAACCGCTATTGAGAGTCATATTTAAAGTAGACTACAGTGCGGACGTGTCTGTGGTGCGCTAAGGAACAGCCCTCCGCACACAAATGCTGTCAGCAGATGGCTAGACTGACCAATCCTCCTGTAATTCACTGAGTACAAATGCTCACAGAAAAAAAGTCTTTAACAAATTAGTTATTTTTGTCATCATGCTCAGAGACTACTATCCTAAGAAAGTTAAGGGAGAATCCAATCTCAAATCACTGTATTAGTCCTTTATCATAGCTCATGTAGTAAAACAGAGCAGAAAAATTAGGGTCAGCTAATAAAGAAATGAAAGCAGGCCTCTGTAACGATAGATCTGCACTAAAGAATTGGGCACTAGTTAATGTCCTAATCACAACTGAAATTCTCAATATGCCTTATAACTACATTGACATTTTTAATATTAAATGTGACTGGACACAGAATACTTATGTGGGGTAGCAGTAGTTTATCATAACACGCTTTATTTTTGAGCTAATACATACCTCCACTGTGTGAGGGAGGAAAATAGAACTGGACAATGAAATTGAATCAATCAACTGTATTTTAATCTACCATGCCCCATCCATTGTGAATTAGTTTTTGACAATTTTATTGTTTTAATATTTGAGCAGAAAAAGCAAGGGATTCCCTGTCTTCCAGTGCAAAGTAAGGTATGGAACATACTGTTAATGACCCCACCCATAAAGTAGGCCACACTTTGGATGCAATTGTTAGATTGAAACCATGTACAGTCTTTTTACAATCTCTGGAACTGACCTGGACAGATCATTACAGTATACTGTTTAACTCATGATGAAAGTTAATTTCGATTGCCATAACAAAATGCAGTTTCATAAAGTGATCACTCCTGGAAATTGGTGGCTCCCTGGGCCTTTAAGGAAATTTACAAGGATGCCCTGATCTCTCTGCTAAGGAGGTTTTAATCTATGCGGGATTTGATTCAAAATTTTAGTACAGCTCTTACTGCAACACTCTATGCAATTGTGCCACTGAAAGAATTACCTATTAAGGCAAGGTTTAGCCAATGCTGATGCGTTTATACGAGAGGTCAGAAACTGTAAGTACATCAAAGATCGGTTGGCGGAAAGATCATGAACAGTCTAAAAAAGTCAAACATCCTCTGGCACTATGCAACTATAATTATGCTATTATAGCAGCTAAGCAAGGTTACTATGTACAAACACATCTTGGCAAATGCTAATACCTCACGCAAAGTATTCGCCACAATCAAGCATCTCTCTAATCCCATTGCACAATTGACCAAACTGACTTCATCCCAAGATCTTAACAATAAATTGGCAGATTTTCATCGAAAAATTGTAAGTATTACAGAGGAATTCAAGGCCTCAGAGAGTTAGTGAAAGATTCTCCAGAGATGTTAATTATGCATATCGCTTCAATGAGTTCAACCTCCCTGATGGTAATTGATTGAGGTAAAAACTAAAACTCCTTTACAACCGGAAATCCAGTAGGTCCCAATAGCTATGTACCAACCTCATATCCTAAAAGAAGTGACTTAATCAAGTAGTGTACCAAAAGAGAAAAAACCCTGGTCTGCCTGTTAAAAAAAAACCCACAAAAAAAAAAAAAATAACCCTGGCTTAGAGTATGATGACACAACAAACTACTGCCCGATTTTCTTGCTACCCAACCTGACAAGACTGCTGAAGAAAGTGGCTGCACAACAACTACTTTCTTCAGCAGTCGTAGACTCAAATGGAATCTTAGACTCCTCCCAGGAAGGGTTATGTCCAGGGCTCAGTTTGGAGCCAGAAGTCTCATCAGTGGCTGATGACCGGAGAATGCTGCTGGAAAAGGAGGATTCCAGGGAGGCTGCAGCATTATTAGATCTGTCAGATGCCTTTCATACCAGCATTGATCACCTTGTTCGGGTTCAGAGATCAGGAGTGGGGATCGGAGGTAGTGCAATGCCTTGGTACTCGTCCTTTACAAAAGGTCACAGCTGTCAAATATTACACCTTGTTCCCTTTAAGTCAGAACTGAAAAACACGTATCTGGAGTGTTCCTACGGGCCCCACATACCCCCCCATCATATTTACTATCTATCCAAGACCGATAGCTACTCTTCTTTATAAGTACCAGCACCCCACTTCGATGACTCTGTATGATACATAGCCACTGATCAATGTCAAAGAAAATCTAGAAGTGGGTTCTAACTTTAGAAGGGGCTTTTAACTTTAAAAGATGTTCGATGAGCTGTACTTTTTTTTTTTAAAGTTAAACCCAGATAAATCAGAAATTATCCCACTTATCACCAAAGTTAATCTTTGAGAAGCCTACCTTTGTCCAACTTCACAAGATAGCTGTAAAACCCCAGTGAATGTGGTCAGAAATCAGGGTATCCAATTAGATGCCAATCTGACAATTGATACACAAATTGGGGTAGTAATCAATGCTGGTCATTCCAGTCTTTCGCATTCTTAAAAGTATTTTCCTTTCTCTAAATCTATCACAGAAAATGTGGGTGTTCCTCAATATGATCAATGTAAAAGTTCAAAGCCCTGTTGGCGTCTAGCCGATGGGGCATCTATTTCTCATTACAGGGGGATGGAGAACAAAGAACACTGGTAGAGTGAATGACTGTTCAATGTAATGGAATCAAGACCTTTGGCACAAATGCCACTCGAGATCTCAGCATCAACTTGTCACAGGAAAAATGTGTTTCAGGGTGAATGCATTGAAATTGACTCATGCAATGAGCTGATATAATCGAAATGAGGAAGTCTATCTTTAAAGTCAGGAGACACAGCGAGCAATTCTGCATCGGCTCAAATGGAGTACCCATGAGAAATATCAAGACCAAATTAAGATCTCACTCTGGTATCAAAAAAGGCTTGGGTGGGAACAAATCTGTAAAACATTTAAGAAATCTCATCACAACAGGTGATTAAACAAAGACGGTTGGTCCAGTAAGGAAAATGCTACTTACCAGTATGCATCTGTTCTTGGCATGTAGAGCTGCAGATCCTCACACTGAGCATTAGATCGCCATCTGGTGTTGGGCTCGGATGCTTGCACTTTGTTGTTGTCTTAGGAGAAGTCTTTGTAGTCAGGAGATAGGTGACTCCTCCCTTGGATGATAGTGCGCATGGGCATAGACTCCATCCTCAGATTGTTTTTCGCCATAATGGGAAAAGATGGAGTTAGTAGAAAAGAAAGATGCCTATGTGTGTATATCTAAGTAAGATAGAACTGGAACACATACAGGTCCCGGGGAGGTGGGTGGGCGTGTGAGGATCTGCAGCTCTACATGCCAAGAACAGATGCATACTGGTAAGTAGCATTTTCCGTTCGAGGCATGTGAGCTGCAGAGCTCACACTGAGCATAGACTGTACAGCAGTATCTCCCCTAGCGGTGGTCATCTGTATGTGTTGCAGTAGTTTGAAAAAGTGTTTTAAGAACAGCTTGGCCCACAGAAGCTTGTTGCTTGGCTTGCACATCAACACAATAGTGTTTAGTGAAGGTGTGTGGTGTAGACCATGTGGCTGCCTTACAGATGTCTTCTAGGGAATGTTCCCTAAGAATGCCATGGAAGCCCCTAGTTTGCGTGTTGAGTGCGCTCTGGGGGAATTGATAATGTGCGTTTGGCTTTTTGGTAGCATATTTGAATACATTTAACAATCCACCTTGCAATCCCAGCTTTTGAGATGGGGTTACCCTTATGTGGTGGAGAGAAAGCTACAAACAATTGTTTTGCGAAAGGACTTGGTCCGGTCAATGTAGTACATTAGAGCTCTTTTGACGTCTAGGGTGTGGAGAGCTCTTTCTGCTACGGAGTCCGGGTTCTGAAAAAACACGGGTAGCTCTACAGATTGATTAAGGTGGAAAGGAGAAATCACTTTAGGAAGGAATTTTGGGTTTGTCCTGAGAACTATTTTATTACGATGTACTTGTAAAAATGGTTCTTGTATGGTTAAAGCCTGGATCTCACTCACCCTCCTGAGAGAGGTGATTGCAATAATGAAAGCTACTTTCCATGTGAGGAATTGAAGTTCAGATTTATGCAGAGGTTCAAATGGGGGACCCATGAGTCTAGTACGCACGATGTTAAGATTCCACACTGGAGAAGGTGGTAATCTGGGAGGTATGATCCGTTTAAGGCCTTCCATGAAGGCTTTAATGGCTGGGACCCTAAAGAGTGATAAATGTTGTCTGTTCTGTAAGTAAGCAGCAAGTGCTGCTAGGTGCAGACGTATGGATGAGTATGCTAAATTACATCTTTGCAAATGTAGTAAGTAGCAAATGATGTTTTGTATGGAGGCATGTAGTGGCTGGATATTATTGTTATTACAGTAAATAGCTAATCTTTTCCACTTTGCTGCGTAGCAAGCTCTGGTGGTAGGGCGTCTGGCCTCTTTAATGATGTTCATACAGTCCGGTGGTAGGTTAAGGTAACCTAACTCTAGGACTTCAGGAGCCAGATCGCAAGATTATCTCTCCATGGTTCTGCGTTAGTAGTGGTGGGAGAGGTGTAGTTTTTGGTGTGGAACTATTGATAGTTCCAGCAGTGTTGTGAACCACGGTTGGCGTGCCCATGTGGGAGCTACTAGGATCATTTTTAGCGATTGTTGTCGGAGCTTGCGTACTACTGCTGCTTGCTAGTAGTTCTAGATGATTGATGTGGAGCAGTCTTTGTTGAGTGGTCCACTTGCCCTGTGTTGTATGATCTAACAGGTGTGCTCCCCATCCTGTGAGTGATGCGTGTGTTGTTAGTACTATTTGTGGAACAGGCTCGAGGAACGGCCGCCCTTTGGATAAGTTTTTTGTGTTCCACCACTGCAGAGAGCGATGTGTGCGGCTGTCCACCAACACCAGATCTGTAAGTTGTCCGTGAGCCTGATTCCATTGGTGTGCTAGGCACTCTTGTAAAGGACGCATTTGCAGCCTTGCGTGAGGTACGATGAAAATGCAAGATGCCATCATGCCTATTAGTTGCATGAACACTCTGGCTGGGAGAGAGTGTTGGATCTGAAATTTGGGGATGAGGGCTTGTATACTGGCTATCCTGGCTGGGCTGGGATAAGCTAGAGCTGTGGAAGTGTTTATTGTGGCCCCCAGGTATTGATGTACATGGGAGGGCTGGAGGTGCGACTTGGTATAGTTGATTGTGAACCCCAAGTTGTGTAGTGTTTGAATGGTTTGATGAGTGTGTTGGACACACTGGTTGAATGATCTGGCTTTTATGAGCCAGTCGTCCAGATATGGGAAGACATGTATCTGTTGTCTTCGTAGGTGCGCTGCTACTACTGCAAGGCATTTGGTAAACACCCTTGGAGCAGTGGTGACCCCGAATGGAAGGACTTTGAACTGGTAGTGTTGTCCATCGAGTACGAACCTTAGATACTTCCTGTGAGCAGGATGTATGGGAATGTGGAAGTAGGCGTCCTTGAGATCTAGTGTGGCAAGGAAGTCTTTTTGTTGTAGTAAGGGAAGCACTTGTTGGAGAGTGACCATGTGAAAATGATCCGAATGTATATACTGATTGAGGGGTCTGAGGTCTAGAATTGGCCTTAGGGTCCCGTCCTTTTTGGGATTAGGAAATACAGGGAGTAAACCCCTGTTCCGTGTTGTAGTAAAGGGACCGGCTCTATGGCGTGCTTTTGAAGCAGTGAGAGAACTTCTTGCTTTAAAAGTGTAAGATGGTCTGCGGACATTGGACGCTGCTTGGGTGGTATGTTTGGGGGGGTAGCAGTAAGTTCCAGGCAGTAACCATGTTGGATAATTTGTCTCACCCACCTGTCTGTTGTGATGGAGTTCTAGACAGGTAGGAACTGTGCTAATTTTCCCCCGACAGGAGTGGAATGTTCGGGGGGAAGTCACTGTTTAGCAACAGGGGAGGTACGGGTGTTGGTGTTACCGCGGCCTCTCCTTTTGCTGTTGTTCCCTCTGTAACCTCCTCTAAAATATCCTTTATTGGGGGATGTTTGGGTGGTGTTTTTGAAAGAAGATGAACTATCTGTGCTGATGTTCCTGGAGGCTCCTCTGTAAAAGGAGCGACGAAAGGAGCCACGCGGTTGCGGAGACTGCAACGCTCCCATTGACTTGGCAGTTTCTGTATCTTTCTTCATCTTTTTAAGAGCAGTGTCTACAGCCGGTCCAAAAAGTTGGTTATGATTGAACGGCTGATTTAGAATAGTGGTTTGGACCTCCTGCTTGAAGCCTGAAATGCGCAGCCATGCATGTCTTCGGAGCAGTACGCTAGTGTTTACAGACCTAGCGGCAGTGTCAGCTGCATAAAGGGCACATTTAATTGAGGCGTTGGTGACTAGTTTGCCCTCTTGAATTGGGTCATTTGCTTGAGTTCTATACTGGTCAGGCAAGTGTTGTAAAAGGGTTTCTAATTGGTCATAGTGGGCCCTATCATATCTGGCCAGCAATGCCTGAGTGTTGGCTATGCGCCAGTGATTGGCGGCCTGCGCAGCCACTCTTTTGCCAGATGCGTTGAGTAATTTTGATTCTTTATCAGGGGGCGGTGCGTCCCCTGAGGTTTGAGAATTAGCTTGTTTCCAAGCATTGGAGACCACCAACGAGTCTAGAGGCAGCTGGCCTTTAATGTACGCAGGATCGTCAGGGACAGGCCTATATTTTTCATCGATCCTGGGGTTAAGAATCCTGGCGCGTACAGGATCTTTAAATATGTCAGGAGCATGCTTAATGACCCCTTTAATCATTGGTAATATTTGTACAGTTTTTTGGGACTGTTCAAATGTATCTAATAGAAAATCCTCCTCTGGTGCGTTTGTATGCATGTGTACCCCATGAAAAACAGCAGCCATGTTGATGAGTTGCCCAAACCCAATATTATCATCCGGAGGAGAGGGTTTTGTTGGGTATGAAAGAGGGCTTGGGAGGTCTGGGGGATCGATTGGATCATTGTAATCCCAATCATCTTGGGGTGGGTCGTCTGGATCAGTGAATGGGTCATCAGGGTCACCACCGTCCCCTATGTCATCGTGATAATGATGTGTAGGTGGTGTATGTGGTGATGTTGTTACAGGCTGAGGCGGTGTAACAGGTTTGTGAAGAGGAGGGGTGTTAGATGGAAGGACAGGAGAAGAAGGAGACATAGGTGAAGTGGCACAGTCTTTCTTCTCCACAGGTACTGGCTTGTGGCGTGGTACAGCTGTGAGATGTCCTGTTTTGGGGTTAATGTGGATCTTTGATTGCTTAGGATCAAGAGGATCCGGATGAAAAAGCTCCTCTTCCTCGGTAACTGGTTTTGGCGCCGACTTTCGGTTCCGAGCGGGGTGGTGGCTGCGTTTTATGCTCTTTGGCCTTAGGAGGCGTGGAAGAATCCTTAGGCTTGGTTGTCGGCTCCGAAGGCTTTGGCTTAGGGGCTGTGGCGTGATGTTTAAGTTTCGACGCCGGCTTATCCCCATGCTTCGATGTGCTCGAGGCGGGTTTTTTTTTTTTTTTTTTGTAAACAGACTTTATTCAGAAGATTGCAAGTACACAAAGTAGCCAGTGGTATTAGAGCACTTAGCTTGTGACCAGTGACAGATACAGATATCGATGAGCATGGATGTTGGGCGCATATTTCCTGGTGCAGATTCCGCCATGCGTAGCCCATGCGGAAATCGTGATCAAGTACAATGTTCAGGTTCGAGTTCTCAGGGAAGTTATGCGCTGTGTCGGTAGGATTAGGAGATCGGCATTTCAATAAGTTGTCCCAGACCGAACTCAAGTAGATCACAACAAACAATAACCAATAAGAATAACACACCCCTTCCCTTACCCTCCCACCTATGCAACTCCCTCCTCCCTCCTCCCCCCACCCTCCAGGCATGTCGCTCAGTCGCCAGTAATTTCGTGGAGGATCATACCCATCCATGTAGGACGACAGGTTCAGTAATTCCAATAGGGAGACAGCAATCACTGGTAGGCCGCCATTTACTATATGGTTGCATTCCTCCCATAGGGCGCAACCCAATAGGGCATAATTGCAGTCCTCTCACACAGGTCCACTCACTCAGTGTGCGGTTCAGAATTATCTGCTGGGCGCTTGAGCAGCTCAACCAGTGCCTCCCACGCTCTCGACGCCTCCAGCATTTTTTCATTGTCTAGCCTCTGAGCCATTTGCAGCCTAAGAATCCCCTGACAATCTGCCCATTTCGTGAATTCCCTCCACCACCTCGGGATACTAGGAGCGCTGGCCGCCTTCCAGTGGCTGGTAATTTCTCGTTTAGCCAGGACTAACCCCAGGTCTATAAACTTACTGGTAACTTTATTCCGGGCAGTATGAGGAAACCAATGTAGCAGGCAATAACCTGGAGTCAGTGTGTTGTCTCTTTCCGTTATGTCGCCCAGTGTAGACAGTATCCCCCTCCAGAACCCCTCTAACAGTGGACACTCCCAAAACATATGTAAAAATTCGGCGTTTTCTAGTTTACATCGCGGACAGACTGATCGGGCCCCAAAATACTCATTAATCTTGTGCGGAGTGAGATATGTTCTGTGGAGGACAAAAAACTGGATTAGCTAGGAACCGCGCATTTCTAGAACATTTCTATGCTCTCTCTACTAGTGCCTCCCACGCCTTCTCATCCATAGGAGTCCCTAGGTCTGTTTCCCATTTAACCCTCAGGCTCTCTAAGGGCCTCCTCATCTCCTGCGTGAGCCGCCTATAGAGGCAAGTGACTGCTTTGATCGTCCCAGCCGCTGATACTACATATTGGCATGGCAGCGAGACTGGGGGTTCCACCATTCCCTTTTTCCAATGTTTACGGATGGCTGTCGTCAGCGAGGCATGTAACAGAAAGTCCCTCCTAGGAAGCTCGTGCCGCTCCGCGAGGTCATTAAAGGGTAGCAGGGTATTGTCCTCGTAGAGGTCTCCAATAGTGGAGATCCCCATCTCCTCCCAGGTCCGCAACCCCTGCCAGTCCCCCCCATGGGGTAGTGCCTCACACATCAACAGCGGGATCTCAGGGGCATATGGGGGTAGTTGCTGAGCTCTCCTACTAACCCGGTTCCAGCATTGGCGCATCGCCCACAGATCTCTCGGGGCGTCTCTTTCGCTCAATGGGAGCCGTAGTAACACTTGTGAGAGGTGTCTCAGACACGGATCTGAGCCCCCTTGGTCTTCCCCATTTCGAAGCCTTCCCGCCACCCATTTCGTGAACCACTGCAGCTGCGCAGTGTGGTAGTAGGCTTCAAAATCCGGTACTGCAAAGCCCCCCTCCTGTCTAGGTCTCATCATGGTGGCGAGCGCTACTCTGCGTCTCCCGGAGCCCCATAGAAATCCCGTGATCATGGTGTTAAGTTGGGCAAAGAACTTTCGCGGGATCCATAGTGGCAACGACCCAAAATAGAGCAACCGCGGCAGCGTGACCATTTTTAGAAGCGCTACCCGTCCCGCCACTGATAGCGGGAGAGTCCCCCAGAATTCAAAATTACTCTTAGTGGTTCGTAGCGCACGGCCGAGATTACCGTCCAGTAGATCAGCAGCCGTATGATAGATGCGTACTCCCAGATATGTCAGGCAGCTGCTTTCCCATTCAACGTCTAACCCATGTGGTGGGTCATTCCTTCCGCTTAAAACAGGGAATAAGCACGTCTTGCTCCAATTGACCTTAAGGCCCGCCACCCGTCCCAGCCTGGTCAGTAGATTTCTGGCACCTTGCAGCTCATCCGTAGCGTTGGCAAGGAGGCGGGTTTGGTTTTAGAGGTGGAAGGAATCGGTGTCGATTTCGGAGCAGAGTGTTCTTTTGGCTTCGGCGCCGAAGGTGCCGGTGGGACCAGCACATGCGGTTTGCTCGGTGCCGAGGGATCGGAAGGCTTGAATTTTTTCTTCGGAGCCGGACTCGAAGGCGGGGCTTCTGAAGTGTGTTTTTGGTCGCGACTGGGGCCAACGGGCGAAGTCTTGACCGGTGCCTTCTTTGGTGGGGGGGTTGGGGTAGGGGCAGTAGTACTCACTCATTGCCCAGGAGTGATGGGGTCGTCTGAGTCTTCTGCCTCTGACACGATTTGGAGATCTTCGGAATCTTGTTCAGGGACATCTGGGTCTTCGTCGAAGATGTCCACCGGTTCTGGAGCGGATCTCTGCACCATGACGTGCCTTCGAGCTCGACGATCCCGAATCGTTTTCTTCGATCGAAAGGAGGCGCAAGCTGGACAGCTGGACTCGTTGTGGTCGGGCGAAAGGCACAGGTTACAGACCTCATGATGGTCACTGTGGGGGAATTTTGCTCCACACTGGGGGCATTTTCGAAAAGGCGTCCTTTCCATGAGCCGTACGCCTCACGGTGTCGATGGGCCCAGCGGCCCGCGTCGACGGCTGGAAAAGGAATCGATGAGGCGCGTCGAGATTTCGATGTCGATAGAAAGTTTGTAGGAAGTTTTGCGCGATGAAAAGTTTCAAAACTAAGTTTCGAACCGGTGCGCAAAAATTGCATCCGAACCCAATGGCGGAAAAAAACAATCTGAGGATGGAGTCGATGCCCATGCGCACCTATCTCCTGACTACAAAGACTTCTCCTAAGACAACAACAAAGTGCAAGCATCCGAGCCCAACACCAGATGGCGATCTAATGCTCAGTGTGAGCTCTGCAGCTCACATGCCTCGAACACCTATTTTAAGGGATCAGTCTCGCGAACGTCATCTATCACTCAGGCAGTAGATCAAACGCAGTCATTTGCTGCTGCTCAATCTTCACACATCTAGGTGCAGACTGCACAGATTAGGGTGGAGGATCCTGCTCCGTTGCTGTTGTCAAGATAGAAGATCCTTGGGAAGTTGTAGCCTGAGCAAAGACAAACTTTTTACACTCAAAGCTATTTGTTAGCTCTGTCATTGCGGAAACTCCAACGTGCCAAACCATCAACACTGCACTTTAGACAGTTCTGAAAACACTGAACCAAGATCCAAAATCCAAGATGGCCGTGGAGTAGGAGCTTCCCCGAGGAGCTCCCGGTTTGGGGATTCCAAGTTGGTTAATATCCCCGTTTAAACCCCGCTCACCGGCCATCCCCCCACCTGCCCCTGGACCTTAATGCCCTCTTCTGCAGAAACTGACCGTGAAAGCAGGATCGGGCATTTATCTTACCTGCTGGATCGGACGATGCGGGTGTCCTGGGTCCATTCCCGACAATGACCGAACTCCGTTGCTGCTCATTGCATCTCTTGTTCCCGGATCGGTCCGCCGCTGTGGAGCTGGGTCATTCCGGAGCGAGCCCCCGGCGTCTTCGGCAGCTGGCCCCCCCCCGACACCGCATGCTTGTCTTGGTGTCGCCAGTTCGCCCTGATGATTGTTGGGGGACTGTGGTGACCGGGCACACTGACATTTTGCCCCCATGCTGAGGCCGCGAGTGCCAGCACCCCGCGGACCTGTTCGCAGACCTGTTGCCGGACGGTGGGCACCGACACCATCCACCGCCGACGTTGGCCCCTTTGGATGCCCCTTCATCCCTGACTGGAGCCCGGGTTGCCTTGCGCTGTTTCACCCGCGCCCTGCAGCCCCTGGCGCCAGGCCTCTGATGCCCCTGCCGCCGTTTCTTCACGGCCCTGCCCGGCGCTCGACCGACCGTTGGAGGCTTGCGAGTGGGGACCCGCTTTTCCTGGAGGGTTGGTGTCTCTGGCTGTAAGTGGATGACCCTTGACTCCAGGACCCCACACTGCGTCCTCCCGGCAGACATCGCCCTCTGTTGCGATCCCGCCTGATGGGCTGTCTTTGCCACGTCGCATGGGATCCCTTGTCACGGCAGGCGCCGATTGTGGAGCCCTTCCGCCTACGCGCGTTTCAAGCCGCGCCAGGTATTTCTATCGGCCCTGTGCAATTCTAACCTTTTAGAGGTTCGTCGGCCGAAGTTTCCCCAGCACCTAAAATGGTGGCGCTTTAAAAACATTACGGGGCATTTATCACTGATCCTGGTACTTTATCAGACCGCAAATGAGGCGTTTTTGCAAGCGTCTTTAAACGAATACCATTGCAGCCCTGGAGAGTGTGTTTGTCATCTAGGTCTGCGTACAGCTCCTTTATGTATCTATTGCCGATCAATGCCTGACTCCAAAATGGCGACGGGTGAAGACATTCTCGATCGCCCTACAGTGCCTGACTTTAAGATGGCGGTGCTCCAAAACGTTATTGATTACACCTTGTTTTAGCCATTCCTGATATGTTGTGAGCGGCATCACAGCATTATTGTTGCTCATTGAAGACCCGCCTGACTTTTAATTTGCGGTGCTATAATAACAGTGATTACAACTTAACTTTCCTCTTTTTCTGGTATGTGGAGAGTGGCATTCCTGACTTTGTTGCCCACTTTTTTTTTTTTTCTTTCAAATCTGTTTTTATTTTCGTAAAAGAATCAAGAGAGAGGGTCCATACATACACAGCGTGTGGCCTACAACCCAACGCAGGGCCGGCCGCCGTATCAAGAAGAGGCGTGTAAAACTGGGACAGCAGCCATCAACTTAGGTATTTACACAGCAAGTCGCCTACAACCCATTTTGGGGCGGCCGCGTGTTATCAGAAGCATTGCGCAAGCCTACACTGTGTGTATGCCTCAGGACCTTTGCTCAACCGGAGCAACTAAGGTGAGAGAAGCAAGAAAAGAGGGAGAGAAAGAATGCAGCAGTGACAGGATAGGACCGAAGGGAATTAACAGTCAGAGGATAGTTAGAGAGCTGAGACGCTAGGGAAAGGAAGGAAAGCGAAGGCGGGGCGCGCAATCAAGCAACGCAAGGCGGGGAGGGAGGGCGCGCTACTCGAGAAATGTCTTATGCAATGTGGGGAGGGGGGAGGAGCGTCAGGCCAGAGGGGGAAGAGATAGGCCAAGGCGTTCAAGGGGCGAGTGACCGCCTGGGGCCTCCCCCAGAGGGTCAAGGGGCTGGGTCAGTATAGCTAGGCAGTGAGCCTGCCAGGTTCAGGTGGCAACACAGCGTCTTCAAAAAGGCGGAGAGCCCGGAGTTTCGGGGGCAGAGATCGTGCGTGCTCCAATTTACAAAGGTGGGTGACCAGCGGCTGCCATATTTTGGTAAAATGAGTGTCGCGGGACTGCAAGCGCGCGGTGAAGAGTTCCATAGTGATTGTGTGCCACAGGCGCGTGAACCAAGTGTTAATGGGGGTGCCTCTGTTTTCTTCCAATATAAAGCAATGAGTTGCTTGGCGGTCCCTAGCATATGGAGAGCAATGTGCCAGTCGCTACCAGTAAGTGCGCGCAGATGGTCGGGCTTGAGACCTAGAGAGAACTGTGACTGGAGATTCAGGCAAGGGGAAGCCCAACACCACTTTTATATGACTAAGAACCTCTTTCCAGAATAGAGTCAGGAGTGGACAAGCCCACCAAATATGAATGAAATCACCCGGGGAGCTTAGGCATCTCCAACAGAGCAGGGAAGAGGTGGGAAACATCTTATGTAATCGAGAGGGCGTATAGTACCACTGCGTCATAACCTTGTATGCAGTTTCCTGTTGGGCGACACTGCGATAGACCTTCGGTATGTCCCGCCACAAGCGGCTCCACTGAGCAGGTTCAATGATAGAGGAGGATGCCGACTGCCACCGACGCTGATACGGATGCGGGGTGATCAGTGCGGGGTGCTGTAGGAGCTGGTAGATCCGAGAGATTAAGCCCTTTGAGTCGTCAAAGGAGCGTACTAAGCGTTCAAAAGGAGTGAAGGCGCGGGTGGCGGCCTGCATTATGTCAGGTGTAGAAATCTAATGGCGAAGCTGTAGATATTGAAGTCTGGCCCCCTCCGGGAGATCAAACTCCTCCCTGCATTGAGCAAAGGTTTTAGGTGTACCTCCTATGAACAGGTCCCGGACCGTCTTGCAGCCGCCCTCTGTCCAATTGGCGAAGGCCTGCGTGTTAACAGCCGGCGGGAATAGCGAGTTTCCAGCAATGGGTGTGTGAGGGGAGGGGAAGGTAGTGAGTCCCTTAGAAGCGGCTATCCTGTCCCAGACATCCAGGATTGTCTTGGTGGGCAGGGCAATATAGGCACTACGGGACCGCGCAGCCCGTGGAAGCCAAGGAAGATCCCAGATGGTTCGCCCAGTTACTGCCCTGTCCATGTGGAGCCAGACCTTTTCGCTATCCCTCACGACCCATTCAGAAATGAAGCAGAGTTGGGAAGCCCAGTAGTATTCCATTAAGTTGGGACATGCTAGCCCCCCCCTGTCCCGAGGGAGCATGAGAATTTTATTAGAGAAACGCGGTCTACGCCCACCCCAAATTAAATTAGTGAGGTCGCGTTGTAGGCTTTGGATCTGGCGCTGTGGAATAGGGGTGGGAAGACATTGGAATATATATAAGATTTTTGGGAGTATCGACATTTTAATGGCGTTGAGGCGGCCCAGCCAAGAGAGAGTAAGAGGTTTCCAAATTCTCAGGTTCTCCAGAACCGACCTCCTGCAATCTCGCCAATTCGCTTGAGTCCATGTGGCTAGTGAGGGGGTCAGCTGAAGTCCCAGGTAGCGAATGGAATTAGTCGCCCACTGGTAGGGGACAAGAGACTGCAACACAGGGATCTCCTCCCGAGGGATCGTTAGGTTCAGAGCCCATGATTTTTCATGATTAATTTTAAGGCCAGATGCCGATTCAAAGGACTGCAACAAAGAGAGGAGAGCTGGGAGAGAGGCATGCGGACGGGTTAACGTGAGAATAAGGTCATCCGCAAAGAGAGCCACTTTGTGTTGTTGGCCACCAAGGGGAATGCTGTGGACCTCCGGAGCCTGCCGAATCAGCATGGCCAGCGGCTCCACCACAAGGGCAAATAGCAAGGGGGACAAAGGACAGCCCTGCCGCGTGCCTCGGTGTATGGAAATGGAGGCCGTGAGCTGGCCATTAACCCGCACTCGAGCCTGCGGCGAGATATAGGGGGCCATGATCCGGGCAATCATGGACGGGCCTAACCCAATTTTGTGTAACACGGCTCGGAGAAAGGTCCAGTCCACACGGTCGAACGCTTTCACCGCGTCAAGCGATAATAGACACGCTGGTATGTCCCAATGATGGGCCTTCCCTACAAGGTGAGCGACTCGGCAGACGTTGTCCGCTCCTTGACGATGGCGGATGAAGCCAACCTGATCCGGTTCGATGAGCCCGGGTAAATGCGGATCGAGCCGCCTGGCCAATATTTTAGTGAATATTTTAAGATCCGTGTTCAAGAGGGCTATAGGCCGAAAGGAGGAGCACAGGGCAAGATCCTTACCCTCTCTGCCATTCCCATAGAGGTACAAAAGGGGATGATGGACGGAACGTTTGAGCCAATCAAACACTCACCCCCAGTCAACTGATCTGGGTTTAATCCATCATCATTCTTTAGCTCACTCCACCACCCCAGTTCAGACATGGCCATATGCAAATCAGTCTGACCCTGTGCCTCATGGGAACAGTCCAGCCCGAACTGCCAAGCCATGTCTTCCCTGGACCGGAAACAAGCATCCTAGGACCGGTTTCTGGCATTCCAGCCGTCATCAGCCAGGCTGGATGATGATGGCTGTAAGCCAGAAACCGGTCCCAGGATACTTGTTTCCGGTCCAGGGAAGACATGGCTTGGCAGTTCGGGCTGGACTGTTCCCATGAGGCACAGGGTCAGACTGATTTGCATATGGCCATGTCTGAACTGGGGTGGTGGAGTGAGCTAAAGAATGATGATGGATTAAACCCAGATCAGTTGACTGGGGGTGAGTGTTTGATTAGCTCAAGCGCTCTGTCCATCATCCCCTTTGGTATCGCTTTGTTCGCCCTAAGTTGGCAGGGTATGCCCAGACGTGGGTCCCTTGCTCACTTTGCCACTGGATTCAAGCTAGCCTGGCTGATGACGGCTGAATAGCCAGAAACCGGTCCCAGGATGCTTGTTTCCGGTCCAGGGAAGACATGGCTTGGCAGTTCGGGCTGGACTGTTCCCATGAGGCACAGGGTCAGACTGATTTGCATATGGCCATGTCTGAACTGGGGTGGTGGAGTGAGCTAAAGAATGATGATGGATTAAACCCAGATCAGTTGACTGGGGGTGAGTGTTTGATTAGCTCAAGCGCTCTGTCCATCATCCCCTTTGGTATCGCTTTATTCCCATAGAGGTGGAAGGACCCACTACATCAGTAAAGGAGTTAAAAAGGCGCAGCAGGTGGGATTGGAGCTGTGGCAAGAATAGGCGATAAAAGGCCAAGGGGAGGCCATCCGGGCCCGGTGATTTCCCCAGAGGCAGTTCCTTCAGGGCGCTCGCAAGTTCGTCCTGAGTGAGGGGTTCCTCCAGTTGCTGGACGTGATATGGACTGATCGGGGTCCAAGGACAACGATCCAAGATGGCTTGTACCCGATCTGGGGGCAGCTCATCTGCAGCATAAAGTGCCGTATAATATGCGTGGAACGCGTCATGTTTAGCCACCTCCGTAGTGGCCCGTGTGCCATCACCTATCTGAACATTAGCTATGTGGGCTTTAGCTGCTCGCGCATGCAAGCCCCGAGCCAGGACCCTGCCCACCTTATCCCCTCCGTCAAAATAGCGTTGCTTCAACGCAAGGAGAGCCCTCTCGGCCTTGTTAGTTCGAAGAGAGCGAAGCTGGCCCCGGAGGATCGCCAGACGTTGTTTGTGAGTAAGCGAGGGGTGCTCCTGATCCTGTTTTTGCAGGGTCTTGATGTCCTGAGAGAGATTATCTTCTAAAAGGCGTGCTTCGCGCGCCCGTGCGATTGCAAGAGACGTGATATGGCCGCGGATTGTGGCCTTGAATGCATCCCATACGACTGGGAAGGGAGTTTCGGGGATGTCATTAGTTGCAAAGTATGACTCTATAGCAGTACGCAGGCTTGCCACATCAACAGGGTCTCGGAGGATGTGTGGAGGTAGACGCCAGCACTGGGCCCTGGGGGCACCGGTAAGTGGCTCCCTCAAGAGGAGCTCTACGTGAGCATGATCCGAGACAGAAATGTCGGACATGGAGGCCGAAATCGATTAGCTGATTAAAGCATGAGAGATTAAAATATGGTCGATGCGTGAGTACGTGCGGTGTACGTGTGAATAGTACGAATACTTGCGCGCGTCAGGGGAGTGATAGCGCCAAGTGTCAAGAAGGTTAAGGTCCGACAGCTGCTTCTTGAGGGCCGAGGACATTGCTCCAGTCCCATGAAAAGAGGTCCCGCTACGGTCCATCTCAGCATCCCATACCAGGTTAAAATCCCCCCCTATGATGAGTGAGGTATCTGCTTGCGGGACATGTTCCCGCAGGGTCTCTCGAAGATACAAATCCTGCGCCTGATTAGGCGCATAGATATTGCACAGTGTAAAGGGGCGACATCCAATCCTGACTCCAATCTTAACGAACCGACCATCCTGGCTACGAAATGCCCTCGACTCCCCCTGCCCGATGCCCGGTCTGCATAATATCGCCACTCCAGCCGTTTTTGTGTGGGCTGTAGCCCAGAACTGGAGGGGATATCGCGGATGGGCCATGCGAGGGACATCGGCACGTGTGAGGCGGGTCTCCTGAAGGAAAATAATGTCAGGGTCATGTTGTAAAAGATAGCGCCATATCTGGTGTCGCTTGTTCGGGGAGTTAAGCCCCTTAACATTGAGGGACAGGATCTTCAGGCAAGGGGTCGTGGTCATGACTGATGTAGAGCCTGGTGCAATCCGTCACACCATTGCAAAGAACGGGGCTGTGTAGCTGGGGGGAGAAGCAGAAGGGAAACGCTCCCGTTGTGGGGAAAATAGCGCCTTGGAGGGGACCTCCACCCGCCGTAAGAAGAGGTAGTGTGAGAGAGGAGAGAGGAAAAAAAGAGAGCAGAGAAGCATCCAAAGTATAGAAAACCATCAGTGGCCAACAGGGCCACATTGTCCTGTTCCAGCTTAGGGACGTACAAGGCCCAAAGGCACAGGCAATCCCGGATTAGTCACTCTCTCAGGGACAGGTCGGGGGCGGGTCTTCCACCGTGCGAGGTGTCATCCGGGTGGATATTCCAGTACCGTCAGCACTGCAGTTAGGGAGCTGGGGTAGCATTGTCTCAGGGGGCAGGGTGCAAACTTCTCAAAGACAGAGGACCGCTACAGAGATCAATGGGCTCCGCCACCAACGAACACGGAGGTCCGACCATTCAGGGGGTGGAGGGCTGGGAACCAGGTGCAGAGCGGTCGCCCTCCATGGAGCGAATATGTTGGATGATATTCTTAGCTTGCGAAGACGACTGCTCCCCAGGGTGTGAAGGGTGCAGATTGCGGCGTACCCCGGACTAGGAGGGCTTGGCAGGGACACGGGGTGGCATACGCGCAGGGCTAGGTGGCGGCGTGAGGGAAAGTCGAAGAAGCTTTGCCGCCTCCCGGAAAGACCGCACCATCCGGCGTTTGGACTCGCACTGGAAAATGAGCGCGAAGGGATGGCCCCACTGGTACCGGACATTCAAACTTCGCAGCTTGTCAGTAACAGGCCTGAATTCGCGGCGCCGCCGGAGGGTGGTGGGTGCCAGGTCCTGGAAGATCTGTATGGGAGCTCCTTTATAGGAAAGGTCCGGCTTGGAGCGTGCCGCTTTTAGGATCGCCTCCTTTTCGGTGAAAAAGTGGACCCGGGTCAGTATATCGGGGAGGAGGCCCGCACGGTTGGGAGGGCCAGCAACTCTGTGCGCTCGGTCCAGTGCCGGTGGAGAGGCGTCGTCATCACCCCAGACCTCATGCAGGAGCTGGGCCACATACGTCATGATGTCTGACCCCTCGGCCCCGGTAGGCACTCCCGGATGCGGAGATTATTCCGGCGGCTCCTATTCTCCAAATCCTCCTGCTTCAGCTGTAGGTAAATATGTCGCTCCTCGAGGACAGCCAGGCGCTGCCACAGTTGCTCCTGGTCCTCCGTTCGTGCATCCACAGTCCTTTCAAGGCCGTCCACCCGTTCCCCAATCTCGGTGACCTCCTTCCTGAGTTCACGGACACAGGAGTGGACCTCTGCGCGTAGGGAGCCGATTTCAGTCTTGAGCTCCGCCATGAAGCCGGCCATGAAAGACTGCGTGACAGGCGGCGAGTCCCCGCCAGTTTGCAACGCCATCTCCCCAGAGGCAGTAGCGCCTGATTTGCTCCAAAGTGCCGCTACGGGGTTGTCCTTTGGGGGTGCCGCTGCATCCTTTACCGACTTAGTGCGGGTCATCGCTCGTCAGGGCCCAGTAGCAACCAACGCCGGGCGAGGCGCAAAAAGGAGGGAGCGTGTGGCCGCGGGAAAGCAGGCGGGAGAGTCGCGTGTATCCAAGTTCACGCAGGTGACAGAGCACAGGGCGCAGCCAGAGAAGCCCCACAGCCGATGCAGAAGGCAGGAGGGCAGGCGGTGACGTGGAGCGGTGTCCGGAGCCTCGCAGACCGGCTGGTCAGTCCCCAACTGCGCGGCCGCTCAAGCCCAGGGCCTCCCAGGTCCCGCACCCCCCACAGAGCAGGCAGTCCAGCCGAGAGCCAGGAGCAGGAGCCCAGTCGGCGTCGCTATGCCCAGGGTATGCAGCCAGGCAGCAGATGCTTCAAGAGGGATCCGTCTCCACAGACCAGCCCGGGACTCAGCAGCTGAAGGGCGCTCCAAGCGACAGCTCTCCTCGTCAGGGCTCCCTCAGTCAGCTGCGCAAGGGACACCCGCCCCACAAAGTCCATAGACATCAACGGGATCGCCCCACGCCCTCAGTCTAGCCAACCAACTCCGTAGTGCGCCACAATTTAGGCCACCGCAGTGTAGAGCAAACCCCACCGGGCTCCCCTGGGGGCAGTTAGGGCCGGGGCAGATAGCAGGTCCGGAGCCGTGGCAGGGCCTCCCCCGCTAGACAGGCCGCCTGTGACCCAAGGGGCAGCTGCGTGATCCGGGAGGGCCGTCAAAACCCCATGCGTTCCCACCAGGTCAGAGGGGGCTGCTGGCAGTCTCCGTATCGATGGTCCCCCAGGCCGATGACCCAACAGTCGCGTGCCGGGTGCCGCTGCAGCAAGGGCCCTCGCTTCAGGGGCACCAGCCAAGCCCCCCGGTCCCCACACCTCCGTCAGCAGGCTCGTCGTGTACCAGGCCCCAAACGCCTCAGTGCAGGGTCGAAATCAGGCAGTCCACAGCACCCCGCCGTCGGGCCCCCCCCTGCACGCCTCCACCATCCGCCGCCAGCCGCAGGGTAGCGTCACTCACCGCAGGGGGGTGTAGGGTTCAGCAGGGCCGTGCCGCTGACCGTCCACTTCAGGAGTCTTCCACAGGCTCGTGGCCGCTCAGGAGCACAAAATGGCGGGCCTCCGATGCTGGAGGGGGGTGACCGCCACCCATCACCGCAAGTGTGGCCCCCGTCTCCCACCGGCTCCGGAGATCTCCGCGGAACGGCGCGGCACCGGGGGCAGCAGGCAGATCACAAGGCGGCGTCCACTATTCGCCAGGGGGACTCAGGCCGGGAGAACACAAAATGGCGGCGGCCGCAATCCGCATCAGAGAGGCCCAAGCACAGAGGCCGCACCACCGCAGCCGACGGGCCGGAACCACCGACCTCTCGTCAGAGGGGCCCCCCTCCGTCTCCACCACTCATGCGCCCCAAAAGAACGCGCTGATAAGGCCCCAGCTCCGCTAGAATAGCTTCTGAAAGCAGCGGACGGAGCTCCAGCGGCGTGCGTCTCACTCCATCGGCAGCGAGACCACGCCCCCGTTGCCCACTTTTAAGACCTTCTTTAATATTAGGTTCATTGAAGACTTCTACATTACTTGTACATTTGAAACGTCGAAGCGTGCCCGAGTTGCCGCCCTGCCTTGGTGACTGATGAGTAACACTCCGGAGAGACCAGTTTGTCACTATAGTTCCATCACGCCTTGGTACCTGGAGACCCATCCCCTCTGCTGCCTATTTGTCCCTTTTTAATCATATAGTGCCCTAACCTAGCCAACATGTCAGGTCCTGGCCTGACCGTGACTGGGGAAAACTCTTATACTCTGGACTACCCCCCCAACCTCTCCAAAACCGTGGCTAAATCATTCACGCACGCCACCCTAAAAAGCCACCCAGAGACGCTGATATCCGACCTGCGCTACAGCGCGGACATTGGCATAGTCATTAATGACCTTATCTTCTACTCCAGAAGAACCACCTCCTGGCGCAAAACCTTTGCGCACCTTCTTAATGTTCGCTCAACCAGGAACATTCCATACGGCACCAAGCTCACAATAGCGCCCTCCTCAACCCTGCGAGCTGACCTCACCATCACCCTCTACAAAAACGGCATTGTTCTGATCCAAGCCTCAACCAATAACCTCAATAAATTCGCGGACCTTTTCACCCTCCTCAGAAACCATGTGCACGACACCGACAGGGAAACTAACACTCGCACGCACCAATGACCCGCCGTCCGGCCAGCCTAACGTGCCTAGCCACCCACATACCCCCCCTCCAAGTGCTTCCAACACAGTTCATCCTATCCTCCCCAGCATGTCTCCTGACCCGGACTACAGACTCTCCCCTACACCTCTGATCTCCTCCCACCTAACGCCCCCCACCGACTGGGAGACTGGTACGTTCCCAAAGTCCCCTGATTCAGATCGAGCTAGCCCTCTAAGGGTTCTCAACACTGATCACCCTAACCTTTATAGCACGTCCCCCGGCACCTCCAACAGAGTCGCCCCTAGACCTCTGACCACCTCCCCGCCAGCCGTCCACCCGAACCGCGAGTTTGGTATGCCTCCAAAGACCCCCGATTCAGCTCGAGCCAACCCTTCTCCCCTTCCACCTATGCATGCCGCTTGTACTGCTCCTGAACCTATGCCCCCCTGCCCTCTAGCACCTCCCTCTTATATTGATCTCGAAACTCTGCACTCCAGAGCGGCCAAACTAACTCAGAGCATCCATATCTCCATTTTGGACCTAATGAACCTCCTTCACCTTGCCGAACTCTCACTTGCTAACCTCAAGCCCCCGCTGATATCCACCCCCCCCCCATGTCACAGAGCCTCCCAAGCACCCACTACCGCTACCCGAGATACCTTCGCCCGCGCAAGCAACCTTGCCACCTTTCAGAGGAGGAATCCCGAGCTCTCGCCCTCTTTTACAACCCTACCACTGCCACCTCAATTCCACTAGACCTCACGGAAAACTAAATCCTTGCCATCCTCCAAGACCACAACTCTGTCCAAGTCAGCCCTTGTCCACTAGATGAGAGTTCGGAACATGCCATCAGCACGGTCACCATCAACCCCAAAAGGTCAGCTACCCACCGTAACAGAAGTGTGGTTAAAAGCAACCTTGCGCCTGTACTCCTGTCCACCCAGACCCGACACTCCCCCCGACCCCCCCCCCTTATCTGGTCTCTTAATCAACTGCCGATCTGCAGTTAAGCACGCCGCCGATATTGCTGATCTCATCCTGAACAAAAATTTAGACCTAGCAATACTAACTGAATCATAGCTCAACGAATACTCATATCCTTGCCTGGACCTACTAGTCCCTCCCAACTACAATATTGCTAGACTGGACAGACAATCCAGCAGGAAAGGAGGAGGCATCGCCTGCATCTACCGATCTAACCTGGTCACGGAACTCACGGCGGACACCACTGACTCCTGCGAATACCTCGCCCTCTCCATTTGCAGCAACTCAATACAACTGTGCAATTTGCACATCTTTTACCACCCTCCAGGCTTGAACGGCTCTTTCACCGATCATCTCTTGGAAATCATCACAACTAAGATCTCCTCCAACGCTAATGAGATTTTCCTCGGTGATTTCAACCTGCACTGGAACAATCCTAAGGATCCTCACGTCAACACCATCAAAGACCTCCTAACCGATCAAGCCCTGACTCAAGCCTGCTCACTGCCAACTCACTCAAAAGGGGCCAACCCTGGACTGGATCATCTCTAAGGAATCTTCAGTCAAGCTGATCTCCATTGACCCATGTGACTGGTCTGACCACCACGCCATCGCCTTCCTTTTACCCGGGACCCACAAGACAAAGGCACCGCAGCCGGTGATTCCCAAACGCCGGATCAGAGACACCAAGAACCTTGACCACAGGAAACTGGAGGCCCGCTGTAAATCTGACCTCCCCCCCCTCGCATAGAACTACGGTCAGTGACCTCAATGATCATTACTCAGCGACTATATCGAACATTCTGGATGACCTTACCCCACTAAAACTAAAAAGAACACAAATCAAAGACAGAAACCCCTGGTTCACTGGATCCCTCCACATGGAGAGGAGATCCCTCCGGCAATCTGAAAGAATCTGGAGACAGCACCCCTCTGCTGCGCATCTAAAACTTCTCCGCCAGGCGAGAAACGCCTACAACAAGAACATCCTCAATTCAAAAAAAAGAATACTTCAGATCGGAACTGGGGAATGCCAAGAATAGACCCCGCAAGCTCTTTGAACTGGTCAAACACCAATCAAATAAACTGGCTAAAACACCGAAAGAAACTCCTAAATCTCTAATATCATCTGAGGAATTCTCCTCTTTCTTCGCTGATAAAAATCACAGCCTTAGGAAATTAACTCAGTGCCCCTACATATTCTCAACCCCTTCCTGACCTGCCCACTCTGTCTGCGCTACCCCCACTGGCCTCACCTAAAAATCAAGCACGCTGGACCGACTTCAAGTACTATGACGAAGACTCAGTCTCTAAAATCCTCTCTACCTTAAACCTGAATAATCACTTTAATGACCCGCTACCATCCAACTGCCTCGCTGCTGCCACCCAATCCATTGTTCCGAGCTAGACTGCAATAATCAACGCCTCTCTCCAGCAGGGATAGATTCCTGACTCTCTGAAAGCCGGCCAAGTCCTCCCCATTTAAAAAAAAAACCATCGCTGGATCCAGCCTCCCCTGACAACTTCAGACCTATCTCCAATATCCCTCTGTTAGCTAAAGTGTTAGAGAAGTGTGTTCAACAGCAACTAAGTCAACACATCAACAACTTCCACCTACTCGATGACTTCCAATCTGGATTCAGACCAGGGCACAGCACTGAAACTACCATGCTCCACATCGTGGATGATGCCCTCCAAGCCCTAGACCAAGGCAAAACCTGCCTTCTAATCCTCCTAGATCTATCCTCGGCCTTCGACACGGTCAACCATGAAAAACTACTCGAACGCCTCAAACTCAGGATGGGTTTGGATGGCTCTGTTTTAGAATGGTTCAGGTCCTTCCTCCACAACCGATCACAGCGATTCCTAATTAACGGCAACCTATCAGCTCCCACCCCGGTCACGGTTGGAGTCCCTCAAGGATCAACCCTGTCCCCCACCCTCTTTAATCTCTACTTAGAGCCGCTTACCGAGTACTTCGCACCGCTAACATCTCCTACCATATGTACGCGGACGACACCCAAATATACATTAAAATTTCATCGCTCGAGGAGATCCTCTCCCTGAATGAGGCCCTGAAACTGAACGTCCAATGGCTCGCCTCTAACCAACTCAAACTCAACGCAAAGAAAACCGAATTTCTCCTAATCTCCCCTACAAAAGCCAACCCGGAGATTCAGATGTGGATCAAGGCCATCACAGCCTTAAACTGCCCACCGACCATCGTGGACTCGGCCAAATCTCTGGGAATAATCCTCGACTGCAACCTGAACATGCGGGACCACATCAACTCGATGGCTAAATCAGCCAGGTTCCACCTGAGCTACCTAAGGAAGCTGAAACCCTTCATCGATGCTCCCGACCTAAAAATGGCAGTCCAAGCACTAGTCATCTCTAGGCTGGAATATGGCTGTTCCACCCTCTCGGGTTTACCCAAGATCTCCCTGGCACCTTTAAAAGCCTGCCTCAACGCGGCCGCCAGACTACTTACCGGCACTAGGAAATTCGACCACATCTCTCCACATCTGAAAGCTTTGAACTGGCTCCCCCTCGAGGCCAGAATACAGCTGAAACTGGCATGCATTACACACAAGGCTTTATACGCAAACTCCCCTGCTTATCTTGCACAGAAACTAGTGGTTTCTGGAGGAAGCAGGAACTCCAGGTCTGCCAGAGACCTCTTGCTCCAACCTGCCCGTTTTCGAAAAAACAAAAAACAAACTACAATCGGGCTTTCTCCGGGGCCGCACCAATCAATCACAGAATTTGTAGAGCGCACTACTTACCCGCGAGGGTCTCAAGGCGCTGGGGAAGAGAAGGAAAAGGAGGCCAAAACTTTCCTCATGGGTAAATTCCTCGCCTAATCTCTGCCTTCAACCACCACAGAGAGCCTGACTAATCTAAGACTATAGCCTTCTCCTCAGATCACCTACTCACTCCACCAAGAAACTGTGGGGTTTTATACTGATTTACTGTAACTGTTGCCATACACACGTGTCCCTCTATTCCCCTGTGTGTCCAGCACCCCTTGCCCCTCTCCAATCGTTTTGTATACTTCTGTATTTCTAAGCCTTTTTTTGTTCACTTCTGTAAACCTTGTAAAGCGCTCTGATACCCTCACGGGTCAAGTTCGCGCTCTATAAAACACTAAAAAATAAATAAACTGAACCAGGGTTTCCCCCATTGTTGGAATATGCGTGTGCCACCTCAGTATTTAGGCACCACTCGTGATCTGCAAGACACCAAACTGCTCAGCTTGTCCACCCCGACATTCAGAGACCCTGTCAAGTCCATCATAATCAGGGAAATGCCCTGAAGCTTCAATCAACTCCAGAGGCATAGAGCCCCCTGGCAAAGGACCCAGTGCCCCACTCAGCATTGCTTGTTGCAACAGCACAAGGCAGTGGGGTTGTCCGTGAGAACTTGCACCAGCCTACCCTTGACGGACGGCAGAAATGGTTTAAGAGCCAGACAAATAGCCTGCAACTCAAACAGACTGGCCAGACGTCCTCTGATCTTCACCTCCCCCAGATGACTTGCCCAGACCAGCAGGGATGTGCCGATCACTACTGTCAGTTCTGGGTGGGAAAGGATCTTGCCGCTGGGCCACTGCATTCGAGTAGATACAACCTCAGATAGTGGCATACTCCGCTATTTGGATGGCATCTGTCAGATTTCCTTGATGCTGGACCCATTGGAAATTCAGATTCCATTGCAGAGCCTGCATGTGCCACCTAGCATAGCTGACAAGGACGATACAGGAGATAAGACACCAAGAAGCCTCAGAGCTGCTTCCACCAAGATCTAGGATTGAGCGTGAAACTTCATGATCACAGCCAGAATGCCCTGGACCCAGTACAGTGGAAGGAAGGCACTGAACTGCATTGTGACAACTATAGCTCCAATGAATGGAAGCCTCAGCAAATGAGTCAGGTGTGACTTCAGCTGGTTGATAGTGATCCCAAACGATGGCGGGAGGTTCACCATCAGGAGGTGGTCTACAACGGACTGTGATGAGCCTGCCTTCAACGGCCAGTCATCAAGTTAAGGGAAAACACAACTTTCAAAGGTGGGCGGCAACCACCGACATCACTTTTGTGAACACACAAGGGTAGATGGTGACCGAATGGAAGCATGGCTAGCTGAAAATGCTCCTGGACTACACTGAACAACAAAGTCAGTGAGACTGCTGGACAGGTATATGAAAACAAACGTCCTGCAGATCCAAGGACACCTCGCAGTTGCCCAGGTCCAGTGAGGAGAGGATCTGGGCAAACGTAAGCATTCTCAATTTGTCCTTCTGCAGGAAGGCATTTAAAAGCCAAAGGACCAAAATAGGCCTAAAACCCCCAGCCCTTGTTCGGCAACAGGAAATAACAATAACTTTTTCCTCTTTCAGAGTCCAACCCTAACTCTAACACCTCCTGGAAAATGGGCCAGTGCACTTCTGAAATTAACTCAGATATGGGGGTACTATTTAGCAGGGCAAAAAGAAAGGCAGGGCATAGCCATGTTGAATGATTTTTACAACCCATCTGTCAGACGTAATGGATAGCCAACCCGGAAGGAAATGATAATCCAGCCCACATTTGGTGGGCATGAGTTACTAAAGGCAATCTAAAGTGGTTCAGTGGATGCTGCAGCAGAGGAAGATGGACAGGAGAACCGATGCCCCTGCTGGCCCACGTGCTGCCTGCCAGACCCACATCCACAGCCTCCAAAGGACTGGAGTGACTGCTGTGCTGGTTGGGAAGGCAGTCTAAACCTATATGCCAGGCCTCTGGAATATCTTCTGAACTTTCTGAATTGTGTGGAAACTGCTTGGCAAGGAGTCAACAGATCCAAGAAGTGCGCCGTGACTCTACTTTGTGTAAAGCACTACGGCGGAAAGTCTGCCTTCTCACCGAAAAAGGCACAACCCATCGAAAGGCATATGCATGAGGAAAGGCTGTATATCCCTAAAAAATCCTGTGGAGCGCATTTAAGCATGCTGATAAGGTCCAACACTGATGCCAGGTGCCCTTCCCATGCAATCAGCAGTATCTAGTCCAGGGCGGACGTCGGATGCTGGTATTAGTACTGGAGCCACTTCCGGCCCCAGTGGCATTGGAGCCAACATGGAAGGAACCAGCACAGGTCCTGGCCAGAGGGGAAGACTGTACTTGTGTTGGTACGGGCCCGAAGCAAGTCCCAAGTGCACAGTGGCACAGAGGACTGATCCGCAGGGGGTAACCTGACTGGGGGAGACGGAGCCTTGCTTGGGCCTTTCTTTATGTTGGCACTTGGAATTCAATTTTTACTTACAAGAGAATTTCGAGCACGCCGTTGACCGCTTGCGGAAACGGGCTCAGGAGAGGGACAGAGTCTGCACCCAAAACCTGGAGTGGAAAATATAAGAAGGCTGTAATGCCTTTCTGTGTTCAATGATGTACAGGTTCACCTTCAGGTCCTGCATCGCCTTCGAGTGCACATTTGATGCACGACTTTGATTCATGGTCCGTACCCAGAGAGAGAGAGACACCCCGTGCGAGTCCTGACCGACGTGTTTTTATGCAGTTGCGGTATGGTATGAAAGCTGTAGTTCTGGGTGGGAACATTGTGCCTTATCACCCTTTTTAGAATTTAATGGTGGACCGCTGAAATAGGGAACAGAGTTCCAATTCTGTGCCGGAAGGCACAGACAGAAAGGAACGGACGTCAGCATGCAGGGGTGCTGCTTATATGCAGATCCGCTCGATCTCTTTCAGGGTATTATGGAGCCAATGCGAAGTCACATGACGCCACACCTATAGGTGTGTAGAAGCACTGCTGAGCAAAAGCTCTCTGGATCCAGTCTGGTGCCTGGGGAGTATCCAGAGGGGAGGAATCTGCAGTTAGAAGCATAGATCTTTCTCAGGCAGCTTCATTGGTTACCTATGGTCAAACACACTCAATTTCAAGTGGCCTGCCCGAAGCTCAAGAATTAGGACACTGGAACCCGCCATCTTTAGACAGGACTTTCTGAAATTATATGCCACGCAGATATCTATGGTCACGATACCATTCTTTGCTTTCGATTACTGAATAGTAATGTACAAATTTTGGAGGAGGATCTTTTTGTGCAGCAGCAGCTGAACTGTGGAAAAGACTCCCAATCTGACTCCAGATGGAGCATTTCTATGCAATTCGGTAATAACTAAAAACGCAGCTATATGTTTAGTAATTATTGATCTTCTGGAGAGATGTTGTCAATCGATCCATGAGCGAGTATGTTGGGCTTTATAACTTTAATAATAATACTAATAATAATCATCATCATAATTAGTGCCAGGCATCCACAAAACTGAAAAATCTGTCAAAATTCCAGTCACTGTGCAAGTAAAGTGGCAAAGGTGTTGAACAAAAACAGCTTAACAATTAGCAGGGAAAAAGCACTTTATGCTTTAAATGAAATCAACAAATATATTAATTACCTTATAAAAGCATGTCTTGCAGGGACTCTCCAGAATCAATCGTAAGGTATAGGCCTTGGGATAGTACCAGAAGGAGATTCTTCACTGTCCGCAGTCAATGACATGGGAAAATGGGATATTTTTACCTTTCTGCATAAATAGATTATAGCCTGATGTGTTGCCAATGCCCTAAAGATACCCACGGACTTCTGTCAATATATTTTAAACATCAACATTTTTAACCACAACTCCATTATTAAATTACTTGCTAGAGAGGCTGAATGAGAAAACAACTCTTTCTGCCCTACAACACTACTGCTGTACAGTTTATATTCACTCGCTCACTACTTATGGGGCAATCAGTGCTACAGAGAGAAATTGTTTTTGAATACTTCATATTTGTGAATACACAAGACCTTTATACAACAGAAACTTATTCAGATTTGATCCTCGGGTATGATTATAGGCAATGCTGATCATTAAAGTGGTTCCAGCAAACATTCAAGATCCAAAGATCAAGAATAGGACGAAGTCTGCCGCCCTGCTTGGGCACACGCAGGAATAATAGCCAAGCATGATCTCTGGCTCCCAAACTAGGTTAACAACCCCTTTGCTCAGAGGGGGTCAGTACCTCCGGTAGGAGAATGCGGGCATACTATATTGGCGTAACAGAAGGTTTGAAAACTTTGGGATACTTCCTGGAAGGAAAAGGTACATTGTTCTCAGTGATCTGGAGGACCCACTAGTCCTTGGTGAACAAGTTACTTACCTTCCGTAACGATATATCTGTAAGAAACATAGGTTAGTTATAGATTCCTTACCTTAGAATCTCCCCAGGCGTCAGACTGGATCCGGAAGTTTTTTCATCAGAAGTACCCCTGCGCGTCTGAAGGTGGCATTGGTCGACTCCGCGTCCGTCGTCGGCGTCGCCGGGATGACGTCGCGGAAGTTACATAGACGCCGCCCTCGCGCGCTGTCAGTTCTGTACACGACTTTCCACGCCAGTAGCGTAGAGCCATGCAAGACACGGACCACTGGTGCACAAAACTAGGGCCCTGAAAGGATGTCCTTAACCCTAGAAGTCAGTTTGCAGAGCAGGGAGGATGGGTGGGGCAGTAAGGAATCTATAACTAACCTATGTTTCTTACAGATATATCGTTACCGAAGGTAAGTAACTTGTTCATCTGAAAGAAACAGTTAGTTACAGATTCCTTACCTTAGAATAGATACACCAGCAATGCCAACCCCGGAGGTGGGTCTGCGAACCAAGTTCACACCAGAAAGTCCTGGAGAACAGAACGGCCAAAGAAGCCGTTTCTCCGGACTTGATTGTCCAGGCAGTAGTGTCTCGTAAACATGTGCAACGATGTCCACGTAGCTGCCTGACAGATGTCATTCAGGGGGACTCCTTGTCCCAAAGCAGTAGTAGCTGCAGTCGCCCTGGTGAAATGGGCGCGCAGCCCCACTGGAGGCTCCTTCTAAGCCAAAGAATAGCAGGCTTTGATGCACAGAACGACCCACTTGGAGATGGTCCGCTTGTGCACGGCCCGACCTTTCTTAGCGCCCACGTACCCAACAAAGAGCTGGTCACCCACCCGGAATTGTTTTGTGCGATCCAAGTAGAAAGAAAGCGCACGTTTTGCTTCCACACGGTGCAGCCTCTCTTCCTCTTTCGAAGGATGCGGAGGCGGAAAGAAGGTGGGCAAAGTGATGGTTTGGCCAATGTGGAAAGAACTAATCACCTTGGGAAGGAAGGAAGCTCTAGTTCTCAGGACGACCTTGTCCGGATGGATAGCCAGAAAAGGAGGCTTAGAAGAAAGAGCTTGTAGCTCACTCACCCTGCGAGCAGAGGTGATGGCCACCAGAAAGGCAGTTAGAAGCCTGAGAGGGCAATTATGAAGTGGCTCGGGAGCGCACATAAGATATGTAAGAACCAAGTTCAAGTCCCACTGGGGCATTACGAAGGGAACAGGAGGAAAAAGATGAGCAACGCCCTTAAGAAACCTACTTACAACAGGGGACTTTAAAAGAGAAGGCTGATCTGGAAGCCTAAGAAAGGCTGAAATGGCCGAGAGGAAGCCCTTAAGAGTGCCCAGAGCAGGGGGCGTGGCCAAGACCCGGAGCGAGATGGCCGCCTAACAAGAGAGCTCCGTGACAACTGATCCCCCTCACATACATCCGCCGCACAGATCCGAGTTCCCACGGTCGAACGAAGCACCGGAGGGCAAGCGGGGTCTGCTGAGCTGTTTGCGGGAGTGGAGCTCCGCAATATACTGACGCCGGCGGAGTCTACAGAATTGAGGCCTGGTAATCCGGTGGAGCCGGGTGCCGCGATTCGGGCCTGCGGAGCCAGTGCCGGCCAGACGACACACCGGTCTGGATCCCCGTCGCACCACACTCAGGTTAGGAGGTGGCAATATTGAGGCTGCGGGGAGCTGCTTCATGGGCCAGGATAAATTTTAACGATGCGGCCCGAAATAAGAGGATTGGCCTTGAAGCACTCCGGGGATCAGGGAGCGGAGGGTCCCCCCTGGGAATGGGAGGGGTGTGACGGTGGCCCAGTGATTGTACTAGACCCACCCCTGGGGCCCCCTCCCCTCGTCTAAACATCGGGCCAGAAACACTGAGGGGCCGCAGCAGATGACAGGAGTCTCGCACGGGGCCAGGGCCCAGTGAATGTCTGGAGCGCGATTGGGGGCCAAGTGGCAGAGAGAGGATCCGCCGGCGTCGATCCACAGAGTTGGGGCCTGGTGGGCCTGTGGGGCCGGGGACTTGATTCACGCTATTTGCCGCGGACGGGGGCCGGAATTCGGGCCACAAGGGCTGCTCCCAGTTGGGCTGCGCTCACGCCCAGGGCTGGAACGAATTATACGAGCACCCGGTGATGACCGCCCAACAACAGCGGTAATGAGCGCTACAAAGCCGCACCAGGGGCCTGGAAAGAGCAACGTGCACAGCCTGCAAATAAAATAGAGGCCTCGAGAGATCCGCTGGGGAGACAAGGCAGCAGGGGTGGCCCCAACAAAGTGAGAGACGTAACTGGGGCCATTCATCCGGCATTTCATCCGCCCCGGGGGACATCCCACCCTCCCCTTACAACCGAGTGGGTAGCACTGTGGGGCCGCCGCATCAGGAGCCGCACGCTGGGTTAAACCCCGGAACCTTTTGGGGCCACACGGCAGAACTAGAGGAGGCGCACACAACCAAAATCGCGCAGTCAGGGATTACATCGTGCCCCTCAGCCAATTACCATTGGCACGGCGTATCATAAAGAGGACGGAGCGCCCTTTGTCGTGAGTGTGGTGGTAACAGCGTGCTGCCCCTCTCAGCAGCCGGTCACACCACAAGTTTTGATAGTGTAAGAGACTGAGCAGTAATACGAGGACGAACTTGATAGCTCCGTAGAGCCTAGTGGGAAAACTTCAGCAGCAATGGAGAAGGGCAAGTCAGCGACTTCAAAGGGGTCCAAAACGGTACAATCAAACAAACTGGACCGATATGCCCTCCCTAAAGACATGATCCAGAGCCGCTCATCTAGAGGTAGCCCAGTGAGGGAACAAGGAGGCGAAGACCAGGAGCTGTCGCTGAAAGATGTGGTGGAAGCAATAACCAGTATTAAGACCTCTCTGGAGCACAAAATGGACACTATTGCCATTGATGTCAACTTAATCAGGACCGATCTCTCCAAGCTTAATGAAAAAGTTAAACAGGTGGAGATCACTACCACCAGCCTGGTTGGAGACGTGGCCCAGCTCCAAGGAGGGATGCAAGACATGAGATCCTTCCGTATGTTTGCAGAACTAAAGCTGGACGACTACGAAGGACGCCTACCCCGGAACAACCTACGTATCATAGGGGTGCCGGAAAAAGCGGAAGGACAGGCCCCAGACCTCTTTGTAGAAGATCTTATCCTGCAACATCTAAGGGCCTAAGTAAGTTCTTTGTGATTGAAAGAGCCCATAGAGTACCCGGAGGTTGCCCCAAGCCAGGAGCACCCCCACGCCCAATCTTAGCGAGAGTACTGAATTTCCGGGACAGAGACATTATTTTACAAAATGCCAGGTCAAGTACTCCTCTACGGTACGAAAATGCAGATATCTCTTTCTTCCCAGATTTTACACAAAGAGTGCAAAGGTAGAGACGGTCATTCCTCTCAGTCAAGCGGACATTGAGGGAGGGAGGATTTAAATACTCTATGCTGTTCCCTGCGCGCCTACGGGTGGAGGCGGAAGGAAAAACTTGGTTTTTTGATCAACCGGAGGAAGCAGCAGAATGGATTGAACGGCAATAGAATCGAACCACACAAGATCGTGTAGTGGAAGTGGAAGCCGCCGCCTAGCCGCACGGCGGATGGGGTTGCTCCAAGAACAGAGACTCCATTGTGAAGATGTATCCTCACTCGGACCCGGGACAAGTAACGGAAAGCGTGGGAAGCAAGAACGGATGGAGAGGTCCCCATTAGCGGGCCACGCCCAGGACTGTGGTGCGGGACTTTGAGGGAATTGTACAGCTACTTTAAAAAGAGGGGGGGATCAGGTAAACGGCATGCCACGACCCCCAGTTTTCTACATTTAGTGCAGACACAGGGCGACAGGCACTCTGCAGAGTTGTATATGGGCAGTTCTAAGCTCACAGTGCAGGGCAGCAGGGTGGGGGGTAGTTGGGTGGGGAATTTGTGTTCATATGTTGTCACATCGGAACTTATGTTTGTATCAATAACAGAGGAGGCCGAGATCTTTGTATTAGTCAATGGGTACACAGGGAGACAAAAATGTTAAGATACTAAGCTGGAATGTTAACGGCCTTGGGGATAAGATTAAGCGTAGCGTAGTTCTCCATTATATCAAAAGACACACCCCAGATGTTGTATTGCTGCAGGAGACGCACCTAATAGGAAACACATGTAGGGCGATGCAAAGGTGGGGATATAAGATGGTGGCTCATGCTGGGTTCACCACTGGGTCGCGGGGGTTGGCATCATGATGAAAAACTCCTTTCCCCTCACAGTGACCGCCACATGGATCGATGACAGGGGAAGGTATATTGGGGTGTCGGGTATGTGGGAGGGGCGCCCAATTACACTCATGTCCATTTACGTGCCACCAGGGCTGCAAAACACCACATTTACTGATTTGGGCTCTGTACTACTCACTATGCCAGATAGTCTATTAATCCTTGGGGGCGACTTTAACGCAGTGGTATCGGGAACACTGGACCGGTATCCCCCGCGTGAGGTGGGACCTTCAGCTCAATGGTTACCCAACTTCCTTGAGTCCATGGGGCTGGTGGACGGATGGAGGGTACACCACCCAGATCAGATACAACACACGTTCCACTCCGAGGTCCACCACAGTCTCTCCCGACTGGACTACTGCCTGGTCCCAGCAGCACAAGCCTCCTACGTACAGGAAATCAAACATCTGCCCAGGGGAATCTCGGATCACTCACCGTTATGGGTACGCATAGCCGTAAGTCATGCCACAGCGGGGAGAATAGCCCCAATTAACCCCTGGTACCTCAGAGACCCTAAGCTCCGTAAAGACCTAATTAAAGCCATCGACAGCTATTTTATAGACAATGAGGGGTCAGTGTCCTCGTCACAATCATGGGAAGCCTTTAAGACGGTAATCCGAGGCCAGGCTTTATCCCTGATTTCCAGCATGAAAAAAGAAAAGCAAAAAGAAGTAATAGATATAGAGACCGAACTTCAAGGGCTGGAGGGTGACCTTGAATCCGAGATCACGCCGGAAAAGCTCCATTGGTTAAGCTTGAAGCAACATGATTACAAAGCTCTAGTGACAGACAGGTCGAAGGCATTGGGCAGGGAGAAACAGGGTAGGGTGTATGAGCTAGGAGACAAAGCAGGGAAACTGATAGCATGGCTTGATAAACAGGAGCACGCGATCAGGTTAGTTCCGGGGCTTAAAGTGGATGGGGACGCCTCCCTGACCGAGCCGCAGGATATAGTCGACAGATTTGCCAGTCACTTTTCTTCGATATACACAACAATATCCCCGCACACTAAACATGACTCCCGAGAATTACTTAGGGATATTAAGCTACCCAGGCTCGCCCCAGAAGACAGGGATTATATGGACAGCGACTTGACGGCGGATGAGAGGACAGGCGATCAGATCCTTGAATTTGGGGATGGCCCTCGGGCCCAATGGACTCCCAATCGAGTTATATAAACTCCGCCCTGACAAGCTGGCGCCATATCTGAAAGCTATGTTCGAAGAGTCCAGAGAGGGCGGTAAATTACCTAGGGACCAACGGATCGCCACAATAGTTACAATACATAAGGAAGGCAAAGCTAAGACTGACTGCGCATCATACAGACCCATCTCCCTCCTCCATGCTGAACCCAAAATACTGGCCAAGCTCCTGGCAACGCGGCTAGTCAAGATGATTGGATACCTGGTTCACCCAGACCAATCTGGGTTTATGCCCCACAGAAATACGGCCTTAAATCTGCGCAGGGTCCACGGGGTAATCGGCAGAGCCCAATGTATTCAAGAACCAGCAGTGATTGTGTCATTGGACACAACCATGGCCTTTGACACAATAGAATGGCCCTACTTATGGGCAGTCTTGGATAAGATGGGCTTTGGACCCAAATATACAATGGGTGCGTCTCCTCTACAGCAAACCCATGGCCCAAGTAGTGGTTAACAACAAGCAGTCAGCGGCATTTCAACTCAGCAGGGGAACCCGTCAGAGGTGCCCTTTGTCACCACTCCTTTATGCTCTGGCTCTCGAGCCCTTGGCGGCCTGGATCCGCAGAGACCCCAGGATACGGAGGTTGAGGTGGTCCCCGGACTGGGAAGACCGCGTTTCGCTGAACGCGGACGATATTTTATTGTACCTAGCTTCCCCCAGGAAATCCTTGATAGTCGTACTAGACATACTGGCAGTCTTGGGCAAATTCTCTGGCTTCACCGTCAACTGGAATAAATCCCTTTTGTATGTTCTGAAAGGGGACCCACCTGTCCCGCCGAGAAACTGCCCAATACAAATTAACACTACTGGGTTCAAATACTTGGGGATTTTTGTTTCCCTTGACCCCTCGCTCCCCTACGCTCAAAACCTCCTCTGCTCCGGCGAGATATCGCTAGCTGGAAAACACTCCCCCTCTCGTTGCTGGGCAGAGCAGCCCTATTTAAAATGATGGCCCTGCCCAGGTTCCTTTACGCCCTACAAAACACTTTAGATCCGGTGCCCGCTAAATATTTTAACGAAATTGAGAGCCTTCAGAGAGACCTCCTATGGGAAGGACGGCCCCGCATCGCCCTGCATAAACTGACATTACCGTGGTATGACGGAGGGATCAGCCTCCCAGATATAAAAAAGTACTATTGGGCGGCGCACTTAGCGGCTATAAACCATGGTACCTACAGTCGCCCTGACGACCCGGGCTTCGCCATGGATAGATGGCTCCTCCCGGGAGGAGGCTATGGTAGGGCACTGTACTCAAGACCTAAACGGTATAAATTAACAGGCCCAACCGGGCATTCTGTCCAGGTTTGGCACAATGCAACCAACTCACTCGGGTGGGGACACAAACTGACGTTAGCAACGCCACTGTGGGACTCTGAGAAACTCGGAAATTTGTGGAGGACAAAAGGGTTTGATAAATGGGACCTTATCGGACTCTCCCACATTAAAGATATGTGGCGGGAAAACGGAGTGGTGCCCTTTGCGGAGTTGCAAAGGGGGTATGGACTGGCGGACTCGGAATACTTCCGATACGCACAGGTAGCGCACTCCCTTCGCACTCACGAGACACGATCCCCCCCCTGACTCATCACCACTAGAAGACAGAATACTAGACGGGCACCTACCTGATAAAACTATCTCCCTAATATATCAAAAATTAATAAATAACATGGAAGACCCTCTTAAATCACTGCGGGAGAAATGGGTACGTGACGGAATAGAGCTGGATGACGAGGACTGGCAGGAGGCGGTGTCCTCACCCAAGATAGTTGCCATACCTGCACGACTACGATTAGTTCAGCTTAAAATCCTACACAGGGTATACATCACAGGAACCAGACAGATCCTAATGGGGAGGGCAGAGGGTGGGGAATGCAAGAGAGGATGTGGTCACATGGGAACCTTTTTACACATTATCTGGGAGTGCACCTTTATAAACTCCTTTTGGCACAAGGTACATGATATTATTAATACAGTGCTCTCAGTTTCTCTTAACCCAGAGGTGCGGAGGTGCCTCCTGAACATCTGGGAGCCGACAGATCTGAATGTCCTCCAAACACAATGGGCAACGCTGGGATTTATGTTAGCGAAACGAAACATAGCACAGCTCTGGGGAGCAGCCCAGCCGCCCACAATAGAGGCTTGGAAGAAAGATCTGGACTGGTGCATGTTCAGGGAAAAGACAGTGTATGCGGCCAGGGGCTGCCACAAAAAATGGACATGTATCTGGAGCCCTTGGAACACATATCGTGGAGAAATTTGTTAGCCGCCTCGTTGCATAGATCAAGATGACCCCACTTCACCGTAACATTCCTTCTGTAAAAATGAATGTACCATGCTTTTAATTTCGCTGTATCACAAGATAGGGATGTTTACTTCCTCTGTATTGTTTTATGTTCCGAAGTATGCTTAATAAAAAGAAATATAAAAAAAAAAAAATTAAAAAAAAAAAAAAAAAGAGTGCCCAGAGCAGAGCCCTGCTAGGCCCAAGAGAGGAGGAACAAGAGAACCTCAGAAAGAGGGGCAGAAAGGGGATCCACAGCCTTTCCTGTGCACCATGCCACAAATTTATTCCATCTGCAGACGTATACAGTCTTAGTGGAGGGACGCCTGGCTGCCAAGATATCACAGACTTCGGGAGGCAGGTCAAACGACATCAACTGCTGCCGCTCAATCTCCACGCAAGGAGGTGGAGGCGGGACAGGTTCGGGTGGAGGACCGTCTCCTGCTGCTGCGACAGAAGATCCTCCCGAAGAGGCAGTCTGATCGGAGGATCGATGGCCATGTTGAGCAGCTCGGGATACCAGACTCTTCGTACCCAATCCGGAGCCACAGGAATGACTTGGGCTCGGTCGCGTTTGATCTTCTTCAGCACTCTGGGCAGAAGTGGTATAGGCGGAAAGGCATATAGAAGACGCAACTCCACTCGCGACTAAAAGCGTCGCCTAGCGAGTGCCGCCTTAGAAATTCCAACGCGCAGAATTGCTGACATTGCTCGTTCTCTTCGGTGGTGAATAGATCTAACCAAGGCTCTCCCCACTGCTAAAAGAGACCTTGCACCACGTCAGAGTTCAGACGCCATTCGTGATCCATCAAGCACCGGCGGCTGAGTTCGTCCGCCGGCCCTGGCTTTCAGTGAACCTGCCAGGTGTTGAACCACCAGGGATACGCCCTGATGTTCCAGCCATGTCCAGAGGCGGAGGGCCTCTTGACATAGGGTCCACGACCCCACCCCGCCTTGTTTGTTGCAGTACCACATGGCGGTGGTGTTGTCCGTGAACACCTGCACTACTCTCCCCCGGTCAGAGGGAAGGAATGCTTTGAGTGCAAGATGGATCGCCCGCATCTCCAGAAGGTTGATGTGGAGCCCGGACTCCGCCGGAGACCAGAGGCCTCTGATCTCCGCCTCTCCCATGTGGCCGCCCCACCCCAGAAGGGATGCGTCTGTCAACACTGTGTGTTCTGGTTGGGGAAGGGAGAGGGATCTGCCGTTGACCCAATCCTGGTTCGTGAGCCACCACTGCAATTGTCGTGCAGTGCCCTCCGAGATCTGGACGCAAACGGACAGATTCCCCTGGTGCTGCGCCCACTGGAACTTCAGGTCCCACTGCAGAGCCCGCATATGCCACCTGGCATGATCGACCAGCAGGATGCAGGAGGCCATGAGGCCCAGCAGCCTCAGGGTCATTCTGACCGAAACCCGGGATAGGGGCTGAAAGATCGGAATCCTAGCCTAAAATCCTGGACTCGCTGCTCGGGAGCGAAACTGCATCGTGTCTAGAACCGCTCCAATGAAGAAGAGCTTCTGAGAGGGGGTCAGGTGTGACTTCGGCACGTTGATGGAGAACCCCAGCGAATGCAGGAGGTCGGCCGTAGTCTGGAGGTGGGAGACGACAGCCAGAGGCGAGCCCGCTTTTAACAGCCAGTCGTCGAGATAGGGGAAGACTGGAACCCCTGATCTGCGCAGATGAGCTGCGACCACCGCCATCACTTTCGTGAACACCGAGGGGCGCTGGTAAGGCCAAAGGGGAGCACGGTGAACTGAAAGTGCTCGTGGCCTACCGTAAACCGCAGGTAACGCCGGTGGGCCGGCAGGACGGGGATATGAAAGTAAGCGTCCTGCAAGTCCAACGCTACCATCCAGTCTCCAGGGTCGAGGGCAGACATGACCTGAGCGAGCGTCAACATCTTGAACTTCTCCTTCCGGAGGAAGCGGTTGACGTTCCTGAGATCCAAGATAGGACGCAGGCCTTTGTCCTTCTTGGGCACCAGAAAGTAGTGGGAATAGCAACCACGACCTACTTCTGGGGCAGGAACCCGCTCAATGGCACCCTTCGCCAAGAGTGACGAAACTTCCTCTGGAGAAGGGCCAGGTGATCCTCAGACATGCGATGGTACGGAGGTGGCATGGAGGGAGGGGTAGTCTCGAAGGGGAGGGAGTAGCCCCTTCGGACTATTTGCAAAACCCACCTGTCCGACGTGATGGTGCGCCAGGGGGGGGAGGTGATGGCGGAACCTGCCGCCCACTGGCGTTTGGTGGCCCTGAAAGGTCGCACTAGTAAGGGTTTGGAGGCTGCTGCAGCGGGGGCTGTGGTGGACTGGCCCGCTCGCTGGGCCCCAGAACCACACCGGTGGTTCCCACGTCCCCGGCCGCACTGAGACTGTACAGCTTGCGTCGGTCTGTGGCTCTGGGCGGGACGTAGTGGGGCACCCCTTCCGTAGCCACGAAAGGGGCGAAAGGCAGACTGCACAGGGCAGGTGGTGGAGAGGCCCAAGGACCTGGACATAGCCCGTGAGTCCTTAAAGCGCTCCAGCGCGTTGTCTTCCTTGTCGCCGAAAAGGCGATGGCCATCAAAGGGCATGTCCATAAGAGGGGATTGGACACCCCCTGAAAAACCAGTCGAACGCAACCAGGCGTAGCGTCGAAGGCTACTGACCTTGAAATTGTCCTACCAAGTGCGTCGGCGGTATCCAGCCCACAGCGGATGGTAAACTTTGCTGCGTCTCTCCCCTTGGCAACGGCACGGGAGTGTGTGGCCCGGGCCTCCTCCGGGCACTGAGGCAGTACCTGCGCCACCGTATCCCACACAGAGTGGGTGTAACAGCCCAACAGACACGCGGTGTTTACCGACCGCAGTCCCAAGCTGGCGGAAGAAAACATTTTCTTGCCAAGGTGGTCCAGCTTTTTGGATTCCCTTTCCGGAGGTGCGGTAGGTAATGCGCCTTCAGAAGTGGAGGCTTGAACCACCAAGCTCTCATGGGTGGGATGTTGGGAGAGGAAAGTGGGGTCGGCCGGGTGGTGGCGTCAGGCAATCATCCTGTCCACAGGAGCCCCTGTGTTGGGCCTGGACCAAGTGCCCAAAAGGATGTCCGTCAGGGCTTCATTAAACGGGAGCAGGGGCTCCGAAGAGCTCGCTGCCAGTTGGAGCACCTGTCAGGAGGTTAGTCCTGACTGCCACCGTAGGAAGCTCGAGATTGAGAGCATCGGCCGCCCTACGCAACACCACTGCATATGATGTTCCCTCCTCCGTAGCCATGGTAGGAGGAGACAACATGCCTAGGTATGGGGAGGTATCCAGACCACTGGCATCCCCCAGTTCCTCTCTCCAGTCCGGATTGTACTCAAACTGGTCTGTCAAAGGGTCACCAGACCCCTCCCAGTCTTCCTCACCCTCCTCTGGCTGCGAATCTGGTTGAAAATAGCCGGGGTGGAACACAGGGACAAAAGTACCCATCGGAGCCGGAGTCGGCCGATGCCGGTCCGGCTCCGTGTCCACGTCGAGGTGGAAGCCGGGGTCGACACCGGCTGCGAACGTGGTGCTGGTGGAGTCGGCGCCGGTGGAGGTGTAACTAGGTTGACCGGCGCCGAGCCGGATCCAGGCCTGGATCCAAGGGGGCCCGGCTGCGTCGAGGCCGAAGCCACCGGCGTCGAAGGCCTAGGGCCTCCAACCGAGTCCGCGGGCCCGAAGGAGCGCCGTTGGGCTGCCCAAAGATGGCGTGCATCGCTTCGTAAAATTGACGAAGCTGGGCAGGGGTCGCTCCCAGTCCCGGGAAGCGAGGGAAGGCCGGAGTCGGCCCTGAAGGCTCAGCACGCGGAGCCGCGGGAGGGGCACCACCCGCAACGTGTGTCGCGTCGGCCGAGGGGAAGTCGAAGAGCAACGATGCTTCTTCGACTTCTAGTGCTTCGACTTACCTGACCCCGAGTGCGAAGACTTAGAAGAGGAGTGATGATGATGACTCCGCGATCGGTCCCTCGACCTCCCACGCGACCAGGACGTTCCGCGATGTGGAGCAGACTGCCAGGCCTCGAGGAGCTTTCGGGACCTCTCCCGCAAAGACTTCGGGCCATGGCTAGACAGTCGGAGCACGACTTAGGGTCATGGTCTTGCTCCAGGCAGAAGAGGCACATGCGATGCGGATCTGTCACCGACATCATTCGGAAACAGGAACCGCAGGCCTTGAAACCGGGCATCCCTCGTGCACCAGGAGTCGGTTAAAGACTCAAAAACGAAGTCGACAAAAGTCATAAAAAGCTCAGTCAAAAAGTGACTAGGGGTACCGCTCTTCCCAGATCTGCGCTTGCTGGCGCGGAAAAAGAAAGAACTGACGTCAGCGCGCGAGGGCGGAGTCTAGGCAACTTCCGCAACGTCATCCCGGCGACCACGACAACGGACGCTGAGTCAACCGACGCCACCTTCAGACGCGCAGGGGTACTGCCGACGAAAAAACTTTCCGGATCCAGTCTGACGCCTGGGGGAGATTCTAAGGTAAGGAATCTATAACTAACTGTTTCTTTCAGATGATGGCTTGCCATGCCCCGGATGATGTGCTACTCTTCCTCAGGGAGTGCTCTCTCAAGGGTGAGGTAAAGCGGTTTTTCTGGACAGGAAAGCAAGGGGTCCAGAGAATCTTCGTAAGGAGGTCTGCCTTATTTTACTCCATGTGGAGAGGCAAAGGCAACTATTTATTTTTGGACTGCCATGAAAGAAGCCACCTCCTTTAATAGAGCAAACACAAGGAGATGATGGACTGAGTGCTGAAACTTTTCAAACACTCACTCCCAGTCACAGATCTGGGTTGAATCCATCATTGTTCTTTAGCTCACTTCGCCAACCCAGTTCAGACACTATATGCAAATCAGTCTAGACTCTCTGCCTCATGGGAACAGTCCAGCCCGAACTGCCAAGCGGGGTCTTCCCTGGACTGAAAACAAGCATCCTGGGACCGGTTTCGGGGTAACACCGCTCATCAGCCAGGCTAGCTTGAATCTAGGGGCAAAGTGAGCAAGGAACCCACGTCTAGGCATACCCTGCCAACTGAGGGCGAACAAAGCTTTGCCACTAGATTCAAGCTAGCCTGGCTGATATGGGGTGTTACCCCGAAACCGGTCCCAGGATGCTTGTTTCCGGTCAAGGGAAGACATGGATTGGCAGTTCGGGCTGGACTGTTCCCATGAGGCACAGGGCCAAGACTGATTTGCGTATAGCTGTGTCTGAACTGGGGTGGCGAAGTGAGCTAAAGAATGATGATTGATTCAACCCAGATCTGTGACTGGGGGTGAATGTCTGAAAAGTTTCAGCGCTCCGTCCATCTCCTTGTGTTTGCTACCTCCTTTAATAGAGGCAAGAAGGGCAATCCAAGACCACCTCTGGTGAGGTATCAAGTCCTGTAGCATTTTTTAAGGGCTATACATTTCCCAGCATTGATCCCAGTAGGAGGGAGCAATTTGGCAGTCTCTCTGCCATTATCATAGGCATCGAAGGTAATGGCAAGATTTTCTGAGCTTTTTGGGCCTTGATTAGGAGTTGGGCATAGTGGTAATTACATGTCAGGTTAAGTAGTGCATCAAATTACGGAAACCGCCGATCACAGTTTAAAAAAAAAAAAAAATCACCTACCATATTTATCACATGCAATGAATATTGCAAGTCCATGGTCCGCATGCATTATTTATAGAATGTGATATTTTCCATATACGAAAAACAGCGCATGAACTGAATAAAACCTAATTGCAAATATAAAAAGCCACTGAAAACAAGTGACAAATACCTCCTAAAAATAGCTACAGTAAAAAGCAGGTGGTAAAAGTTACTCAAATTGAGGGGAATGAAGGAAAGCTAGAACATAATGCCTAAAAAGCCTAAGAACACAACAATGCAAACATTGCACATGTATTGGTTGAGCTGGGAAAATTAAAGCTACAACTGTACACAGTGAACACAGTGCCAAACTTACATACAGCCATACACAGATGAAGCATTCACAGAAGGATTGCAGCATCTATTACTTTCACTTTGCAGTACACCACCATGGATGCAGCACTGCTAGGCTGCTACATTATACTATGGCAAATCCATGTTGTGCTACATAAAGCCAAGCAATAGGAGAATAGAAACCAATTCCTTCAAAGGGCGCAGCAGCACATGATGAGAGCAAGGCTACAATCCCTAAAGGTTAAGTTACTTACCTGTAATCCTAGTTCTCTTCCAGGGGTATCCTCCACAAAGTCATGAGCACTGAATATTACCGCCCATGCGTGGGGACCCCGGAGTATAAAATATTATATATATATATATATATATATATATATATATATATATATATATATATATATATATATATATATATATATATATTCAATACAATGAGCACTCGAGAGTGCTCGGTTTCGAAGAGGAACACTGCTCGGGATTAGTGAAGGCAACAGGATTCGCTTTCCTTTGGAATAATTTAAAAGCCTTAAGGCGTTTCGGAGCTCTGGGCTCCTTGTTCACAGGCAGCAATGTCAGAGCGCAGGAAACAGAAGATGCACTTCAAACAGCATGTCTTTATTTCATGTTTCAGTAACCAACAGGTGAGTAACATTTGTATTGCATGCTGGGATAAGTAGTTCCCTTGTTGCCTTAGTAGGCTTTGCTGTGCCTCTTCCAATTGTTACCCTCAGTGGGTTCTGCGTTTCAACATTATTTTTCATTATTAATTTCGCCCTCCAGTGGAAGCGAATCCTGTTGCCTTCACTAATCCCGAGCAGTGTTCCTCTTCGAAACCGAGCACTCTCGAGTGCTCATTGTATTGAATAATTTATGACGGCAGGCCACCGTGAAGAGAGAACCACCCTTTAATTGAGGGGCCATGGAGACATAGAACTGAGTCCAAGTCTCCTGAGGTACGAAGGATGGCAGTTACAAGGAGGACCTGGAACTGCGGAGGCCCACTGGAGGGCGAAATTAATAATGAAAAATAATGTTGAAACGCAGAACCCACTGAGGGTAACAATTGGAAGAGGCACAGCAAAGCCTACTAAGGCAACAAGGGAACTACTTATCCCAGCATGCAATACAAATGTTACTCACCTGTTGGTTACTGAAACATGAAATAAAGACATGCTGTTTGAAGTGCATCTTCTGTTTCCTGCGCTCTGACATTGCTGCCTGTGAACAAGGAGCCCAGAGCTCCGAAACGCGTAAGGCTTTTAAATTATTCCAAAGGAAAGCGAATCCTGTTGCCTTCACTAATCCCGAGCAGTGTTCCTCTTCGAAACATGGCACTCTCGAGTGCTCATTGTATTGAATATATATATATATATATATATATATATATATATATATATATATATATATATATATATATATATATATATATATATATATATATATATATATATATATATATATATATATATATATATATATATATATATATATATATATATATATATCTTCCGAAGGTTTGCTCAGAGACAAGTCCGCACTCCCAGGCAGGTAGGCAACACCCTTAATTTATTAAACAAGCAGCTTCCCATTCCGGCACACCAGAGGCCAATTAAAATATAAATAGCACGCAGGGGACGAGACGGTGCACATTATTGGATTTGCTCATGCAGGCCTCTGACAAAGGGGAAAGAATTCCCAGAAACGCGTAAGGCCAAAGGACTAAAAAACGGAATGGGAAGCTGCTTGTTTAATAAATTAAGGTTGTTGCCTACCTGCCTGGGAGTGCGGACTTGTCTCTGAGCAAACCTTCGGAAGATAGATAGATAGATATATATAAAAATTTTCCACAAGTAAGACAATGCAGCCTTAATGAAAACAAGGCTAAACAATGCTTCAATAAATTGCATTTGCATCAATAGACATATACTCTTTTTAATTTACAGTTTACCGGCCCGCCCGGGATCTGAGATCGCTTGGCTCTGCTAGGGTGATTGGGCCCAGGGTGCGGAAGGTTCGAGCCGGCGGGAGATCTTTTGGCTTCCTGGCAGCTAAGGCATGGAATGACCTGCCCGCGGATCTTAGGACCTGCGTGTCGGAGTCTTTGTCCCGAATTTTTTTTTTAAACTTGGCTCTTCCGACACCCTTCTGGTGGACGGAAGTAATATTCTTGCCTTCTATTGTTCCGTCAGTCCTATGCACAGGAAGGTTGTTAAGTCAGGACTGTCGCTGGGTTTTTCATTGATGTCCTAGCGCGGGGACACTCCGTTTGGAGTAACCAGGCGCTTTACAAGCTAACTAATAATAATAATAATTCTTTTATATACACTTATAGGAAGAAAAGACGGGAGAACAAAGACACTCATACTCTCTTTTTTGAGCTGCAATGTAATAGAGTAGGCATTATTAGCCCATAGGCTGCATTGGAAAAAACACAACAGCATAAAAAATGAAAAACTGGCACCGTGCCTTTAAGGCAGCCATGACCCCTAGCCTCCCATCATGCCTCAGGGGTGACAGGTCAGTTGTTTTTTGCGGAGATCCGAAGATCAGGGCATAAAGAGATGTTTTATTGATTGATCATTTGTCCGGGGTGGTGGGTGGTGGGTGGTGTGCTTATGACTTTAATGAGGATACCCCAGGAAGAGAACTAGGATTACAGGTAAGTAATTTATCCTTCTCTACCAGGGGATCCTCATCAATACTCCTAAGCACTGATTCGAATAGCAAGCCCATCCTCTACCTCTGTGGACAAATGATTAAAAATCAAGAGCTGCTGGTCTCAGCATTGGAATAAGTTACTCAAAGAGACCTGGCCTACTTGAGTGTCCGCTCTTATATCTGAATTGAGAACAGTGTCTCGTGAATGTATGTACCGACCTCCAAGTGGCTGCTTTGCAGATCTCAGAGATGGCGACATTGTGCAGCAGGGCCACAGTAGCTGCCTTTCCCCTTGTGGAGTGAGCCTTGGGTGAAGCCACAATGAGTTTATTAGATAACTGGTAAGCCAGTTTGATACATGACACTATCCATCTGGAGATGGAACGTTTTGAGGCTGGAAAACCGGTTCTAATGGAACCATAATTAACAAGCAAATGATCAAATTTCCTAATGGCCTTAGACTGGTCTAGGTAGAATTTTAATACTCTTTATGTATACAGAATGGAGAGACCTTTCAGATGGTGTGGTGGGATTAGGAAAGAAAGTGGGTAGCAAAATGGTCTGAATAATGTGAAAGTCAGACACCACCTTCGGCAGAAAAGCAGGGTGGGCTCTTATTACTATGTTGTTGTGAAAAACTGTGTATGGCTCTTTAGAGCAGACAGCTTGGATCTCGCTCACCCTACGAGCAGAAGTGATCGCTACTAAAAAGGAAGCCTTCCATGTGAGATGTTGCAGGGTCACTTTGTGAATTGGCTCAAAGGGGGGGACCCATGAGCTTGGAGAGGACCATATTGAGCTCCTAGGGCAGCGAAAGGGAGCGAACTGGAGGAAAGACGTTCTTTAACCCTTGCAAAAAATCCTTAACCGCTGGAAGAACGATGGTTGGGAGGCTGACTTTCTATACGCCATAATGGCTGCAAGGTGTGCTATTATGGAAGCAAACGGCAAACCTGAATTAGCCAAGTGCAGGAGATATGGTAAGATTACCTCCTCTTGCCCTTGAATCGGATGGAACCCTTTTTGCACCCACCACAAAGAATCTTTTCCATTTAAACGCATAAGAGCATCGAGTGAAAGGTCTCTTCAATTCTTTTAAAATGTTCATGCACTCCTGAGGGAGTCCTAGATGGCCATACAGAAGGAACTCAGGGGCCCTGGGATCATGGGTTCTCCCGTTCAGTTTGGAGAGGAGATCCAGCCTGTACAGAAGCCTCCTGTGTGGATGTTCTGAGAGGTGTAGAAGGTCCGGTACCACCACTGCCGTGGCCAGTCTGGCGCGATTAGGATCATCCTCACTCTGGAGTGGTAGAGTTTGGTTATGACCTTCGTGGATGAGAGGGAGTGGTGGAAAAGCATACAAAAAGTCCCCTGACAAATCGATCAAAAGGGTATTCTCCTTTGTCCCTGGCCGGTAATATCTTGACGCAAAGTCTTAGCATTTTTTGTTGGTGTCGTCCACGAACAGATCGATACGTGGTTGACTCATTTCTCTGAAGAGGTCTGCCACAACCTCATCGTGCAGAACTCAGTCTGAGTGATCTTCAAAGTGACGACTTAGGGAGTCTGCTTGAGTGTTTTGTTCTCCTGGCAGGTGAACCGCTGTAATGGAGCGTTGTCTGGCCAGGAGCCAATGCCAAATCGCTTGAACCTCCAAGAATAGGGGGCAAGATAGGGTCCCTCCCCGTTTGTTTAGGTAGTACATAGTGGTAGTGTTGAACAAGTTACTTACCTTCGGTAATGATATATCTGTAAGAAACATAGGTTAGTTCTAGATTCCTTACCTTAGAATTACCCCCAGATGTCAGACTGGATCCGGAAGGTTTTTCGTCAGCAGTACTCCTGCGCGTCGGAAGGTGGCGTCGGTCGACTCTGCGTTCTTCGTTGGCGTCGTGGTCGCCGGGATGATGTCGCGGTAGCTACATAGATGCTGCCCTCGCGCACTGAAGTCAGTTCTTTCCACGACTTTCCACGCCAGAAGCGCAGAGCCATGCAAGACACTGACCACTGGTGCACAAAACTAGGGCCCTGAAAGGAAGTCCTTAACCCTAGAAGTCAGTTCGCAGAACGGGGAGGATGGGTGTGGCTGTAAGGAATCTATAACTAACCGATGTTTCTTACAGATAAATCGTTTCCGAAGGCAAGTAACTTGTTCATCTGAAAGAAACAGTTAGTTATAGATTCCTTACCTTAGAATAGATACACCAGCAATGCCAACCCCAGAGGTGGGTCTACGAACTAAGTTCACAGCAGAAAGTCCTGGAGAACAGAACGGCCAAAGCAGCCGTCTCTCTGGACTTGGCTGTCCAGGCAGTAGTGTTTGGTGAACGTGTGCAGTAATGCCCAGGTAGCCGCCTGACAGATGTCATCAAGGGGGACTCCCCGTCGCAAAGCAGTGGTAGCTGCCGTGGCCCTGGTGGAAAGGGCGCGCAGCCCCACTGGAGGCTCCTTCTTTGCCAAAGAATAGCAAGCTTTGATGCACAGAACAACCCACCTGGAGATGGTTTGTTTGTGCACGGCCCGACCTTTCTTGGCGCCCACGTAACCAACAAAAGAGCTGGTCGTCCACCCGGAATTGTTTGGTGCAATCCATGCAGAAGGAAAGCGCACGTTTTGGATCCAGACGGTGGAGCCTCTCTTCCTCTTTTGAAGGATGCAGAGGCAGAAAGAAGGTGGGCAAAGTGATGGTTTGGCCAATGTGGAAACAAGTAACCACCTTGGGAAGAAAGGAAGGTCTAAGTTCGAAGGACGACCTTGTCCGGATGAACAGCCAGAAAGGGAGGCTTGGAAGAAAGAGCTTGTAGCTCACTCACCCTGCGCGCAGAGGTGATGGCCACCAGAAAGGCAGTTTTCAAAGTTAGAAGCCTGAGAGGACAGTTATGTAGCGGCTCAAAGGGAGCGCACATAAGATATGTTAGAACCAAGTTCAAGTCCCACTGGGGCATTACGAAGGGAACAGGAGGAAGAAGAGGAGTAATGCCCTTAAGGAAACAATTTACAACAGGGGACTTGAAAAGAGAAGGCTGATCAGGAAGCGTAAGGAAGGCTGAAATGGCCGAGAGGTAGCCCTTTAGAGTGCCCAGAGTAGAGCCCTGCTGGGCCAAAGAAAGGAGGAACAAGAGAACCTCAGAAAGAGGGGCGGAAAGGGGAGCCACAGCCTTTGCTGTGCACCATGCCACAAATTTGTTCCATCTGCAGGCGTCTTAGTGGAGGGACGCCTGGCTGCCAAGATAACATCACAGACTTCGGGAGGCAGGTCAAACGACGTCAACTGCTGCCGCTCAATCTCCACGCAAGGAGGTGGAGGCTGGACAGGTTCGGATGGAGGACCGTCCCCTGCTGCTGCGACAGAAGATCCTCCCGAAGAGGCAGTCTGATCAGAGGATCGATGGCCATGTTTAGCAGCTCGGGATACCAGACTCTTCTCGCCCAATCCGGAGCCACAAGAATGACTTGGGCCAGGTCGCGCTTGATCTTCTTCAGCACTCTGGGCAGAAGTGGTATAGGCGGAAAGGCGTATAGAAGACCGCAACTCCACTCGCGACAAAAAGCGTCGCCTAGCAAGTGCCGCCTTGGAAATTCCAACGCGCAGAATTGCTGAATTGCACGTTCTCTTCGGTGGCGAATAGATCTAACCAAGGCTCTCCCCACTGTTGAAAGAGACCTTGCACCACCTCCGAGTGAAGACGCCATTCGTGATCCATCATGCACCTGCGGCTGAGTTCGTCCGCCCTGGCGTTCAGGGAACTTGCCAGGTGTTGAACCACCAGGGATATGCCCTGATGTTCCAGCCATGTCCAGAGGTGGAGGGCCTCCTGACATAGGGTCCATGACCCCACACCGCCTTGTTTGTTGCAGTACCACATGGCGGTGGTGTTGTACGTGAACACCTGCACTACTCTTCCGCAGACAGAGGGAAGGAATGCTTTGAGTGCAAGACGAATCGCCGGAAGCTCCAGAAGGTTGATGTGGAGCCCGGACTCCGCCGGAGACCAGAGGCCTCTGATCTCCGCCTCCCCCATGTGGCCGCCCCATCCCAGAAATGATGCATCGGTCACCACTGTGAACTCTGGTTGGGGAAGGGAGAGGGATCTTCCGTAGACCCAATCATGGTTCGTTAGCCACCACTGCAATTGGTGTGCAGTGCCCTCCGAGATCTGGACGCAAACAGACAGGTTCCCCTGATGTTGTGCCCACAGGAACTTCAGGTCCCACAGCAGAGCCCGCATATGCCATCTGGCATGGTCCACCAGCAGGATGCAGGAGGCCATCAGGCCCAGTAGCCTGAGGGTCATGCTGACCGAAACCCGGGATAGAGGCTAAAAGTCGGAATCATAGCCCAATATCCCGGACTCGCTGTCCGGGAGGATAGACCCGAAACCAGAACCGCTCCAATGAAGAGGAGCTTCTGGGAGGGAGTCAGGTGTGACTTCGGCACGTTGATGTAGAACCCCAGCAAATGCAGGAGCTCGGCCGTAGTCTGGAGGTGTGAGACGACAGCCTGGCGCGAGCCCGCCTTCAACAGCCAGTCGTCGAGATAGGGGAAGACTGGAACTCCTGATCTGCGCATTTTAGCTGCGACCACCGCCATCACTTTCGTGAACACCCGAGGGGCGCTGGTAAGGCCAAAGGGGAGCACAGTAAACTGAAAGCGCTCGTGGCCTACCGTGAACCGCAGGTAACGCCGGTGGGCCGGCAGGATGGGGATGTGAAAATAAGCGTCCTGCAAGTCCAACGCTACTATCCAGTCTCCAGGGTCTAGGGCAGACAGGACCTGAGCTAGCGTCAACATTTTGAACTTCTCCTTCCGGAGGAAGCGGTTGACGTTCCTGAGATCCAAGATAGGACGCAGGCCTTTGTCCTTCTTGGGCACCAGAAAGTAGTGGGAATAGCAACCACGACCTACTTCTGGGGCAGGAACTCGCTCGATGGCCCCCTTGGCCAAGAGTGCCTAAACTTCCTGTTGGAGAAGGGCCAGATGATCCTCCGACATGCGATGGTACGGAGGTGACATGGCTGGAGGGGTAGTCTTGAAGGGGAGGGAGTAGCCCCTTCGGACTATTTGCAAAACCCACCTGTCCGACGTGATGGTGCGCCAATGGGGGAGGTGATGGCGGAACCTGCCGCCCACTTTTCGATTGGTGGCCCTTTGGAGGCTGCTGCAGAGGTGGCTGTGGTGGACTGGCCCGGCCACTGGCCCCCAGAACCACGGCCGTGGTTCCCACGTCCCCAGCCGCGCAGGGGCTGAACAGCTTGCGCTGGCCTGTGGCTCTGGGCGGGACGTGGCGGGGCACCCCTTCCGTAGCCACGAAAGGGGCGAAAAGCAGACTGCGGAGGGCGCGTGGTGGAGAGGCCCAAGGACCTGGCCGTAGCCAGAGAGACCTTAAAGCACTCTAGCGCGTTGTCTGCTTTATCACCGAATAGGCGACGGCCATTAAAGGGTATGTCCATAAGGGTGGATTGGACATCCCCTGAAAAACCAGTCGACCTCAACCAGGCGTAGCGTCGAAGGGCTACTGACGTGGAAATCGTCCTGCCTAGTGAGTCGGTGGTATCCAGTCCACAGCGGATGGTAAACTTCGCTGCGTCTCTCCCTTCGGCAACTGCCCGAGAGAGTATTGCCCGGGCCTCCTCCGGGCACCGAGGCAGCACTTGCGCAACCGTATCCCACACGGAGAGGGTGTAACGGCCCAACAGACATGCGGTGTTTACCAACCGCATTCCCAAGCTGGAGGAAGAAAACATCTTCTTCCCAAGATGGTCCAGCGTTTTGGATTCCTTATCAGGTGGAGCGGTAGGGAATGCGCCCTTGGAGGTGGAGGCTTGGACCACCAAGCTCTCAGGGGTGGGGTGTTGGGAGAGGAAAGTGGGGTCGGTGGCGTCAGGCAATCATCCTATCCACAGGAGCCCCTGTGTTGGGCCTGGACCAGGTGCCCAAAAGGATGTCTGTTAGGGCTTCATTAAACGGCAGCAGGGGCTCTGAAGAGCTCGCTGCCGGTTGAAGCACCTCTGTCAGGAGGTTAGTCCTGACTGCCGTCGGTAGCTCGAGGCTGAGAGCCTCGGCCGCCCTACGCAACACCACTGCGAAAGACGCTCCCTCCTCCGTAGCCATGGTAGGAGGAGACAACATGCCAAGGTCTGGTGAGGTATCCAGACCGCTGGCTTCCCCCAGATTTTCTCTCCAGTCCGGTTCATAACCTAACTGGTCAGTCAAAGGGTCTCCAGACCACTCCCAGTCCTCCTCACCCTCCTCTAACTGCCAATCTGGTCTCAAAGAGCCAGGGTAGAACAGGGGCACAAAAGTACCCGTCAGCGCAGGATCCGGCATCGGTTGACGCCGGTCCGGCTCCGGTCGACGCCGGTCCGGCTCCGTGTCTACATGGAGGTGGAGGCCGGGGCCGACGTCGGCTGGGGACACAGCAGATGCCTGCTGCGGACGTGGTGCCGGTGGAATCGGCGCCGGGGGAGGTTTAACAAGGCCGACCGGCGCCGATCCGGATCCAAGGGGACCCTGCGGTGCTGAGGCCAGAGCCGCCGGCGTCGAAGGCCCAGGGTCCCCAGCCAAGTCTGCGGGTCCCGAAGGCACGCCGGCGGAGTCGGGCTGCCCAAAGATGGCGTGCATCGCTTCGTAAAATTGACGAAGCTGGGCAGGGGTCGCTCCAGGTCCCGGAAAGGGGGGGGGGGGGAACCCGGAGTCGATCCTTCGGGCTCCGCACGCGGAGCCGCGGGAGTGGCACCACCCGCATCCCTCGTCGCGTCGGCCGACGGACGGGGAGAAGTCGAAGAGTGACGATGCTTCTTCGACTTCTTCTTGTGCTTCGACTTACCTGACTCGGAGTGTGAAGACTTGGAAGAATAATGATGGTGGCTCCGCGACCGGTCCCTCGACCTCCTACGCGACCGGGACCTCAAGTGGCGCGGAGCCGACTGCCGGGCCTCGAGAAGCTTTCGGGACCACTCCCACAAAGACTTCGGATTCATGGTCCGTCATTCGGAGCACGACTTGGAGTAGTGGTCGCGCTCCAGGAAGAATAGGCACACGCGGTGCAGATCCGTCACCAACATCAGTCGGCTACAGGAACCGCAAGCCTTGAAGCAGGGCATCCCTCATGCACCAGGAGTCGATGGACTCAAAAACGATGTCGACAAAAGTCGAGAAAAAGTCAGTCAAAAAGTGACTGGGGGTACCGCTCTCTCCGGATCTGCGCTTGCTGGCGCGGAAAAAGAAAGAACGGACGTCAGCGTGGGAGGGCGGCGTCTATGTAGCTACCGCGACGTCATCCCGGCGACCACGACACCAACGACGAACACAGAGTCGACCGACGCCACCTTCCGACGCGCAGGGGTACTACTGACGAAAAACTTTCCGGAACCAGTCTGACGCCTGGGGTAATTCTAAGGTAAGGAATCTATAACTACCTGTTTCGTTCAGATGTCTGTTTTAATTAATATGGAGCTAGCCTGGATGGAGGGGTAGAAGGCCTTGAGGGCTAAATGCAAGGCCCATAGCTCCAGCATATTGATGTGGTATGCCTGTTCTTTGGTCGACCACAGGCCCTGTGTTTGAAGAGGACCCATGTGAGCACCCCCACCCCTGGAGGGATGCATCCGATACAGAGTTTGGGCTGGAGGGGTCTGATGGAATGAGACTCCCACCAGGAGATTTTTGCGACAAGTCCACCACAGGTTGGAAGCTCTTGCTGACTGGGAGAGATTGACCTTGTCGTCCCATCGAGCCATCTGCTGGTCCCATTTGTCCTCCAGATCCTGCTGCAAGGGTCACATCCTCAATCTGGCATTGGGAACTAGGAAGATGTAAGCTGCCATCGATCCCAGCAGAGAGGCAACCTGCTGTACTGAAGGTTGAAGAGTGCGAAGTTGATGATTGCACTTCAGGGTTATAGATGATAGTCTCTCCTCCGAAGGATATACTTTTCCTGCTTTGGAGTCCAGTGTCGCGCCCAGATAGTGTATCCTATGGGTAGGTTGTTGAATTGACTTGGCAAAGTTGACGTGTAGACCCAGACGCTGAAGCACACTTAGACAGATTTGATACTGGGTCTTTGCGCACTAGGGAGAAGAACTCTTCAGGAGCAATTTGTCCAGATTAGGATAAACAAACAGCCCTTAGCGACGTAGAGCCGCTGCTACCATGGCCATGCACCTGGTAAAGGCTCTTGGAGCCGACTTTAGCGCAAAAGGGAGCACTTTGTATTGGTAATGTTAGGCCCCTACCACGAAGCGTAGAAACTTCAGATGGTGTGGGTTAATTGGCACATGGAAATACGCATCCTGTAGATCTATTGAGCAGATCCAATCTCCTTGCTGGAGGTGAGGATATATTTGATGGAGAGCCACCAGCATGTGAAATTTTTCTCTGCAGATGGACTTGTTCAGGAGGCATACGTCCAAAATCGTCCTGAACTCCACTTTGGGGCCTTTCTTTCTCACCAGGAAGTACCGAGAGTCCACTCCCTTTACTCTTTGAGGAGGAGGAACTTCCTCTACGGTGGATTTCTGTAGCAGTGTCCCCACTTCCTGTTGCAGTAGTTGCAGCTGGTGGCATACAGTTTTTTGGGGAGGAATCGCTGTAGGTGGCTGGCGAAAACAGAATGGAGAACGGAGGAAGAGACTGCTCAAGGTTTCGTTGGCGCTTTTGCAGCGGAAGAGAATTGGCATGGAGCTCTTCTACCACGGGAAGAGCGGTGCCCTTGGTAGTGCACTCTGGGCTGGTGTTGTTGCTGCCTTTGACACCATTGAGGGACTTGAACCCTTTGATGAAACAGCCTGCGATCGTATGGCCTGTACCTACGACGGAAATCTTTTATTTTTCCTTCGCCAGGAATCTTGGGATCTGCTCTCTTTATCTGGTGGACCAGTAGAAGAGGACGCCACTTCATGTGACTTTTTTGCTGCTGCAACGATCACTGAATCCGGCGGAGGATTTGCCCTCAAGAAAAATGAGTCCTGTTCTGGCTGCTTATATTTTTTCCAAGATCCTTGCAGGGGCTGATTTGAGAGATGCCAGCGTAAGGAAGGTGTTCATCACCGGCTGAAGCAGCCCTGGGTACCAAAGGTAGCAGAGGTCTTGCAGCTGACCTTTGGTCCAGAGTCTCAAGAATGACAGAGGAAGTGTCTGAGCAGCAGGCATTTCAATATGCAATCTTTGAGCCCTTCTAGCCAGCACTTAGAGGAAGGTGTTGATGGGAAACATCCTGAAGAACGACTCCGGAACAACGAGTTCCGGAGTCACGCAAGCCGAACAACGACTTGCACGAACAACGACTTAGCCTGAACCACGCATGTGCGTGGTTCAGGCTAAGACGGTCTAGTGTTCGTGCAGGGCGGAGTTCAGAGGAGCGTCGGACAGGAACAGGTAAGAGGTTTTGGGGTTAGTTTTAGGGGTGGGGGGTTTGGGTTAGTTTTAAAGGGGGTGGGGGATTCGGGTTTGGTTTTTAGGGGCTTGGAGGGATCGTGTAAGATTTTAGGGGTGGGAGGGGATCGAGTTCGTTTTTAGGGAGTTGGGGAATATCGAGTTAGTTTTAAGGAGGTGGGGGGGTTCGTGTTAGTTTATAGGGGCTTGGAGGCGTCGTGTAAGTTTTAAGGGGGTGGGAGGGGATCGAGTAAATTTTTAGGGGTGGGGTTCGGGTTAGTTTTTAGGGGCTTGGAGGGATCGTGTACGTTTTTAGGGGTGGGAGGGAACGAGAGAATTTAGGGGTGGGGGGTTCAGGTTAGTTTTTAGGCGCTTGGAGGGATTGTGTTAGTTTTTAGGGGTGGGAGGGGATCGTGTTAGGTTTTTAGGGGTTGGGGAGAATCGAGTTAGTTTTTAGGGTGGAGGGGATCATGATCGTTTTAGGGGGAGAGGATCGAGTTAGTTTTTAGGGGGTTGGGGAGAATAGAGTTAGTTTTTAGGGGCTGGGGAGAATCGAGTTAGTTTTAAGGGGTAGGAGGGTATGAGTTAGTATTTAGGGGTGGGGGAATTCGTGGTTCAGTATGTCGTGGTTCTTTACTTAGTGGTTTAGATTGGGTCGTTGTTTAGAATTCGTGGTTTAGGCACTCGTGATTAAGGAGGTAGTGGTTTAATCATACAATCGGTGTTGATATCGTCCACCGGAGAGATTCTTGGAGGTGGACTGTCTGTCAAAGAGGGAGAATAGTCCCTTTTTGACTAGTGCGTGGAGGAGGACCATGTAGGCAATCTATACCTTTGCAGTGTATGATGTCTACATGTCCGTGTTCTTGGCCTTTTCGGTGGAGGACTTGCTGTATGAGCAAGTTCCCGACCTCTGGGGGGGCGGGAATAGTTGGACAGAGTTCTACTGCCTGTGCCAACCGCGCCAGAGGTGAACGGTGTAGAGGACTGGACTAGTCCAGAGGTGGCTCTACTTGTTCAGTGGAAGTGTTCTGCCAGTGACGTACTGGTAACAGCCATCTGGGAGACAGGTGCACAGAAGCTTCAATGGGGGGGTGGGATCTATGGCACCTCTGCTCTTGTGTGGCAGGCCCCACTTTCTGGCTGTCGTACGGCGTCACCGTCTGTGTCCGACTGTTAGGAGACGAAGAAAAAGAACCGCTCGACGACAGGAGCACCTGTGCTGACGACCTTGAGGTAGAACCTCTTCTTGATGGTGTATGCCAAGGCAATGGAGTCAGCGTTGAGCCCCTGGACTGTCCTGTAGACACAGAGTGCCTCTTTGACGTCAAAAGTTTTTGCCGTTGATCGCCTTGGAGTTGCCGGTGGAGAGGGTGTCCTGTCGACTCAGACCGGGGTGAGTGCCTCGACGTTGAGCGCCGTTGCACCTGTGGCACACTTTGAGCCGGCGTTGAGCGCTGTTAGGAAGACATATATGGGGCCCGAACTCTAGATGTCTGGCGCGGACCTGCCGACGGGGAATGGTGCCTCGACGTCGGATATTGATGCCTCGACATTGTGCGTTGTCCGGACGACGTTGATTGGGGCCGCCATCTTGATCGTTGTAGGGACGACGTCAACGTGGACCAGGTCCTCGACGTTGAACGCTGTCAGGCTGACATCAACGGAGAACTTTGTCTCGAAGTTGAGTCTCCGTGTTGACACCAACTGAGACAGATGCCTCAATGTTGAGGCCAAAGGAGGGTCCGGCGCTGATGGTCGAAGTGAAGATTTGTCTTGTGTCGACGGTGTCAATCTTACCACGGTCTTCGACGATGAAGGTCTCACCGATGAGCGATGTACCTTCAACGCCGGTGGAAACATCGACGGAGAGACCTGCGATGTCGGTCTGCTGTTCTTCGCCACTGGAGGCATTTTTTTAAGTCGAGCCCGAAGGAGAATAGACAGGGGTCTTACTTCTGGAGGTAGATCATGTTCTTTCTTTCTTATGCCGCAAGGGAGATCTTCCTCTGGATGTGTGAGAAGTTGGCCTGGTATATGCTGTCCACTAATTAAAGTGGGCACCTTGCACCAGTCCAAACGACCCTTATTGATGATTAGGTTAAAGACAAGCTTTATAGAAAGCTATCCTAGTGGTAGCTGTGGAGAGCACCCTTCAGGCTAAGTCTCGAAGAAATGTAAAGCAGCTTGTTTTACCAGTATATAACCTCCTGAATGACCAAATGAAAGGAGAACCACACCAGGTGTATATAAAATATATGTATTTATTACTAAACACTCTCTACTAACCTCTTAGAGATTAGAGAACAAGACACAATATTAAATCACTAGAACGAGAGTAAATAGCACAATACACAGCGGGCTCCAGGGGGAGACCGATTCATATACTAAGAAAGTGGTATAAGAACCACGGCTTGACTAGACAGTGCCTAGAGCACGTAGAATCGCTGGGACACCAAGGAACAACCCAAGGTAGTGACACAGGGGACCCACGGAGGACAGGTGCAGTGTGGGAACACAGACGCGAGCTCCGTACAACTCTACGGCAAAGCCGCGGTTGGAATTTTAAAGATTAAGGACACTTAGGAGAGGACTTTAAGCAAACCCAGCTAAACATAGAAGGTTCTAAGGCCAGCACCCTTGAGAGTACCGAGGTACCCGTGTTACCTATCCCAGAGGAGCCGGGTGCATAGGGGTCAAGTGGTGTCAGAACCCCTCGTCGTTTTCAATGGAGTGATGCAAGAAAGTACTGCTGCTGTGGAGAAGAAAAGTGTCCGGTGTGATCCAAGCCTGGATCGGGGATGTGAAGAACCTGAAAGCAGAGGGGACAAAGTCTGGGTCACTTCACGTGACCAGGAGCGGAGCAATCGAATGCCCACCGATGTCGGGTGCTTCAGGTGCGTAGAGGTGAAGCTTGACTCTGCAGCCACGGGGACCAGGAGACGTCGACGACGACCACAGTCCGGATCCGAGCTGTCCCACGAAGGATGTCGAGTGCTGGGGGGTCAGTGTCCGGATTGAACACCAACAAGCCTTGGCAGCTGCAACCCACGCGGTCAGAGGAAAGATGCTTCTGTGAGGACCAGCCAGGTCCTGGGGACTCACCAAGCGATGGAGAGTCAGGGCACGTCTGGAGCAACCAGGGAAGCCCACTGAAAGTTAAAGTTGCCTTCTCAGGGACCCACAGGCCTACGGACCAGGGATCGCGAAGGGACCTTGAGCTGAATCACTGAATGCCAGCCCAAGGAACACTCGTGGAGTGTAGGCCGGAAATCTTCGGTGGAATTGCTGCTCGGGGTCAGGACTACAAGTAGCCCAAAGCACAGCTTCAGGGATCGCCGAAAAGCATATGCTGCTGCAAATGTACACGGTGCCCAGGGGTACGGGTTTCATGGTCCCCACGAGGGATACGGGCCTCAGAATTGCTGAGAGCGCAGATCGACCTCGGGAACCCACCTCCTGTATTGCAGAATTCTTCGGAGTCCTTCAGGAGCTTCGTAGATGCAAACCGGTCAGATGCGTTTAGGTGCCTGCTCAGCCGGGGAGTAGGAAAATGCTACTTACCAGTATGCATCTGTTCTTGGCATGTAGAGCTGCAGATCCTCACACTGTGCATTAGATCGCCATCTGGTGTTGGGCTCGGATGCTTGCACTTTGTTGTTGTCTTCGAAGAAGTCTTTGTAGTCATGTGATAGGTGACTCCTCCTTAGGACAATAGTGCCCATGGGCATCGACTCCATCCTCAGATTGTTTTTCGCCATATTGGGGAGTGATGGAGTTAGTAGAAAAGAAAAGAGATGTCCATGTGTGTGTATCTAATTAAGATAGGACTGGAGCACATACAGGTCCCGGGAGGTGGGTGGGCGTGTGAGGATCTGCAGCTCTACATGCCAAGAACAGATGCATACTGGTAAGTAGCATTTTCCTGTTCGAGGCATGTGAGCTGCAGAGCTCACACTGTGCATAGACTGTACAGCAGTATCTCTCCTAGCGGTGGTCACCTGTATGTGTTGCAGTAGTTTGAAAAGGGTTTTAAGGACAGCTTGGACCACGGAAGCTTGTTGCTTGGCTTGCACATCAACACAATAGTGTTTAGTGAAGGTGTGTGTTGTAGACCATGTGGCTGCCTTACATATGTCTTCTAGGGGAATGTTCCCTAAGAATGCCACGGATGCCCCTAGTTTGCGTGTTGAGTGCGCTCTAGGGGGAACTGATAATGTGCGTTTGGCTTTTTGGTAGCAGATTTGGATACATTTAACAATCCACCTTGCAACCCCGGCTTTTGAGATGGGATTACCTTTGTGTGGTGGAGAGAAAGCCACAAACAATTGTTTGGTTTTGCGAAAGGATTTGGTTCTGTCAATGTAATACATAAGGGCTCTTTTGACATCTAGGTGTGGAGAGCTCTTTCTGCCACGGAATCTGGGTTTTGGAAGAACACAGGTAGTTCTACTGATTGGTTAAGGTGGAAAGGCGAAATGACTTTGGGAAGGAATTTTGGGTTTGTTCTGAGAACTACCTTTATGATGTATTTGTAAGAAAGGCTCTTGTATAGTTAGAGCTTGTAGTTCACTGACTCTTCTTAGAGAAGTGATTGCAATTAGAAACGCAACTTTCCATGTAAGGAATTGAAGTTCACATTTATGTAAGGGTTCGAAAGGTGGACCCATGAGCCTGGTAAGTACTATATTAAGATTCCACACTGGGGAAGGTGGTAATCTGGGAGGTATGATCCGCTTAAGGCCTTCCATGAAGGCTTTAATGGCGGGAACTTTGAATAGTGATAAGTGTTGCCTGTTTTGCAAGTAAGCAGCAAGGGCTGCGAGGTGCAGACGTATGGATGAGTATGCAAGACTACATCTTTGCAAGTGCAGCAAATAGCAAATGATGTTTTGCGTAGAGGCTTGTAATGGTTGGATGTTATTATTGGTGCAGTAAATAGCGAATCTTTTCCATTTAGCTGCATAGCAGGCTCTGGTAGTTGGGCGTCTAGCTTCTTTATAACGTCCATGCAGTCTGGGGTAGGTTAAGGTAACCGAATTCTAGGACTTCAGGAGCCAAATTGCAAGGTTCAGCTGAGATGGATCTGGGTGCATTATCTCTCCATGGCTCTGCGTTAGCATTGTTGGGGAGAGGTGTAGTCTTTGGTATGGGACTACTGATAGCTCCAGTAGTGTGGTGAACCACGGTTGGCGTGCCCATGTAGGGGCTACTAGTATCATTTTGAGAGACTGTTGTCGAAGCTTGCGTACTACAAGTGGGATGAGTGGGAGCGGTGGAAAAGCGCACACAAATCTGCCAGACCAGTTCATCCATATCGCATTGCCCTTGGACTGCGGGTGTGGAAGCCTGGCGGCGAAGGTTGGGCATTTGGCGCTTTGGTGTGTGGCGAACAGATCTAAGTCTGGCTGGCCCCACATCTGGAAGAAAGGTAGAAGAACTTGTGGATGTAGTTCCCACTCGTGAATCTGTTGTGTCTGTCGACTTAACAGATCTGCAATCTGATTGTGAACCCCTGGTAGGTGTTCTGCTAGAAGGTATATGTTTTGTGGAATGGCCCACCTCCAAATGTCCTGTGCTAGTTGGGACAGTTGTGGAGAGTGTGTCCCCCTGTTTTTGTATATAGTACATAGCTGTGATGTTGTCTGTTCGTATCAGGACAGCTTTGTTTTGTACGTGGAGTTGAAAGGACTTGAGAGCTAGGAATATAGCTAGTAACTCTAGGTGATTGATGTGGAACAGCTTCTGCTGAGTGGTCCACTTGCCCTGTGTTGTATGGTGTAACAGGTGTGCTCCCCATCCTGTAAGGGATGCGTCCGTGGTTAGTACTACTTGTGGAACCGGCTCTAGGAACGGCCGCCCTTGGACAAATTGTTGGTGTTCCACCACTGCAGAGAGCGATGTAAGCGGCTGTCCACCAACACCAGATCTGTAAGATGTCCCTGAGCCTGGTTCCATTGGCGCGCTAGGCACTCTTGTAGAGGACGCATTTGAAGTTTTGCATGAGGGACGAGAAAAATGCAGGATGCCATCATGCCGATGAGCTGCATAAACACTCTGGCTGGAGAGAGTGTTGCATTTGAAACCTGGGGACAAGGGTTTGTATGCTGGCTATCCTGGCTGGGCTGGGGTAAGCTAGAGCAGTGGAAGTGTTTATTGTAGCTCCCAGATATTGAAGGACATGGGAGGGCTGAAGGTGGGACTTGGTATAGTTTATTGTGAACCCCAAGTTGTGTAATGTTTGTATCGTTTGGTGAGTGTGTTGGACACACTGGTTGAATGATTTGGCTTTGATAAGCCAGTCGTCCAGGTATGGGAAGACATGTATTTGTTGTCTTCTTAGATGCGCTGCTACTACTGCAAGGCATTTGGTAAACACTCTTGGAGCAGTGGTGACTCCGAATGGAAGTACTTTGAACTGGTAGTGCTGTCCATTGAGAACGAACCTTAGATACTTCCTGTGAGCAGGATGTATGGGAATGTGGAAGTAGGCGTCCTTGAGGTCTAATGTGGCAAGGAAGTCTTGTTGTTGTAGTAAGGGAAGCACTTGTTGGAGAGTGATCATATGAAAATGATCTGAGTGTATGTATTGATTGAGAGGTCTGAGGTCTAAAATAGGCCTGAGAGTGCCGTCCTTTTTGGGAATGAGGAAGTACAGGGAGTAAACCCCTGTGCCTTGCTGTAGCAGAGGCACTGGCTCTATGGCGTGCTTTTGAAGCAGGAAAGTACCTCTTGTTGTAAAAGTATAAGATGGTCTGTGGACATTGGACGCTGCCTGGGTGGTATGGTGGGGGGTAGCTGTTAGCTCCAGGCAGTAGCCATGTTGGATAATCTGTCTCACCCACCTGTCTGTTGTAATGGAGTTCCAGACAGGCAGGAACTGTGATAGCCTTCCCCCGACAGGGGTGTTGTGGTCGGGGGAAGTGGAGGAAAGTCACTGTTTGGGAGTGGTGGAGGTACGGGTGTTGTTATTATTACCTCGACCTCTGCCTTTAGAGTTGTTGCCTCTGTAACCACCCCTAAAGTATCCTCTATTAGGAGAGGTTTGGGTGTTTGTTCGATAGGAAGAGGAACTGTCTGCGGTGGTATTCCTGGAGCCCCTCTGTAAAAGGAGCGGCGAAAGGAGCCACGTTGCTGCGGGGACTGCAATGCTCCCATTGATTTGGCAGTGTCAGTATCCTTCTTCATCTTTTCTAGTGCTGTGTCGACAGCAGGACCAAATAGTTGGTTTTGGTTAAATGGCTGGTTTAGTATGGTAGTCTGGACTTCTGGCTTAAAACCTGAAATGCGAAGCCAGGCGTGTCGTCTAATAAGCACGCTAGTGTTAACTGACCTAGCGGCGGTGTCGGCTGCGTCTAAGGCGCACTTAATGGAGGCATTTGAAATAAGTTTGCCTTCTTGAATGAGGTCAGTGGCTTGTGTTTTGTATTGATCAGGTAGATGTTGAAGGAGGGTTTCTAGCTGATCGTAGTGTGCCCTGTCGTACCTAGCTAGTAGAGCTTGGGTGTTAGCGATGCGCCAGATGTTGGTGGCTTGCGCAGCTACGCGTTTGCCAGAGGAATCTAACAATTTGGATTCTTTATCAGGGGCGGAGCATCCCCTGAAGTTTGTGAATTGGCGCGTTTTCTGGCATTAGAAACGACCAGTGAGTCAAGGGGAGCTGACCTTTGATGTAGGTGGGGTCATCGGGGGCAGGTCTATACTTTTTATCCACTCTAGGATTAAGGATCCTGGCTCTGACCGGGTCGTTAAAAATTTCAGGTGCATGTTTAATGACACCCTTGATCATGGGCAAAGTTTGAACAGTTTTTTGAGACCGTTCAAAAGTGTCTAGAAGAAAATCTTCCTCTGGTTGGTCGGTGTGAATATGCACCCCATGAAAAACGGCCGCCCTATGTATAAGTTGCCCAAAACCTATGTGATCATCTGGTGGAGATGGTTTTGTAGGATAAGGTGGAGGGCTGGGGAGGTCTGTAGGGTCTGGGGGGTCATTATAACCCCAGTCATCCTGTGGTGGATTATCTGGATCCAGATATAAATTATGAAGGTCATCCCCGTACCCCATGTTGTCCTCATACTCATGTGGGGAGAATCCAGCAGGTTGAGGAGGTGTGATAGCGATGTGGAGAGGAGGGTGTTAGAGAGAGGTATAGGGGAAGAAGGAGGCATAGGGGAAGTGGAAGAGTCTTTCTTTTCGGAGGGACAGGCTTGTGACGTGGCACAGAGGAAATATGTCCTGTTTTAGGATTGATATAAAGTTTGTGTTGATTAGGATCGATGGGATCCGGTGTAAACAGTTCCTCTCCTTGAATATTAGTTTTCGGCGCCGACTTTTCGGTTCCGAACGTGGTGATGGCTTCTTTAGATGTTCCTTTGCTTTAGAAGGCGTCGAGGCGTCCTTCGGTTTAGCTACAGGCTCGACCGGCTTTAGTTTAGGGGTGTGTCGAGTAGCTTCGGTTTCGGTGCCGAGGGATCCGTGTGCTTGGAGGCGGATTTGGGTACCGAACTGGATTTCGGCGCCGGGTGGTCTTTGTGTTTCGGCGCCGAAGGTGCCGGTGTGACGGGCACATGTGGTTTGGTCGGTGCCGAGGAACTAGAAGGCTTTGTTTTCTTGTTCGGTGCCGAGCCCGAAGGCGGGGCGCCGAAACACGTTTACGGTCTCGACTGGGGCCCGTAGGCGAAGTACTGACCGGTGCCTTCGATTTTGCAGGGAGGGTTGGGGCAGGGGCAGTAGTACTCACACGCTGCCCTGAAGGGATGGAACTGTCGGAGTCCTCTGCCTCGGAGATGATAGCGAGGTCTTCGGAGTCTTCTTCCGGAACATCGGGACCCTCGTCGAAGATGTTGACGGGTTCGGAGCGGACCTGTGCGCCATGATGTGCCTTCGGGCTCGACGATCTCGGATTGTCTTCTTGGAGCGGAAGGAGGCGCAGGCCGGACAAGTGGCCTCGTTATGGTCTGGTGAGAGGCACCGATTACAGACCTGGTGGTGGTCGCTATGAGGAAACTTTGCTCCACATTGGGGGCATTTTCGGAATGGCGTCCTTTCCATGGGCAGTAGGCCTTACGGCGTCGATGGGCCCAACGGCCCGCGTCGACGGCTGGAAAGGAGATCGAGGAAGGGACGTCGAGATGTCGATGTCGGTATTAGGCGTTGAAAAGTGGAAAACGCTGCAAAAAAACGAGTTTCGAACCGGAGTGTCGAAATGCATTCGAACCCGATGGCGGAAAAAAACAATCTGAGGATGGAGTCGATGCCCATGCGCACTATTGTCCTAAGGAGGAGTCACCCATCACATGACTACAAAGACTTCTTCGAAGACAACAACAAAGTGCAAGCATCCGAGCCCAACACCAGATGGCGATCTAATGCACAGTGTGAGCTCTGCAGCTCACATGCCTCGAACACTCCTTTACTCCGAAGGGAGATTCTTCAGTCGTCCAGCAAAGCGTAGATCGTCGAAGGTTACTTGATTTCTGTAGCAGAGTTTAGTCCAGGTAATATCTAAAGTCCTGTAGTCAGGGGTTCCTACTTTATACCCAAGGAAGGGGTGGGACAAACTCTGGGGACCCACCTAGGGGAGGGTCAGGACAGAGGGGTGGCTACACCCATGTCCTTTGTCCAGTTTCGCGCCAGAGCAGGAGCAAATGGCTCCTGCAACCGGTTTGAGCTGGTCTATGCACAGGGACACCAAATGTGCCCCCAGTGCAGACATCAAAGCACTCAGTGCACCCACCTAGCCCCAATACACTAAAGACTGTCTGGGAGGTGGTCACACGGGTGTACCGGTGTTGTCATATTTTCCCTCTAAGAGGGTGGAATCATACCTCCCACACCAGTTACTGGTGTGGCGGTATGATTCCAAGGTGTTTGACACCAAACACGACATGTTTCCATGCAGCCGTTTTAAAGTTAGCATTTACCGCGAGGTTATAATGCACTTAAGTATATATGGTTGGCTGCATCACAAACAACCCCGGAGAATAGGTTCCAAAGGCTGCAGAGGGGCTCTGCTCATGCATGGGCACCCTCTCACATAAAACCCAGCACCCTGCCTTCAGGATTAATAAGGCCTGCTATAGGGGTGACTGGTAGGTTTATATGTGCAGTGATTAGGATAGATATAGTGAACCTATATCTAAGCAAGGGGTGCATGCACCACCTTACACAGGCTGCAGAAGCAGACCTGTGGTGTCATTTTAAATGGTCTCTCAGGGGTGGCATAATACATGCTGCAGCCCCTGGGAGGCCTCTGGGGTACCTATGCCCTGGGTACATAGTATACCATATACTAGGGACTTATAAGGGTTCCCCAGAATCCAATCTGGAGTGTACCTAGAGTACATGCACAACCAATGTAGGGAGTAAGCAGACAAACTGGGGTCCTGATTAGCAGGATCCCAGTCAGACTAGTCAAAAACCAGCAAAACACCAGGAAAAAAGTGGGGGTAACCATGCAGTCAGATTCCACATTCCTACAGGATGCAGTCGACTTCTGTTTCTCTAAGAGACCATACAGGCGGATCCTCTCTCTATCTTGGAGTGTACGCCTGGAAAGAGTTTTACAATGCTGGCATGTCTCAGGAACATGTGTCTCAGGGAGACAAAGAATACAGACAGAATGGGTGTCTGTTTTAGCCGCCTTTTGCCACATGAAAGGCAAGGATCAATCGGAGAAGGCATTTTTTGACAGAAAAAAATTTAACATTGTCAGAAACTGGCAGCTCCTCACTCGAACAGGTGTAAGACGTCGAGTGAAAAGGAACTAAAAGGTTTTCAGCAAAATATTTGACAAAAAGCTAAAAAATAAGAGCTGAAACTCCAGGGTCCTGACTGAAGGAGCCGGAAAGCACAACTGATTTAACTGTCACCCAAGAGGCATGGTGGGAGGCTAGGGGTCATGGCTGCCTTAAAGGCATGGTGCCAGTTCTTTCATTTTCTATGCGGTTATGTGTTTTTTCCAATGCAGCCTATGGGCTAACAATGCCTAGTCTATTACACTGCAGCTTCTGCAGTTCAATAAAGAGTTAGAGTGTCTTTGTTCGCCTGTTTTTTTTCTTCCTATAAGTGTATATAAAAGTATTAAAAACAGAGTATATGTCTATTGATGCAAATGCAATTTATTGAAGCCTTGTTTAGCCTTGGTTGTATTAAGGCTGCATTGTCTTACTTGTGGAAAAATTATATATATATTCTGAATACACACGTTCTCACTCGAGAATGATGTCGGCACTCCTGTGAATTCCACAAATTGATATTTTATTTTAAAAGAATGAAATAATCAACGCATTTCGACTGAATGGGTACCATGCAAAATATGGTTGCATCATTAGGGGCACCCTGGAGCCCAACATAGTGATCCACTGTCTTTCTTCCTTCCTAAAAATGACAGCACCACTAGACTTTTTTGCAACAGGCACTACAGAACAGACAGTAGGACTAATTAAAATACTCAACTAAGTGATGGACGCTTTGCTGAGAGTAAAAGTGGGCAGCACCTACAATCCTCATGGACACCCAAACTGCCAGTATCACCAAAGCAAAATTATTTGCCTTAGCACAATTGCATATCATTCTAGGGTCTATTACTGCACTCACAAACCCATGGTGACTCCACAAAGACCAGACCAACTGTACCACAACCACAACCACAAAATACAGCACAGCTTATCAAGGTGCAAATGGCATGTGATGTTGATGTACTGTGCTAGGTGTCTGGGTTAAACCACAATACCATGATCCTCAGATGAGCCACACTGATCATAATTTGGTGACACATCATTCTCAAAGTACTTGACTACTTGGAGAGTAGTAGACAAGAAATATTATGTGGCTTTGCATGAATTGGGATATGAAATAGATATCCTCCAAATCTAATGACATTAAGAACTGTTGTTTCCGAAGAAAAGGTAAGACTTCTTGGAGCACAATCAAGCAAAAGCTCTTCTTGATGTATTTGTTGAGGTTTCTTAGGTTCAAAACTAGTAGCCATTCACCTGATTTTTTAAAAGTAAGAAAGACTCGAGTAAAAACCTAGAATCTTTTCCAAGGCTGGTACTTCTTCTGTGGCTGGTTTCCATAATAGTTAAGCAACCTGCAGAAGCAGCAACTTTAGATGTTTGTGTGTTTCTTTTCTTGGATGAAGAAATTGTGGCATCTCCAAGAATTCCATGGTATGATGACCACATTTGACAATGATCAATATACACACTTGTCTTCTGCCAATCCTTAAGGAAGTAACTCATCCCGTCTCCCATAGGCAGAGTCAAGAGAGAAGTGGTGGCCCTGGGGAAACAAGATCTACCTTCCCTTGTTATCAAACTTTGACTGGTGCCTCTTAGGCATGGACCTTGATGTTTGACTGTCCACACTACTGTCTTTGCTGCCTTGAATAGGAGAGCTGCTACAGACCCCCTACTGTCTGTTTTGATTAAAAAGGAACCTTTCTAAAACTGACTTTTGGTTTTCAATTTTATAACAGTTAAAAAGGATGTACGGTCTGGTGCACATGCTGGGATCTTGCTCTTTCAGTATCAGGCTTTTATGGATTAAAGAATCTCATCCACATTTTTTCAAAAAACATTTAGATCGTGAGATGGCTGGCCCATGATTTTTGATTGGCTTTCCAGTCTTAAAGAAGTATTCTTCAACCACTCATAACCTCTAATTACGGATGCATTTCCAAGCTAGTGAAATCCGCACAAAGGGTGCATCCATAGAAGCCTTTATTAAAGTTGCAGAGGCTTTCTCTCCGACCTACAGATTGGGCCAGACTGTCCTCTGTCGTAAGGTCGGACTCGGAGCGCCAAATGCATGTTGTGGCAGCCATATAGAATCATTGAGTATACTTAAAAGCACAAAGGGTGATTGAACCGGTTGCAGTCGGCTAAACCAGGAATGTAGCTCCAGAGAGGACAGGTATGACAAATGAACATGCAAAGAGGTCTGAGCTAAGACATGGGTCTGAGTTGACCGATTACTTTAAAACTCTCTAGATATACAATTAAAAGGTATTTTCTTCCAGGTGTCCCATATGGGGAATAATTCAGGGCATAACAGCAGACATATCATACAAGATAACGAGCTACCATGCATGGTAAAAAACTCGAGTAGACAAATAGGTACAGACTACACATTATCATAAATTGGGAAAATGTGCTCTGAGAACAGAGTTAATTCTTTGTCATTACAGAAATGAGTATACTGATATAAGAGAAGGCTGAAGACAGTGTGCTAAGGAATTACATGACAAATTGATAAGTGAGAATACTAATATTCAGGAAGACTAAGATAATTTAAGTTATGTGGATTGTTAAGATCTCATGTCGTCATGGTAGTTAGGGACTCAGTGATTAGATAACAAGATATTATTATTAACATTGAAGATTATAAGGATTCAAGATACAACATGCCTATCGTTTTATGTGCAGAGCCCTCCACCCCGACTGTGGAGCCACCGCAGTCATAAACTTACTACTAAATCGGAGAGGACAGGAATAAATTGGCACATTCCTGGAGTGTTAAAATCTAGGTTTGTGCATATCAAATGTAATTCTGCTAATAATGCAAGTCAAAATAACAGGTGCTATGTAAAAGTAAATTGTATTTTTAGCTCGTGCTGTGGTACTTTTTTGTACTTCTGGTTACATTTATACGGCTGCCTGCACAATTATTGTGCTTTCTCTCACGGTTAAAATCTGAATATGCTTCAAATTCGTAAACACTGCAAATACAAGTCTCGAGCATTCTGTATATTTGTATTACCATTTGATCAGACCAGAAAAGCGCTCAATAAAAACTAATGAGTAATTTCAAGATCAAGCTGTATGTGCTTATCCAAAGTACAAGGCAACTATTTTACAAACTAGTGAAAACAGCAATAGATTACACAGTTTAAAATAATTTTCACACACTAGGAACACTTTAATTAAGACATACCCATAGGAAGATGAAACATGTTTTCGGGCACTTCTATATTTCTAGAACTCAAAGCAGCAGTGACATGAACTTTTTTTATGTACACATTCAGCCTCCTACACAGGAAAATTAAGCATTCTAAAGCAGTCTTGTGTAACAGCAAGAAATGCAGGTGCGTTAAAAAATATAAAGGAAAGCCCTTTATAACAAATAACAATTAAACAGTTCTGTATAAAAAGTGTAGTTCAGGTTTGTAATCATTCATCAAGACGGTGAACTTCTGTACCTGGCTGCAATGGATCTTCAATGTACAGCATAGAAGGTCTGTAACCATTCTGCATGCTCTTTTGCACTTCATCTTTTGCAACATATGAGCCTCCGTCCTGGATTTGAATGCCTGTCCTTAAATAATTAAAGTGTTTACCATATAACTCAAAAAACTCAATGAGCAGAACACCATAATTTGCATCAGGACTGCAAGCGTCTTCTCTTGGATGTAACTAGAAGAAAGCAAAATAACAGCATCAATGAATGGAACAAATGTGTGTGCATTCCGGCCCGAGACCTCACCTCCCTCCACCCTTTCCCTCAATGACGAACTCCACAATTCTTAATCTATGGTGCATTTAGTAAAAAATATGCTAAAGTGAAAAAATCCTAATTTTACTGAAATGTCACACACACATTAGTCTTGCGCTAGCTCACTGAATTATTTGTAGCAACTGTGGCTTACATGTCATTAACACTGCCATCATGTTCCATAAACCTGTCACATCTATGATTAGCACAATTATTAAGGTGACTTATAATGCTGTTAACATACACTAGTGCTTACCTGTAAGAAACTAACAGCCATCAAAAAAAGACTATATGAGCCAATTCCACCAGTGAAGACTTCATTAAGATCTCTCTGCAAGAGGAATTGCTTCAGAACTAGAACCAAATATGGTAGAACAGGATACTTCTAAATAAAGAGATAAGAAATTAAAATAAACTATCTTACAGCTAAACAAGATGACATAGTTGAGAGTGATCTATCCTTGCTTGCGGAAAGCAAGTAATAGATATATTTTATTTAACATGCATGTGTGATTGACAGTACAAGCTACATTACACAATACAATATATTAGTGTGTGCATGGGCTATACATACCATAAATCAATTACATATCTGGTTAAGGGGTAGATATTTGCTGGGGCACATTGTAGAGGAAGAGGCTTTATAGTTGGGGTGGAAATTTACCAGCATAACTGAGCTGTGGCTTGCACTGAAATTTCCCGAGAGACAGAGACCATGGCGAGAGAGCTACAACCACATTTACGACTCTAGGTGCTCAGCATTACCACTTCCTCACTGCACAGAAGCAAGAAACAAGCTAAAAGCATCTTGAATTCGGCAGGGCTGTATCAGACCCCCTTCTTAGAAAGCCTGGCATAACCACATGTCAATGAAGTAAGCAAGAGAAGTAGCAGTCAGTAGCACGCAGAGAGCAGGGACATTAATGATGTCTGAAACGGTTCTGAGAAAGCAGACAAGTTTGTTATTCACTTTAGTAAACATATCAGTCATATGCTTAATTAATGCTAATAGCACACAGCTGGAGAACATGGAACTGGACCCTCACAATCTTCTTCATTCTTCCCAATCGGTTCCCGTGCATGTCATAGCACAGAAACCGCCCTACTGGAAATCACTGAGTGCTTGAAATGGTTATTGGATCAGGGCAAAAACTCTACCCTCATTCTATTAGACCAGTCAGCGGCATTTGACACAGTCTCTCATGACAATCTTCTTCAACATTTGGCAAGTACTGGATTGGGTGGAATGGCCCTGAAATAGCTAAATTCCTTCCTAACAGCCAGAGAACAGTCGGTGAGGATGAAGCCACATTTTTCCAAAGCAAAACTCCTTAAATGCAGAGTACCCCAGGGATCAGCATTAAGTCCCACGCTGTTTAACATCAATTTGTCCACGCTCACCGCCCTGGTGGAATCATTCGGTATCAATATTATTTCTTATGTGGATGGCACGCAGCTAATGTTCTCAAAGGGGGGTGTCATGGACACTGCAAAGTAACCCTTCCCTGCTTGTATGAGGGCGATCCTGGCCTGGCTCAGAGACGTCCTTAAAAAAGCCCTTTTAGTCCCTCTCGGTTTGATTGGCTGGCTCAGAGACAACCACTTACAATGTAACCCTGATCAGACCGAAATTCTCCTCTTTGCTCCTAACCCTAGTTCGGGTTGGACTCAATCCTGGCCCAATGACAGTCCAGCCTCTCCCCCCCTCCCCCCCCCCCCCCCCAACTTAAGCTGCTAGAAACCTTGGAGTAATCTACGATGACCAACTTTCATTTAAGTCTCAGATTCTTTCAGTAGTGAAAAGTTACTTCTGCATTATGAAAGTACTGACTGGAAATGCTCGTCTGATAATGGTTCCTTCGCGCGCCGGCAAGTCTTTCTGGGTCAGTGTGACCAAAATCTCCCCTTTATCTTGGAAACCTTTCAAATGAGACCGCTTTTCGCAAATTTCTAAAACTCACTTATTCAGCCACTAATCTCTATTCTCCCTCCTGGCTACATGTCTTAGTGCCGGAACACTGTGCGCTCTAGAAGTCATGTCATTCATGAATCTACAAGTGCGAGAAAAAGGGGAAAAGAGTGCTTGTAGTGGATGAAAGACCCCTCAGCCTTGGTATTTGACATGCCAACGTACAGTTACATTGGCCATCGGCTTCTGAGCAGAGCTTCGGCCACCGGAAGTCTTTCTTTTAAAAATTTAGCACTGCCGAAAATTCTTGACAGTCCGCTGCATATCTGCAGTCTAAATTCCGCAGTCTTCAGATCTGGTAAAAAAAATAATTCTTGTATGCTTAGCAAAGTCAACATAATCTACAATTAAGCAGGGAGTTTACAACAACAGAATGACGTTCTTAAAAAACTAATGAAGGGTTCTCTAGCTTTGTCAAACTTTAACAAAGCTCACTTTATCCCTGGCTCCAATTTAAATTTTCAGACTCGGGTTTTGGTCAGATCCCTCTGAGACTAAGATGCATGGCTCAATAAGCAGCAGACGTCTCCATATGTGTTACTGGAGGATAAGATTTCCTGAGATGCAACACGGAGAAGCAAATCGGATTTGGGTAGTCCCAGCATACATAAAGAAAAAGAACTTACCTCCACAACACCAGAATAGACAGATAACCCAGCAGCACTACATGCACTGTTGAAGGGAGCAGTGGCTTTGGAGGAGGTCGGGATCCCTGGAGAAAGAAAACTGAACCTCCAAAGGAGACCTGGCATGCACAGCAAAAGGGGCACTGCACCCATGAAGTTCCAAGGAGCACTGGGAGAGAATTAGAATGCCCAGGCTAGTGCATAAAGGAGCACAGCATGTTACTACTTTAACCGGAGGACTTTACTAAGTACTTACAGTCCGTAGAGGCACTGGCGGAAATGAAACAACAAACAAATTGTTTAAGCCCAGAAAGCATTCACTTGAAATGAGATTCAAGGATGGCCCCCTTGAGGAGTGAGAAAGGTATCAGTATTCTATAAGGGGAACAATTTAATACTGTAGTCCTTGTAACTGCTACACAGGAAGACATGCTAAAATGGAGTCACTGTCACCTAAAGTAGCAGACACAGAACTGTATTCTGACATTAGACTAAGTTAGCAATGCTAGAGAATCCCATGAATGAACTGGCGTCTGCCCAGCCCTCCTTGAGGATTTCCACGAGCGTGCTGTAGCAAACAAACCTATGAGAGATGGAAGGGAAGTGTTGGAGAACAACCCAAAGGCAGGAAAGTTACAGGTCTTGGGAGATATAGCAGACGCTCACTGTGATTAGATAGTGTCTTTTGTCCAAATACTGTTGAACAATGCTCTGGAGGAGCAACCCAGTATTACATTTGCAGAGCACATACACTAGTGTCTAGTATGTGAGCATGCGCAGTCTCTAGCCTATGTCTATTTTTGTTTCTGAGCGTGCGCTATTCGCAACCCCCTTTGTATCTAAGCGTGAGCAGTTTGCAACCAGTGTCTTTGTATTTGAGCATGCACAGTTTGCAGTAGGTGTCTTGTATATGAACACTCAGTTTGCAGTGAGCAAGACCTCTGACCTCCTGGTCAGGGAACTCTGCTCTCCCCTCGTGCAGCTCTGCTGTTGCGCCACTGCCCACAGCAGCTCTCCACTCACAGGTAGGTGTTTGAGGCCCTCCTCGACCCGCAGGCTCCTGCCTGCGCCTCATCCCTGGTGGTCCAGTGGGAGAGCCTTGCTCTTCTGCTGGTCCGCTCAGCCTTCTGTTGTCCCGTTTGTCTTCCCTCTATCTTTGTCTACTTGTGCCTTTCTGTTTTAGCCTTGTTTTTCCTTTGTGCCATTTTGTCTATTTTTCTACATTTTTTTCCTGCATTCACTGTTTTCCTATTTTCTGGTACTCCAGTCGTGCCCTTCCCGCTTCCCCCGCGCCCCCCCCTGCCGGTTCCCGCTCCCGCCTCCCAGCTGCGATCCCTCTCCCGTCCCCTACTTAATGGCGGTCACTGTGGGCCCATGGCACGCCAAAGGCAAGCTCGTCTGCGCCCGTCCGCGACCCGACCGCGACCAGTGCCAGGAACCCTGGTTCTCCAACCACCCACCGCTACGACTCAGCTACCCTCCACGCACTCAACCCGGGAAGGAACAACAACTGCCAGCTGTCGACGCCGAACACCACCCACGGCCAGTTTTCCTGCCGCAAACCTTCACCAACCTCCAAACCCCCATGGCCACCGCCCACCCTCCGGACGACACCACACCCGAGCCCCTGAGGTGCATCCTCCTCAACGTGCGCTCCCTACACAGACACGCAGTAGAGATCTGGGACCTCCTCGACACCTTCGCGCCAGACGTCGCCTTCCTCGCGAAAACCTGGACCAACTCCACCTCCGACATCGCTACCGCCATCCCCGACGGATACAAGATCCAGAGAAAGGAGCGCCCCAACCTCCCAGGAGGACTCGCCATCATGCACAAGAACTACTTCCTACTCACCACTTCCAGCACGAACCACTCCTCGTCCCCCACAGAATACCTCCATTTACAGATCCAGACCAGCCCTAGAACGACCCTACACGGCATCCTCACCTACAGACCTCCCGGACCACGAACCGCGCTCACCACAACCATCACCGACCTCATCGCGCCCCACGCCATCGCATCCATTGACTACATACTGCTCAGAGACCTGAACTTCCACCTCGACAACTTCAGCGACCCCAAATCCACCGCCCTCCACAACAACCTCGCCAACGTAGGACTGAAAAAGCTAGTCACCACCCCTACCCACAGGGCAGGTCACACCCTCGACCCCATGTTCGCAGGAGGGAACAACATCCACTTCAGCCACACCACGCAACCCCCCTGGATGGGCCACCACTGCGTACACTTCAACAAGACCACCGCTCACAAACCAACACCTCGCCCCCCGGGGGAACTGGAGCAAGGTCACAGAGGAGCACCTCAACCCCACCCTCAACCACGATCCCCCGCCCACCACAACCGATGTCAGCTCTGCATCCAATGAGCTACACAGATGGATCATCAACTGAGCAGACAAGCTCATCCCCCCTGCGCAACACCGACAGACAGCGCCCCATGAAAACCACCTGGTTCACCACTGACCTCCGAGAATCCAGACGCACCTGCAGATGTCTCGAGAAACTATGGAGAAACAGCAAAACCCCAGAAGCTCGGACCACCTACAAGAACGCCATGACAGAATACCACCAACGCATCGGATCAAACAAAAGGACCTTCATCCAGGACAAAATCCTCGCCAACTCCAGCAACTCGAAGAAACTCTTCAGCATCATCCAGGAATTCACCAAACCCCCCAGCGAAGCCTCAGACGTCACACCTTCCCAGGACCTCTGCAACAAACTCGCTTCCTACTTCCATCTCAAGATCAAGTCCCTCTACGACAATTTCAACGAACAGACACCGAAACCACCCCTACCTCCAACAACGCCAGCCAGCCTACCATCTCCGCCTGGACCCCGGTCACCACCCAAGACACCGCCACGACCATGAAGAGCATTCACTCAGGAGCCCCCATGGACCCCTGTCAGCCGCACATCTTCCACAGAGCCACAGCCGCCATAACCCGAGCTACGACGCACCATCAATGTCATCTTCGAATCCGGCTCATTCCCCGACTGGAAACGCGCAGAGGTCAAGCCTCTCCTCAAGAAGCACTCCGCAGACCCGACGGACCTCAATAACTACAGACCCAGTTCGCGGCTAAAGTCACAGAGAAGATCGTAAACATCCAGCTCACGAACTTCATCGAAGCCAACTCCATCCTCGACTCGTCCCAATCTGGATTCCGCAGCAACCACAGCACCAAGACCGCCCTCCTCGCAGCCACAGACGACATCCGCACTCTCTTCGACCAGGGCCACACCACGGCCCTCATCCTACTAAACCTCTTGGCAGCCTTCGACACCGTCTCCCACCGCCAGACGATGCCGGCATACAGGGAACCGCCCTCGATTGGATCCGCTCTTTCCTCACCGGCCGAACCCAAAGAATCAGACTCCCACCTTTCCTCTCTGAACACACAGAGATCAACTGCGGAGTACCCCAAGGATCATCACTCAGCCCCATGCTCTTCAACATCTACATGGCCCCACTCGCCGCCATCGTCAGACAGCATGGACTCAACATAGTATCCTATGCCGACGACACCCAGCTCATCCTCTCCCTCACGAAGGATCCCGACAACACCAGACTCAGGTTCCAGGAAGTAATGAAAGGCGTCGCATCCTGGATGAGCAGCATCTGTCTGAAGCTCAACTCAGAGAAGACAGAAGTTCTCGTCCTCGGACTCACCCCCTAAGCATGGGACAACTCCTGGTGGCCCACCACCCTTGGCAATCCCCCCACTCCCACAGACCACGCCCGGAACCTCGGCATCATACTAGACTCCTCCCTCGCCATGACCCGACAGATCAACGCCGTTTACTCCACATGTTTCAACACCCTCCGCATCCTTCGCAAGACCTTCAAGTGGATCCCCCCGAATCCAGAAAGACCGTCACCCACGCACTCATAACAAGCAGACAGGACTATGAAAACACCCTCTACGCCAGAATCAACAAATCCTTGCTCCGTAAACTCCAGACCATCAAGAACACTGCGGTCAGACTCGTCCTCGGTATCCCACGACATGAACACATCATCCATCACCTACAAGACCATCACTGGCGCCCCGTCAAGAAAAGGGTAACCTCCAAGCTACTCACCCACACCTACAAATCCCTCCACAACACCGGACCCCAATACCTCAACGAAAGAATCTCATTCCACGTACCCAAGAGAAACCTCCGCCGACCTCGCCAAAATCCTGCGCACCCACAGAGCCAGAGCGGGTGGAAGAGCCTACTCCTACATCGCGGCAAAGACCTGGAACGAGCTCCCGCTCAGCATCGGACGTTCCCCCACTTTCCTCACCTTCAGGAAGAGCCTCAAGACCTGGCTCTTCGGCTGAATTGGAGCTGCACACCCCGCACCTTGAGACCCTCACGGGTGAGTAGCACGCTTCACAAACCCCTGATTGATACACTTACCCTGAAAGTTCAGTGGGGTGCAAAGAGGGAGTCAGCAGCACAATTATCTTATTGAAAGATACAGGAAAATAGAAAAGGCCTTGCGGCAGCCAACACAACTAAACTCTTTGTGTAACCAGAGTATCCCCATTTTTCTAGACATATGCCAAACGACACAATGAAGGAGATAGTACTCTTTTATACAGTTGATGTTGACCCAGTACAACAAACTGGCTCAGTTTTTCACCAGAAGACGTAAAAAATGTCAAAGCCCAAGGTAGGAGGTTTGCTGAAGGTGACGTAGTTTCTGGTATATCAAAGAAACTGGAGGGCCATTGTTAATTTTCTAACATTTGTAATTGGGTTCACCATGAGTAAGCAGCTGTCATAGATTTGACACAAAATTAGACTAAAGAACAGAGCAGTGGTGTTAGGATGATTATTTTGAAGGCTTATACACCTAGTAAGATAGGAAGTTTTTCGGCCTTTACTTTCTCTCCCTCTGCACATAAAATTAGTTCCTGGTTAGGAGCACTACCTTTTGCTGCAGAGCATTAGGCTTTTGGAGTAGGTATACGTCAAGTGAATAGGAGAACGAACAAAATTAAATCAAGGATTTGGAGCCCTGTGTATGAAAATATGAATCTGCATTCTGTACGTGTGTACTATGCTCACTGGGATCTACTTGTTATCCAGCTCTGTGATTTACAAATTAATTTTCTTTTTGTTTATAAACATTTTCAGATTTATCTGGCATGAGCGCAGGTTTCTAACCTGAGCTTCAGTCAATCAGATGAGAAGGAAAGAGACAGAGCTCCTCTCCAATGCCAGGGGCATTGCTCAGATTTTCTACTGCATGTTTGGTGAACAGATGGGAATTCGCTCTACTCTTCGCCAAATATCTGCTTCCAGTACAATTCCACATTTTGTCTCTGGTTGATGCATTTTTATCACCTTCTGGGGAAAGAAGGCTAGACTGATGATAGACTACCAGCCTGACGTTGGGGAACAATTAAACCATGTGAATCTTTGAAAGATCCAATGACAGAGAACCTGATAGTTTCTATTCTGCTGGAAAAGAGGCCCAACGTGTATAGTTGTCACGTTCTAGCTTGCTTGCAATTCTTCCAATACGAATTACTGAAACGTGGATTATTGTCTAGCATGAGTACACAGTTTGAAAACGTATTGGAGAAGGCACTGCTAGCGTGATAACAGAAAAAAGAATCCAGAGGAACCATCCAAGAATGGGAAAGGGCTTAATAATAAATAATCAGTTTTCACCCAGTTGAGTAATCCTGTAAGGTTCACCCAACCCTTTAAAAGATAACGGTGTTATGATAACACAGAAAACATTTCGCTGGACCTACTAACATGTACAGAAATCTGCATATGTTTAGACTGGCTAACGTAGGAGCCAGAGGATTTAAAAGAATGGTCAAGAGTGGATAGTCTCATACAAACAAACAGTTAAAAGCAGAGGGAAAATAAAGAGAACCTTTGAGGGAAAAAAACAGTTCTGCATCAGAGGGTCCGCCCTATCCAATTAGGCTAAATGAAACACTTGAACATGAGAAATAACTGAATGAAAATCATATGATCAAAGAGTCACAGCCAAATACTGCAATGCACAAGACAAACAACAAGGGAGCAACTAACAGTCCTGATGGAGGTAGACGGTAATTTTTATTTATTTGAAAGCAGAGGTCAAATCAGGCTCAGAAATAACAGATATAAAATGAAACTCTTTCAAGTATAGCTGCAAATGTTCATGGGGAGAATTGGGAGATGGAGCAAACAGTATGCATAAGACAACTAGAAACCACTGATTGCACACAAGAAGCTGTAAAGCAATTAACAGCGAAGAAAGAAGATCTAGATGGGAGATCAAAGAGTAACATAAGGATTTTGGGCTTCCCAGAGAATGCTCAGAAAGGGCGATGGAAGCAATTATTGAAAATTCAACAATAGATATACTTATTCATATTGCGTTTTCCACCTAATTTACAGTGGAGGGGGCACACAAATCACATGGCCACAGATTGTACCCGACTGTTCCACTAGAGCCATAATTGTGTGTTTACTCAATTAAATAAAGGGGAATCTTGCACTGTGAGTGGCAAGAAAGGAAGGCGACATTTCCCATAAGGTTTCTAAAATGCAAGAAGATCTTCCTTGCTTTTTTTTTTAAGAACACATTTTATTGATTTAATTGTGAAGAGCAATACATAAAGGTGCCTCACATCACACATCGTTGTAGTGGAAGTAAAGTAGAACAAACCCAAATACGCCCCCAAACTAGAAGCACCTCGACGGCCTCCAAAACGCTGCTCGCTGGTAGCTGGACATTAATTATCCGGATAGACCATAGTAATCCCACCATTTCTGCCACACTTTGGTGAGTTTCCCAAGACATCCTGTTGCCACATACATCGTTTCCTCACGTTTGCTGCACCAGCACATGCCCTTCCTCCATGCCTCAATAGGCGGCACCAACACGGCAGTCCAGGGACGGCCAATGTCTCTCTTGACTATCATGGTGCCAAGACCCACCAGCGTTCTGTCCCCTCCGAGTCCACCCATATCCTCCAGAATACCTAAAATAGCTATTCGGGGCTGCAGCTCAATATGATCCCTGATCACTGCAGAAAGGATAGAAAAGAGAGTCTCCCAGTAAGATTGATTGACATGGCATTCCCAGATTACATGGAAGAAATCCCCAGGAGAGTATTGGCATCGGAGCATACGGGGGAGTCACAGAGGACAGCTCTCCACACATGCAAGGGTATCATGTATGCTTGGTGTAAGTATTTTAATTCTATCAGCCTAAGTCTAGCCGAAATCTCCACAGTCCCAGGAGCCATGCACGCATCGCGCCAATCGGCCTCGTCCAGTTCACCAACCCAAGGACCTTCCTTGTATAGACAAAAACAGCCTGCTGGTGGTGTAAGTGAGCACACTTTTTGACTGGTTCCAATGCTGGTGATATTAATCTTCTGTGAATCCTGTTAAAAAGTGCACCAGCACCTACTCATTCCAGCATAATTTGAGCTAGGGTCGCAGGAGGTTGGTTTCAATATTTGATGCTCGTTTGTCTGCCTCCACATGGCCAATTCATGCCAGTCCCTCCCCTCCCATTCAATATTGCTACCCATACCCTACTAGAAGCTGCATGGAGTCAAGATGGAGGCTCGATACTAGTACTTTGGCAGCAGAGTGAGGATGTTTGGGAAATCACAAACCACTGTTGCCAGACTATCCTGTGACCTGGAAAGACAGACTGAATACTGACCAGTTTGCTGCCATTGAACACTGCTCCCAGCCAGAGTGAGTGCCATATGTACAACAATGTTCTAAAGGAAATCACTAGAAAATATTTAATAGATTTGCAGGCGTTATCACATTCAATGACCCTGCTATCACAATAAAAGTTTTAAAGAATTCTTAAGTTTAATTACTCAGAGCATTGTCGAGTAAAGAAACAATTCCAATGCCAATACCATTGGGCGGGCAGCCATGCAGAGTTCTTGTCTTTGACTGTCGCGCTGTGGGAAATCGGCTGATTGGATTTTGGACACCACTGGTCATTTATGTCTATTTGTAGGATGCAGGTCGCCCAGATTTGTTCTGTAGACATTGCATAGACCCATATTTCTTTATGGGTTAGGTTACTACTACTTTGTCCTGAGGAAGACCCCATTAAGTGATATGGGGTCGAAAGGTCAACTTTTCCATCTTAACCACATTTGCAAGGATTGCTGAACTTTGTGAAACCTTTCTAATATATTTTTTATGAAGTTCTATTCTGCAATGATGTTCCGGTGGTTAGGGCATTTTATGGTTATGCGCACTATATGTTTATTGTTCACACACTGCAGTCCTGTGCTGCCCACCTACAACAGGGTAACTGTGCTCCTTTTAATCTGAGGATCAATAAGAGATTAATTCTTGTGAGTTCTCCATGTACAACTGCTTCTAGACAACCCAGGTGTGGCTAACATCGGGTCTTAGTTTTGGAGTTTGATGAAATGTATGAACAGTGGTTGGAGTGAAGCAATGATCAACATCAACTCTCACCAGGGCAGACTGGTCTGTATGGAACAAAATGGGATCCCTCCTTTTGCTGGAGGAGAGCAAAGGAGCTCATATGGAACCCTGCTTCAAGGGGATACTGCGACAATTGGTCCCTGACATAACATGGTAAGAGAATTATTTCAACATTCCCATGGCAAGCATCTACCTACTGGCTACAGTGCTCGACTTCCAATGAAAGATAAGCTTGCCTATGGGGTTCTCCCCTTGAACATTACTGACCGAGGCATGACTGCGCTTAAAGTCCATGCTTGAGGGAGGAAAAGCGGTCTCCAAGTGTAATTGCCAAGCATTTTGTGCATGTGGTGGTAACAACCAGGTTGCATTTTACGGTCATGGCTTGCCACGGGGGCTCGCCCCCACTTCCATCACCTCTGTCCTAGGCATTATTGGGAGCAGCTTCGAACTCTTCCTCATGGCATTGTCACTCAGGCTGTCATTCGCAAAGCTGTGACGTGCATCCCACACAGGACTGTGATTACAGCATGTGCTGTCCAGTTGTAAATCCTGCACAGCCAATCCTGTCCCCATGTGGGAACCCTAAGAACAAATGATAATATGCCCCATATAAAAAAGGAAATAGTTGTCATCAGTGTAAATATACAAATACTTATGAACAGCTGCACAATCACAAAATAATATGCCATTAAAAGAAAGGAAAGTGAAAGAAAGTCATTTAATTTCTTCCTAAAGGGGCTAAAACAATGTAAACAGCAAGGAAGACAGGCCTAAGATTATTCTGCTCGAGTTTTGTTCTTTAGGGAAGTCACTAAAACATTGTTTCTTCTATTTGTTTCCTCCAGTTTTGTGTGCTTAGATTAAAGGTGCTAGTCCTATGCTTAAAGATTTTGCTGTAGTAATGGCAAAAGACTTTGTCCATTTCTATCTCGGCGTGGATAGCACTGTGCTAATCCTACGCTTAAAGACTTTGATAGAAAAGCAGACATTTGAGGTGAGCAGATCTAGAGTGTCGCTGGTGTTGAGAGTGCTCTATACAGGAGCTGCTTTCCACCTAAACTTGAGAACTACCCAGAGTTCTCTGCTTCTTTTTTGCATATATATATATATATATATATATACACACATACATATACATATGTGTATACACATACATATGTACATACACATACATATGTATATTACCTACTGGTAGTCGCCAGTAGGTAGTTATAGTCAGGACCTCGTTTCTATTCAAAAAGCGTTTTTTTGTTTTGCCAATATCTTTGGCGCCGGTTGACGAAACTTCGCGAAATATTCAAAACTAATGGGGCGCTCTGGTTAGCTCCTGTCTTGAAAGTTTCGGGGTGATTCGTCAAGCGGCGGCCGAGGAAAAAAGGGGGGTCCCAAAACGCGTTTTCCCCATGTTAATTTCCATAGGAAATTTTAGACACGGGCACAGCCCGAACTTCTGAACGGAATTACACCAAATTTGGCAAAAAGGTAGGTCTTGGTTCAGAAAGCGACCTTTTTTTTTTTAAATGGTGTAAATCCGTTCAGTAATTCCTGAGAAATTAAAAAAATAAAAATATCGATATCTGAGCTCGACCTGACTTCTGATTGGCTGCCAACACTCCAAACCAGGAAGTGTTGGCAGCCATCTTGTGACTCGGTAACCGAGTCACAAGAAAACAGTGAAAAAACATTAAAAAACAAGAAAAGGGGGCAGGGTAGAAACACCCTGACCCCCTAGGCCTGCTGAGGGGGCCCCACAGGGACCCCCAGGGCCAAAAAAAGCTTTTTTAAATGGCAGAATTCGCGCTGGGTGCGCGAATCCTGCCAAGAAAAAAAAAACGAAGCGCGGAATCCTGCGCTTCGGTATTATTAAGCTCCCGGGTGGGCCAGGTCCCGGGGGCAATCCCAAATTATATAGCGGGGGCCCGCGGGGGCCCCTGCAGCTCCGGGGACCGCCACCTCTCCGGGGCTTCATTGATGATTTGCGGGGGGCACGCAGCCCCCCCCCGCAGCCCCGGGGACCACCACCTCCCCGGGGCTCTAATTTACATAAAATACAATGTGTGTGGGGGGGGGCCTCAAGCCCCCCCACACACCCCGGGGAACACCACCTCCCGGGGCACTAAATATTCTAATTAGGGGGTCCGTTACGGACCCCGGGCCCTGGGGACCACCACCTCCCCAAGGCTTTAGAAATGAAGGGGGGGGGGGACGCGCGGCCCCTTTCCTGGAGCCCTTGATGGCCCTGGGGACCGCCAGCCCCCAGGGCCGGCTCCTGCAATGTCCCGGGGTGCCCACCCCCGGGACATTGCTGTTTGCTATGGCAGGGCAGGAGCATGGCTCCCGCCCGGTCATAGCAAACTCTTGCTTCAATCAAGCAAAGCAGGATTGCTTTTGCACAAGGGGAGCTGCATGTCAGCAGCTCCCCTTGTGCAAAAGCAATGCCGGCTCCCGCAGGAGGCGGGGAGCCGGCGGGACCGTGGGGGCATTGGGGTTCCCCCCACGGTACCCAACGGAGATGCCAGGCCCCGGGGGATGGGGTCCCCGGGGCCAGAAGTGGCCCGGGAGGGGGGCCATGCGGCCCCCCTCCAAATAATTTAATTAAAAAAAAAAAAAAACAAGATTGGCCATGCCCCGGGGAATGGGGTCCCCGGGGCCAAAATTGGCCCCGGGAGGGATGCCACGCGGCCCCCTTCCCGTTTAAAAAAAAAAAAAAATGTATAAATAGGGGTCAGGCCCTGGGGGATGGGGTCCCCAGGGCCCAAAAATAGTAAAAGGGGGGCCACACAGCCCCCCTTCTAAAAAAAAAAAAAAAAGCTGGCATCTCGCCGGAGGCCCCGCCCTGCACCACTCTGCAGACGCGCCCCGTGGCGCGTTCTAAGTTGGGGAATTAATTCCCCTTGAATACTGGGGGTCCCTGGGGGCCAACTAGCCCACCAGGTACCTCCAGTATGCGCCACAGAACTGCGTTGCAGAGAGGCGGTCCGAGGCCACGCTCCTTTTTACACCACTCTGCAAACGCGCCTCTTGGCGCACTGGGGGACCTCAGGACACAAGTGGACTTCATCCCCCGAGCAGCAGTGCGCCAAGAGGCGCATTTGCAGAGTGATGTAAAAAGGGGGCGTGGCCTCGGACCATCTCTCTGCAATCCAGGTGTGGCGCTTACTGGAGGTAGCTGGTGGGCTAGTTGGCCCACAGGGACCCTCAGTATTCAAGGGGACTTAATCCCTCAACTTAGAACGCGCCAGGGGGCGCGTTTGCAGAGTGGTGGAGAAAGGGGGCGTGGCCTTTGTCCACCTCTCAGCAATCCCACTGTGTGGGACTTACTGGAGGTAAGAGGTAGGCTAGTTGGCCCCTAAAGGACCCCCAGCAGCGAAGGGGACTTCAATCCCCATCCAAGAGCGCGCCAGGGAGCACGTTTGTAGAGTGGTGGACAAAGGGGGCATGGCCTGCTCTTCGAACTTAGCAATCCTGCTGTGTGGGACTTACTGGAGGTAATAGGAGGGGTAGTTGGCCCCCAAGGACATCCTTGGGGGCCAACTACCCCTCTTGTTACCTCCAGTAAGTCTCGCACAGTGGGATTGCTAAGACGTCTTCGGAGGCCATGCCCCCCCTTTCTCCACCACTCTGCAAACGCGCCTCCTGGCAGACTACGGGATGGGGGATTGGCGTTGTAAATGCAAAAGTTTTTTACTAATGTTTTTTTGGAGTGGAGTGGATGTACGTTGTGTGTAGTGGAATTATGTGGTATGTTGTGCAGTGAAATTATGTGGATAGAAAGTATGTGGTATTTAGTGTATAGGAATTATGTAGCGTGGGATTGTGTGTTATGGAGAGTAATTATGTGGTGTGGTAGTCTGTGTTGTGGAGTGGTAACCTCAGGTTTAGTCTTCCTCGTTTCCATAGAAGCTCAACTATGAACTCAGTGAGTCAAAAAAAAGATGGAATCACTGAGGAGCACTTGTGGACCTAGTCAGAGGTATGAGCAGGGCCACTGGAATTATGTGACTGTTTGGCTGCACCGACTTTTGCACAATTATACATTTGCTGCATTAGCCACATAATTCATGATCTGCTCCCTAATCTGCAGATTTGAACAAAAAAAGCCTCGTTTCTAGCTCAAACGTTACCAAAAATACAGCGACAAGTGTTACAGAGTGGTGGAAGGCCCTTTGCAAACTTAGAATGGTCACCTGTTACTTATTGCTAAATGTGGGTGTTAAATTGGTACTAATGGTGTGCAAGCCACTCTTGCTTCCCTCTGCGCCTCTCTTGCTTCTTTCTGCACGTTTCTTTCTTTTTCTGCACTTCTCTTGACCCCATTCTGCAAATCTCTTGTACTTTCTGCACCGCTCTTCCCTGTTTCTGCACGTCTGTTGCCTCTTTCTGCACGTCTGTTGCCTCTTTCTGTACCCCCTCATGTCTTTCTGCACCCTTTTTGCCTCTTTCTGCACCTCTATTCCTTCTTTCTGCACTTCTTTTGTTTCTTTCTGCATCAGTCTTGCTTCTTTCTGCACTTCTGTTGCTTCTTTCTGCACCTCACTTGCCTTTCTGCACCTCTATTGCCTCTTTCTGCACCTCTATTGCCTCTTTCTGCACCTCTATTGCCTCTTTCTGCACCTCTATTGCCTCTTTCTGCACCTCTATTGCCTCTTTCTGCACCTCTATTGCCTTTCTGCACTTCACTTGCCTTTCTGCACCTCACTTGCCTTTCTGCACCTCTATTGCCTCTTTCTGCACCTCTATTGCCTCTTTCTGTAACTCTCTTGCCTCTTTCTGTAACTCTCTTGCCTCTTTCTGTAACTCTCTTGCCTCTTTCTGCACCTCACGTGCTTCTTTCTGCACCCCTTTTGCCTGTTTCTGCACCCCTCTTCCCTCTTTGTGCAACTCTCTTGCCTCTTTCTACACCTCTCTTCCCTCTTTCTGCACCACTCTTGCCTCTTTCTGTACCTCTGTTCCTTCTTTCTTCACCTGTCTTGTCTCTTTCTGCACCCTTCGTGCCTCTTTCAGCACCTCTGTTGCTTCTTTCTGCAGTTCTCTTCCTCTTTCTGCACCCCTCCTGTCTTTCTGTACCCCTCTTGCCTCTTTGTGCACCTCTGTTGGTTCTTTCTGCACCCCTCTTGCCTCTTTTTCCACCTCTGTTGGTTCTTTCTACACCACTTTTGCTTTGTTCTGCACTTCACTTGCCTCTTTCTATACCCCTCTTGCCTCTTTCTGCACCTCTGTTGGTTTTTCTGCACTGCTCTGGCTTCTTCCTGCACCTCTGTTCCAAATTTCTTCATCCCTCTTGCATTTTTCTGCACCCCTTTTGCCTGTTTCTGCACCTCTCTTGCCTCAGTCTGCCCACCTGTTCCCTCTTTCGGTACCTCTTTTGCCCGTTTCTGCAGTTCTCTTGCCTCCTTCTGCAGTTCTCTTGCCTCCTTCTGTACCTCACTTGCCTCTTTTTGCACCTCTGTTGGTTCTTTTGCACTGCTCTTGCAAATTTCTGTACCCCTCTTGCCTTGTTCTGCACCCCTTTTACCTGTTTCTGCACCCCTCTTGCCTCCATCTGCACCTCTGTTGCTTCTTTCTGCACTCCTCTTGACTCTTTCTGCACCCCTGTTGTCTCTTTCTGCACTCTTCTTCCCTCTTTCTGTATCTTTCTTGCCCGTTTCTGCATCTCAGTTGCCTGTTTCTGCACTTTGCTTGCTTCTTTCTACACCTCTGTTGCTTCTTTCTGCACCCCTCTTGCCTCTTTCTGCACCAGTCGTCCCTGTTTGTACAACTCTCTAGCCTCTTTCTACACCTCTCGTCCCTCTTTCTGCACCACTCTTGCCTCTTTCAGCACCTCTGTTGCTTCTTTCTGCACTCCTCTTGCTTCTTTCTGCACTCCTCTTCCTTCTTTCTGCACCCCTCGTGCCTCTTTCAGCACCTGTTGCTTCTTTCTGCACCCCTCTTGCCTCCTTCTGCACCGGTTGCCTCTTTCAGCACCTGTTGGTTTTTCTGCACTGCTCTTGCTTCTTTCTGCACCTCACTTGCCTCTTTCTGCACTTCTCTTGCTTCTTTCTACACATCTGTTGCTTCTTTCAGCAATTCTCTTGCCTCTTTCTGCACTTCTCTTCCTTCTTTTTGCACCCCTTCTGCCTCTTTTTGCACCACTCCTGCCTCTTTTTGCACCTCTGTTGGTTCTTTCTGCATTCCTCTTCTTTCTGCACCTCACTTGCCTCTTTCTGCACCTCTGTTCTCTGTTTCTGCATCTTTCCTGCCTGTTTATGCACTTCTGTGCACCTCTGAGTTAGAGGTAGTTTTAATGCCCCTGCCCTATTATGTACTAGGGCCTTACAGGGGAGATCATGCCAATCACAGGGGTACCCCAACCCATAGTGTACACTAGTGTATGGAGGTGTTTTCACTGTATTCTAAGTGTCTTTCAGCATAGCACTAGCTCCAGGCCTGGTTAGGCAGAGTCAGTTACCACCAGTAGCAGTCAGTAAAAAGTTGGGGGCACAGGATGACACTGCAACAATGCCTTTTTCTGCACCTCTGTTGGTTCTTTCTGCTTATCTCTTGCTTCTTCCTGCACTTTTCTTCGTCTTTCTGGACTTCTGTTGCCTCTTTCTGTATTTCTCTTGCTTCTTTCTGCGCCTTTCTTCCTCTTTCTGCACATGTCCTACCTCTGGAGGCATAGTTAGAAATTAGCATTTAAAAAACCTTTGAAATTCACTGAAAAAACCATAGGTTTCAGGGACGTTATAGTTTGAAATTAGCATTTAAAAAAACCTTAGAAATTCACTAAAAAAAACACAGGTTTCAGGGACGTTCTAGTTAGTTGGACATTTCACTCGTACAAAACCAGAGAAATTCGGCCGTTATAGTTAGTTCAGCTAACTATAACTCGCGCCCCCGCAATGCACTGCTGATGTCACATATTACATCATTCATGACATGGTCAGTGACATCACGGATGACATCATCCAGTGACAGTGTTTCTGTAAACTTTAAATATGTTTTATATGTATATATGCCAAGGTGTATTGAAGAATGAGTGGGTGTATAAGTGTCTGAATGGATGATTTAGTAGGTGTGTGTGACTGACTGTATAAGTGAGTGATTAAATGTGTCTTACTGAATGCATGGGTTAGTGACTGATACAGACATTCACACAGTTCAGTTTGTCAGTTGGTGTGTAAGCGGTTGCATGGGTTGGTGAGTAGCTAAATGAGGGTCTATATGGGTTATTGATTGGTTGTCTGAGTATCTGGATGGGTGCCTGTGTGGGTGGTGTGGGTGGTGTGGGTGATTCACTGGGTGTATGGGTTCAAGAGTACATCTCTGAAGGGCTGTATGGGTGGGTGAGTGTATGTATGTATGGGTGCATTGGCGAGTGTTTAGATGTCTCAGTGGTACATGTGTGAGTAACTACATATGTGAAAGGCAGTATATGTGAGTGTTGGAGTATATAAATGACAGAGTGAGTGATTGTGAGAGTGGCTGTATGGATGAGTGTGTGCTTGTATTAGTTATTGAATAAGAGTGTAAGTATGTGTTAGTATATGTTTGAGTAAGTGAGGTGGTGTGTGTATAACTGTAGGTGAGTAAATGGGAGTGGGATTGATTCTTTGCATGACTGACTAGGTGTGTGAGTAACTCTATGGATGAGTGGCGGTGTGAGAGTGTCTGTATAGATATGTGAGTGCATATGATAGTGCTGTATTGATGGTTAACAGCATGTATGAGTGACTGTATGGGTGAATGAGTGGATGTGTGTGTAGACCCAAGAATCAGTGAGTGGGTATGTAGTAACTGGTATTGGTGTGTCTATGGTTTCGAAAATGGTAGTCTGTATTTTAGAGTGGGTGTATCAAAGGTTATATTAGGGTATGAGGAGGTGCATCAGATTATCACGTGGATGATGTCATCAGTGATGTCAATTCAAAATAAGCTTTATTCGATTTTAGTCGTTAAAATCACAAAAGCATACAAGTTCATAAAAACAAGTAAAAACATTTGATATATACTTTAAGTCAAAACGTGTGGATGTTATCACACTCGCAATAAAGATAAGCCAGTTTAACTAACCTACGGAGTGCCGGTTCCACTTCTTTGGAGAAATTGAGGCGCTTGTATGAGAATATATATATATTTCCAAGATTCCTTCGCTGCTTTGCACGCTCCTGGCACGGTGAGAGAGTTCACGGCACGACAGAGGTAAATTTTTTATAGAGTGTTTATTTTCCACACCATAGTGCAATTCAAACAATTGAGGACGGTCTACGCGTTTCGGCTCCCAGCCTTCTACTGGACCAGAGACCTCCTGTCTAGAACGTCTCTTAAAGTGCTCAAGTCCTCAGTCCCTCGTTGCTTTTTACTGCTGTTCAATTAGTAGACTGCTAATCCTCACATATAAACAGTTACAATTTTCATCAGCCATATGGCGTGTCATCTGCAAAGTACATTCATTTGCTTTTAGAAAGTGCAAGAATATTTTTATGAAAGTCAGAAAGCTTTATATATATATATATATATATATATATATACATACACACACATACATACACACACACACACACATATACGCTGTGTTTAATTCTTTCACTTATTGGTGAAGCAGTTGGCTGGGCCAATATGTACTATCACATTTACGCACCATCACACAATGGGTAAAACCCTTTGATACATCAGTTCCCCTTTTTCTAACAAGTTTGTATTTATAGGAGGTCAACTGCCAAACACCCCAGGCTTTAAACATTCAATGCAAGGTGCAGTCACTGGTACCTATGAAAAGAGTAGTCACCATGCATATGGGATAGTGGTGTAAATATGACAACACAAGACTTTCCACTTATCAACAAAATTCATAGCTGCAAGGTGTCCCATTGTTATGTGTGATAACTTCAGCTAATTCTGTTTTGTTTCCCAACCGCACTTTACTTCTGGGTGTTTAAGACCACAGTTTCAATGTTAACAGCAAAATGTCAATTCCCTGAATAAAATGTGATGTTTGTTAAAAGGACAGGACTGACAAGTGAAACATTTACCATGGGGACACTTGGCAGCTATGAATGTCCCCGCAACAGCAGCACCACCTTAATGTGGTCAGACAAAGAGCAGAGAAAAGCTGTGATGAGCGATGCTTAAAACATGAACTTTCAGATGGCTTGGAATGCAGGGCTACAAATGAATCTGTTGTAATTCAACATTTGAAAGATTTCAAAAGGTTCTATGCTGTTGGCAGGTAAAGACACCGCAACGTCATAGAATTATGTACGGAGTAGGTGAATGACCCCCAAATTAAAACATTTGATTAGAGCACTCTTACTTTTTTAGTCCAAAAGCAGTATTTTAAACCAGACATAGTCCTGAGAGAGAGTAAGAGGTAATGATATGTGAAAGAGGTTAATGAGATTTAAGAGAAAGGGCAATACACAAACATGCTTATCAAGTTTAACCTAAGTCCATTGGACACACCGCCAGTAGAAAGATCCTACATGTCCTGCACTACTTATCCTTTAAATTAAATATGTGCTTTATAAAAATCACTGCAAAAAAAAACAAACAAAAAAAAAAAACCTTTGCAACACTGGAAAAACCCTGTTTTTTTATTTTGGGGCAAGGCAGCTGAATAAACAGTCATAAGCACTGATTTCAATAGGTTTGTAAAACACTGAGAAAACACCACTGAAATCCACAAAAAATAAACAATGGAAACTGGACAGCCTCCCCAAATGAGCGGCAGGTTACAGTGGGATTCGAAGATCCTGGGATCTGAGAATTAACTGCAGTATTCAAGGATCGAGCAGTCTTCAAAATATACACCCAGGCCATGGCCAGGTGCTTGGCTCTCCTCCTTGTTAATGAGAGGATGCCTCTGCTTTGGCTCTGCTCTTCCCCTGTGTTCTTAATTCTATGTCAGGACCGGAGGCTCCGATTATGCTTTTCTTCCTTCGCTTTATTTTCTATAAACACACAGCATCCAGAAAAGCAATAAAACTACTTTTTTCAACAAAATAGTGAAAAAAACGATCTCTTTTCAACTAGAAAAACGACCAAAGTTCGCTTTATAAACATCAACTCCCATAAGTCCATAGGGTAGTGCTGAAACCAAGTCCTTCCACAATGTCCATGACTGCTAGAAAGCTCCTCCATCTTGTCTAACCCTCCTCTTTCTTCGCTGCTTTGCAGCCAGTTGAGTAGTTTTTCCTATCTTCCTTGATTTCCCTTGTGATTTCGATGTATTTGTTCCCATTCTTGTGACCCCGGGACACGTTGATCAACCGGGTGTCCGGGGGACTTGGTATGGTCTTTAAATTGTTTATTTGAACTGTTTCTTTATTGCAGATTCCCGACGGCCGCAGGAGCGTTCTCGCTCCTACGCGGCCGCAACCCTTTGCTGCGGTGTCAACGAACACCGCTAGGGGGAGCTCGCAAGTCTCGTTGGCTTCGTGACGCGGTTCCCTCAGTCGAGGAGCCGCGTTGCGCGACCAACAACACCGCGAGCCTTGTCCCCTACCGCCACACTCTGACGCCTGCAGTGGCTGTATTTCCCCTTTTCTTTGCCATATTACGCCCCGCTGGGGTCTGTATAGCGGCGTCGCCGCGTAAATCGCCTGCGGGCAGGTTTTTTGTGCACAGGTAAAACAGTCTCCTTCTTGATTTTTCTGAGTGCGCGCGCGAGGTGGCGGTTGTGTCCCGGTCAGCCTGCCTGAGGGACTGCGCGCATTAGAGGTTTGTGCCCTCCATAGCGGTTTTGCCCCGCGCCAAAAGCCTGCAGTCCTTTGGTCTGCCCAAAAGTTGCTCCTGGTGCCCCCAGGCCAGTTACCTACCTCTTTCCCTTTGATCATCCTCTGGGTGGTCTTTTCGTTTCTGCTGCAGGGTGTAGGTTCCTGTTTAAACACCTCAGAATGGAAGGGGATTACTATGAGGAGGAAGAAGTACAGCAGTACCTTCCTGATGATGACTTCTTTGACGCAGTTGATAATTCTATTTACAAATGCGTCAATGAAGTCATGGGCCCCATGGAAGAACGGCTTTCAAATCGCATTGTGGCAGAGTGCGCCAAGTTGGCGCAAGCTCACCTGGGGACCCCGGGTCCCACCAGCACGGTACCCCCAGGGGAGGGTCCACCGGCCCCGAAGAAATGCCGCAAGGAGGGTGGCCCCGAGGGGTCGCAGGGGGTGGACAAAGATGCCTTTGAGCGCCTTCGTAGCGCATTCTTAGCTAAGACAGTTGATCCCCCCCTCGGCCCCTCTGGCGGCTCCTGTTCCTCCCGTCTCCCCCCCCCTCCCACCTCCCTGTCCGACGATGGGGCTTCACCGGAGGACACGGACGACGAAGAGGGGTCTTCGCGGTCCTGGCGCCCGGCCAGCTCCTCTGACGCTTTGCCACAGGACAGCTCAGGGATGCTGGACCCAGATGAGATAATCCATCCGCGGTCGGCAGCCTGGGCGCCTGGGGACAAGGTGGCCAAGTTTGTGCCGGGTCGCCTCCGCAAGCCCCTCGAGAAGGAGGCCAGGGGGTGTTTGAGAGCGGAGTGTCCACGTCCCAGTCTAGAGGGGAAGGTAGCCTGCACCCCAGAACTAGACTCGAAGATGGCCACATTTCTAGCTAAGCACGTAAAGGACCCTCGCAAGGGTATTGACCGCTCCTGGCGTTCTTGTCAGGATAAAATCCTGGACGCCATAGGTCCCCTCACAAAAATATTGGATATGGCGGAGCAGGCGAAGGTGACGGGCTCCGCCATATCCCCCGACGACCTGTCGAACTGGGCGCAGCGGGCGATCATCTTCTTAGGAAACGCCAACTGCGCCCTGTCGACGGAGCGTCGGCGTTCACTGTTGATCAAACTGGATCCGAAGCTAGGCGATTTAGCCTCCTCGGAGGCAGGGGCAGTGGCACAAGGGGGCCTCTTGGTGATCCTTTTGTCAAGGAATTGGGGAAGTTTGTGGCCACATTCACCTCGTTGGACAAGGCCCAGTCCAACATCAAGAGGGTCTTTCAGCCACGTTTCTCCCAAGGGGCCGGTCGCGGTAGGGGCCGCGCGACCGGCCGTGGTGGCCAGCAGAACCCGGGTGTAGGGGACAAGGCACCGGCCAAGGACAATACCACACCTCAGCCAACTTCAACAACATTTATCCCACGAGGGGACAGCGCTTCCGTGGCCGAGGCAACTTCAAAGGCAATGTCGGCGGCAGTGGACCTACCGGTAACTGTCATTTCGGCAGATCAGGTTTGCGTCGGAGGCCGATTAGCGGCCTTCCAGGACGCTTGGGCGCAGATCACAACAGATGCTTGGGTGCTACAAACCATTCGGGGTTTCATATCGAATTTTACAATCAACCGCGTCAGGAAAGGTTTCCGCGACCCATCGCCTTCTCCGAGGCGGATGTCCAGCTGGTGGACAGAGGTGGCCGAATTGCTCCGGAAAGGGGCTATTTGCCGCACAGGCTTGCACCCCAACGGGTTTCTCAGCAAAAAATTTTTGGTGGACAAAACCGATGGGGGCCGGCGTACAGTAATCAACCTCAAAGAGTTCAACGGGTGGTTGGTTTACCGGCAGTTCAAGATGGAGGGTATTCACCTCCTCCAGGATGTCCTTCTCCCGGGCGACTGGTTGGTCCGGCTGGATCTCAAGGATGCCTACCTGGTAGTTCCCATCAATCCACCTCATCAGAGGTTCCTCCAGTTCAACTGGAAAAATCAGATTTACGAGTTCACCGCCCTTCCGTTCGGACTTTCTTCGGCACCTTGGTGTTTCACGAAGGTGCTCCATCCGATGGTGGAGTTCCTAAGAGGCCAAGGGATCCGAATGATCGTCTATCTGGACGACATTTTGCTGATGGCGCAGTGTCCCACGAAACTGATGCAGCAACTCCGGCAGGCGGTCTCCCTCCTACAGGGGTTAGGTTTTGTTATCAACGACGGCAAGTCAGTCCTCGCTCCGGCTCAGAGTGTAGTGTTCCTCGGGTTTGTCGTGGAGTCAGTCCACTCATCCTTAAGTCTACCATCCCGGAAGATGACAAAAATTCGACATGTGCTGAAGCAAACTATCTCCAAGTCTCATACCTCTCTCCGGCAGATCGCCAGGGTGGTGGGCCTCCTGTCTTCGTCCATCCAGGCAATCTTCCCGGGTCCCCTTCATTACCGGGCTTTACAACGCCTCAAAGCACACCATCTCAGGAGAGGCCTATCGTACGATCAGATGGTCCCCCTTTCAGAGGAGGTCAAAGAGGAAATGTCGTGGTGGCTGACGCACATGGAGGCCTGGAACGGCCGGGCGATATTTGGGTCGGTTCCGGACCTAGTGATAGAATCCGACGCGAGCAGGTCAGGTTGGGGCGCCCGTTGCGGGAGTTCTCCACCGGAGGCGTCTGGTCATTAGACGAGCAGCGGTTACACATCAATTGCTTGGAACTCCTGGCAGGATCGTTCGCAGTCCGCTGCTGGACCAGAGACAAGGTGCGGTCATGTGTCCTACTAAAGATGGATAATGTCTCGGCGGTCCGCTACCTCAACCATCTCGGAGGTCCTCGTTCCCGCGCCCTAGCGAACATGGCGAAGGAGTTTTGGGACTATTGCCGAGCCCATCATGTTTCGGTGACAGCGGAATATCTGCCGGGTCAAGCCAACCAGGTAGCAGACTGGCACTCCAGGTATCCGAGAGATTCCAGCCAGTGGAAGCTGGACAGCCAGGTCTTTCGTGGTTGAGGGACCTATGGGCCCCGTTCTCGGTGGATCTGTTTGCATCTCGCCTAGATCACCAGCTCCAGTGCTTTTTCAGCTGAAGGCCGGACCCTCTGGCGGCAGCGACAGATGCGTTCCTCCAAAACTGGAGTCGGGAGAAGGGTTATGCCTTTCCTCCCTTCTCGATGGTGTTGAGGTCGGCGGCTCAAATTCGCCGTCAGATGCCGGAGGTGGTGATGGTGACCCCATATTGGAGGTCCCAAGTGTGGTTTCCAGTTCTTCTGAAACTTTCTTGGGATTTTCCAATCCTACTTCCCCTGTTTCCTCATCTCCTGCTCAATCCGGAGGAAGAGCTTCACCACCTCCTCACCCAGGGCTCTCTCCGCCTCATGGCATGGCGGCTTTCCGGTGACGCTGGTCGCTCCCGGGACTTACGGGACCGGCTGAGACTCTCCTGTCAAAGGCCTGGGCACACAGTACCTCGAAACGCTACCGCTCAGCCTGGACCAAGTGGATGCGTTGGTGTCTTCAAAGGGGTCTGGATCCCATGGTCGCCGGCGTCGTTCCGGTTCTCAACTTCTTAGCGGAACTGGCAACAGACGGCCTGGCGTACCGTTCTATTAACGCGGTGCATTCCACCATCTCGGCGGCTCATTGCCCAATCGACGGCGCCCCTATTGGGGGACATCCTTTCGTCTGTAGGCTCCTGAGGGGCATTCGTCTCTCATTGCCCCCCCGAACCGCTGTATTCTGTCCTATGGGACGCCAATTTGGTTCTGAATCTATTCCTCTCTTGGCAGCCCAACGAGTACCTTCCTTTGAAAGAAATTTCGGCCAAGTTGGCCATGCTGTTATGCCTGGTTTCTTGCTGCAGAGTGTCAGACGTCCGGGCGCTGGATGTCTCAGCGAGTGTTTTTTCCCCGGAGGGGGTTACTTTTACAGTGGGACGCCGTACTAAGTCCTCTTCACGAACAATTTCATATCCAGCCTTTCTAGATGTTCCCAAACTGTGTGTGGTAAACTGTCTCAAATCATATGAGGATATGACACTTGAATTTCGCCCTCCGGGCGAGCAACAGCTTCTTATTGCTTTAAGGAAGCCGCACAAAGCAGTCTCCTCACCCACTATAGCTAGGTGGGTAAGGTGGATCATGCAAGAGGCGGGTATTGACACAAAACAGTTCGGTGCTCACTCAGCTAGGGGCACGATGGCATCTAAAGCTTTTGCCCTGGGAGCCCGTTTGGAGGACTTGATGCGCGCCGCGGATTGGTCGTCGGATTTCACCTTTAAGCGGTTTTATTTCAAACCGGTTGTGGACATTGCTCAGTTGGTGGTAAGTAAGCTTTGAACTAGCATAATCGGAGCCTCCGGTCCTGACATAGAATCGAAATTTGCCTAGCATAGTAACGGTAAGTTTCAATTATATTAAGGACACGGAGGCGAGGATTATCCCTGCCAGAGCACGAGAGTGTGCGACCCCCCCGTACCTACGCAAGTAACCAGATTTTAAGGTTTTCAGGGACATAGAATGTCTTGTCTCTTGTATTACTTAATGTTGCCTTTGCCATGATGTTGGAGTTTTAATTTCGGGATAGGGATCTCGAGTGATCTCACGTACACATTTTTCTTATGTTATAGGAAATGACGGGGCCAAACAAGACCAGTAACGTTCAGGCGTGACTCGCGCAAAGAAAGAGGAGGGTTAGACAAGATGAAGGAGCTTTCTAGCAGTCATGGACATTGTGGAAGGACTTAGTTTCAGCACTACCCTATGGACTTATGGGAGTTGATGTTTATAAAGCGAACTTTGGTCGTTTTTCTAGTTGAAAAGAGATCGTTTTTTTCACTATTTTGTTGAAAAAAGTAGTTTTATTGCTTTTCTGGCTGCTGTGTGTGGTTTTAGAAAATAAAGCGAAGGAATCAAAGCATAATCCTCGCCTCCGTGTCCTTAATAGAATTGAAACTTACCGTTACTATGCTAGGCAAATTTCGATTCTCCAGCTGAGATAACCTTCAAGTTCGACGCCAACTAACCTTCTCAGACGTTTTTGCTTGCGGCAAATGTTAGAACCACTTCTGCAGCGTCATATCAAAGAATTTCCTTGCATCCATGGAACTCATCAGCCACTTCTAGTATGATCATCGGAGGCCTCTAATTAGTGATTAACTAGGGACAGTTAGATTTGTTTGTGTGGACTGTGTTGGATTCTTGGACTGCCGTTTGTGCCTTCATACTGGAACTTTGTCTCTTGGGCCTTCGGAGAGTTATTAACAAATCCAGAATTAACCTTTGTTTCTGTTCGGTGCCTCAAGTGATAACGACATCGGGAAGGACCAGTCTGATAATGGTTCTCCAAGCTTTTGCAAGATAAAGGTAGTGTGCCAAAAATACATTGACTGTTTACTACAATGCACCAGCTGCTAGAGTGTTTTTATTGTTGTGAAATCAATGGAAAATTAAAAACTGAATGCAACTGAAATTGATGTAGGAACAGATCATAATAATAGGCTTATATTCTGTTTAATACAAAAGAGACATCATTCGTAAGCAACTGCAGGACACCTGAGAGAGCCCCCATTTGAGGAGTCGAGCTGTGTGGTTACAACCCAATGATGTCTCCGGAGTGCCCTCTCTCTTCACCATCCTGGGTGTGTTCAGCACTTTCGACCGGGAAGAACACTGGTCGTCCAAAGTAATTCCAGCAGCAACGTTCAGATCTACAGGTTATTGGTAACATGACTCTGACCGGTCTGCTGACAGCTCGGTCATGTTGTGCTAACCACTTGTATTTGCTGCTCACTCTTCGGACTCCAAAGTATGCCAATTATGGACCCATGAGTGTAAGCAACTGGTGAGCTACGCTCTGTCAAACATGTTCCATGGGAAAAATGTTTCCCCTCACATTTTGTGGGTATGTTTGTTTGTTTATTGAGAATGGATGATAGTCCCTGGGGTTGGGGACGTCGGTGTGGCCTGCTGGGGTGATTTCTCTCTGAAATTAACACGCAGAGTTAACACTTTATATGCTTTACAATATAGGCTAGAACAATAAACAGGGAATACTCTGAGGGGCTCTTTTAAATATGCTCACTATGATACTTCTGCTTTTGAAGTCTCTGATGTTTAATAAATGGTTACTCTTTAAAGTCCAATTCACACAGACGATGCACTGCAGATGAAGCTCAGGTAAGGAGGAGTTCTACATTATTTAATAACATACGATAATATATTTGGGCCAAATTAAGATGACACTGTTTTATTTGCAACCCTCACACTGACTACTACTATTTGGGTGGATGATTTCAACCTGAGATAGGCAGGGGTTTTATTTGTGTACTAGAGCCCAGATTCGATAATACTGTTTATTTCCCAAGCCAATTCTAAAACTACATTGGCTCAGTGAAAAACCTGAACTTACTTTGTGCTAGTGAATTGCAGGAGGCATGCTAATGGGAGGACTATAGTGTACTGATCCCGTTTTGCTGTTCCTCATGCATACACCAGGACTGTTCCGATACGGATCGATTGGGAGTACTATGGACTAATATTTGCTGTTCAGTGTGTTCCAGGACTATTTGACAGTTAAACTCCAGGACTGCACCTCTGCATACCACAGGAGAGTATAAATCTTAATATTTTGACACCAACGTGGGGTCCCCAAATGGATTCCGAATGGCTTGAGAGGATTTGGGACCCTGTTTATTGACTAAGGTGGGTATAACAAAATTCAATTGAAATGGAGCTTGCTTCTTTGGCTGGGCAAATTCAGGAACTGGAAAATAGTGGCGCAAGCCCCCACCCTCTACAGGTACAGATGAGAGTACTGTTGAGTTCTGTGCTATGAAAAGCCATTATATAACCATAAACTGACCAACTGTGCCACCATAAAAACGCTAAATAGGGAATAGTACCAAAAGAGATATAAGAAGGATAGTGCACATGCATGGACAATAAGGATAAGTTACTTACCTGTAATCCTAGTTCTCTTCCAGGGGTATACTCATCAAAGTCATAAGCACTGAATAATCTCCGCCCACGTGCGGGATCCCGGAGCATATAGAACTATATGTATATATACACACATATATGTGTATGCTCGGTCCCACAAGTGTATAACACTTCTGAAACACACACATACATATGTATATACATATAAACATGCAGCCTAAAACTGTTCCAATAGGGCAAACCGCCAAAATTACATAGGTTTCTCTTGTATGAAAATAATTCCCTAAATACATTTTGTAATAGAGAACATACACTGTAATAGTATCATACAAGAATCCTTTATTTTCAGAAAAGGAAAACAGGTAATTGCAGGCAGTTGGCCCATAGGCTGCATAGATAAATATATATCATAGTACAGTAAGAAATCTGGCACCTTGCCTTTATGGCTTCCAAGATTCTGGACACCGTGCCTTTAAGACCTCCAGGAGCCCCTCTGCTCCCATCATGCACCACAGGTGACAGTTAGGTCAGTTCTTTTTACGGTTGTACTAAGTTGTATCACCCTGAGTATAAGATGCACAACACACAGTATTGTACCATAATTGCTCGTCCGGGAGGCGGGAGGGTTGCTTATGACTTTGATGAGTATACCCCTGGAAGAGAACTAGGATTACAGGTAAGTAAGAAAACAAGTTACTTACCTGTAACTTTGGTTCTCCAGTATTGGAAGCTTTCATAGATTCCCATGCTTGAAATCATTCCCGTCGTCGAGATGGGAGTCTCTGTAAATATAAAATAGTAGTAAATAACCATTACAAAGAGAAACAGGCCTAGGCCTAATCCCATTTTTGCAACCAGACCATGTCTTTTTGTAAAAGAGACCAAAAAGAACAGGCAGCCAATAAGAGCAGCCTCACCCTCTAGAACCTTGGTGAAAGAACCTCAGCTCCTCAGATTTTCGTATACGTTGTGAAATAATCACACAGAGAGATGCTGAGCTTTCCCAGGGGAGGAGGGTGGGTCGCATGGGAATCTATGAAAGCTTCCAATACTGGAGAACCAAAGTTACAGGTAAGTAACTTGTTTTCTTACTCCAGTATTGGAGCTTTCATAGATTCCCATGCTTGGAATAAGAGTAGCTAGCAGTAAACATACACATTTTGTCATAAAGCATAACCCTTTGATAAACGTTTGTTAAAACATACTTCTACATTAATAATATGCAGAGAGATAGTTACGAATGAACATGCAGTACACAGGGTAATAGTAAATGAATTCAGAAACAAGATAAAATGTGTAAAAGCTGAAAAGCAGGAAGGAGGGATGCAAAGGAAAGCTCACCACTCATTGGAAGAGGTTCCTCAGGACTGCCTGGCCCACAGCTGTGTCATCTCGCAGTGAAGCGTCCAGGCAGTAATGTTTAGTGAACGTGTGAGTGCTGCTCCAAGTCGCAGCCCTACAAAAGTCTTTAATCTGGACACCAGCAAACAGAGCCGTCGAGGATGCCACAGACCTTGTAGAATGCGCCCGGACTCTACCCTCCAGGGGTTTGCCCATTGCTGTATGACAGTATTGAATAGCGCTAACAACCCACCGAGCTATCCCCTGCTTGGAAAGGGGAAAACCCTTACGGGGAGCGCTGAATGACACAAAAAGTTGAGAAGATTTACGGAAGGGCTTAGTCCGGTCCAAATAAAACTTCAAGCACCTCTGTACGTCCAGAGAATGAAGAGCTCTCTCAGCAGGAGAAGAAGGCTGAGGAAGAAGGTCTTAAGAATTACTGGCTCGTTGAGATGAAAAGTAGAAGGCACTTTAGGAATGAATTTAGGATTAGTTCTCATGATGACTGTATTGTTCTTGAACTGAAGGAAAGGCTCCTGAATTGTAAGAGCCTGCAACTCTCCAATTCTCCTGGCTGAAGTGAGTGCTAGCAACAGAGCTAGTTTCCAGGAGAGGAACTTTAGATCCGTTCGATGAATGGGTTCGAATGGGTGTCTCATCAATTGAGAAAGAACCAGGTTCAAATGCCACGTAGGAGGTGGAGGTCTCACTGGCGGAAACACCCTGAAGAGGCCCTTGAGAAATTGCTTAACAATTCTGGCTGACCAAAGAGAAGGCCCAGATGAGGTGCGCCGAAAGCGAGAAACCGCTGCTAGGTGTACTTTAATGGAAGAATGAGCCAGACCTGCCTTAGCCAGATACAGGAAATATGGAAGTACGTGGTGTGGCTGCGACAAGAAAGGATCCAACCCTGCACCCTGACACCAGATGCAGAATCGTTTCCATTTCAAGCGGTAAGTCTTGTTAGTGGAAGGAGCTCTCGCCTGCGAAAGGACATCCTTAACCTCCTCCGGAAGATCTAAGTCAAGAAATTCTCGCTGCTCAGGAGCCATGCTGAGAGCTGTAACGAGCGAGGATCTGGGTGCCAAACCTGACCCTGAGACATCGTGAGGAGGTGTGGAATCTGCTGCAGTGGTTGAGGACGATCCAAGGAGAGAAGGTGAAGTTCGGTGAACCAGAACTGCCTCGGCCATGCTGGAGCTATGAGGATCATTCTGCACGGTTCTGCTTTCACCTTCATGAGCAACCTGGGAATTAGCGGAATGGGGGGAAAAGCGTATACAAATGCGCCTGACCAGGCGATCGAAAGCGCATTCCCCAGCGACCCTCGATGGTATAGCTTGCTGGCATAAGACAGGCATTTCCTGTTCTCTGGTGTGGCAAACAGGTCTATGGAGGGTCTGCCCCACCGGCGAAAGACTCCCTCCAGCGTAACCTGATCCAGCTCCCACTCGTGGGTGACAGATTTCAGCCTGCTGAGCCTGTCCGCTTTGTCGTTGAGCACTCCGGGCAAATGTTCTGCTTTCAGAGAAAGCTTGTGCAGGATAGCCCACTTCCAAATCGCCTGGGCTTCTTGTGACAAGGGAAAGGACCTGGTGCCGCCTTCCTTGTTGATGTAATGCATGGCTGTGGTGTTGTCCGTCCGGACAAGAACCGACAACCCCTGCAATCTTGGAAGAAAAGCTTGAAGAGCTAGACGAATCGCTCGTAGCTCTAAGAGGTTGATGTGTAGGAGGCGATGTTCCGGAAGCCAATGACCACTGACCTGCAGATCTTGCAACACTGCGCCCCAACCCTCCAGAGAGGCATCCGTCGTCACCAATTGAGGCGCTGGAGTGTTTACGAAGGATAGACCTTGGGATAAATTCTTTTTCCTTGTCCACCAGAGGATGGCTTGCTTCATGGCGGGAGTGATCACTAGCTGGTCGTCGAAGGAACCGCTCACCTGCTTCCACTGCAAGTTCAGGTGCTCCTGCAAGGACGCATTCTCAGTCTGCAGTGAGGTATTAAGGGAATGCAGGAGGACATCATCCCTAGAAGGGATTTGAAACGGCGAACAGAAAGACACTTTTTCTTCGCACTAAATGAGCCATGGAGATTAGATTTCTTTGTCTCTCCAGAGATGGAAACACCTTGTTGAGAGATGTGTTTAAAACCGCTCCCAGAAACTGAACCTTCCTGGACGGGCGGAGAGAAGACTTGGCGTTGTTGAGAGTCAGGCCCAGATTGGAGAAGAGACCAGTGCAAGCGTCGACCGCTTCCTCTGCCGCCTCCCTGGACGAGGCCTTTAGTAACCAATCGTCCAGGTAGGGAAAAGACCGGGAAATGCTGCTTCCTGAGGAAAGCTGCTACTGGTGCCAGCACCTTGGAGAAGACTCTCGGAGCTGAGCGAAGACCAAACGGCAGCACTTTGAACTGGAAATGGCTCTTGGCAACTGTAAACCGTAGAAACCTCCTGTGGGCCGGATGAATGGGGATGTGGAAATACGCATCCTCGAGGTCGAGAGTGGCCATAAAATCTCCAGTGTTGAGAAGACGCAGAATGTCCTGGAGAGACACCATCCGAAAAGATAGCTTTGTGAGATAAGTGTTGAGCTCCCTGAGGTCTAGAATGGGGCGCCATTTCTCCAATGTTTTCTTTACCAGAAAAAATCTGGAATAAAACCCCTTGCCCCTCTGAGAGAGAGGGACCGGTTCTACTGCTCCCTTGACCAGCAGTTGATGGACTTCCAGCCGGAGGAGACGCAGGTGTTTGGCGGAGTTGGCGGCAGGGGCCCTGGATGGTGGAAGATGAATGAACTCTAGGTGTGGCCACTCTGAATGATGTTTAGGACCCAACGGTCTGTTGCTATCCGTTGCCAATTGTGGAGGTATCGAGACACCCTGCCTCCTACAGATGTCTTCGAGGAAGAGGAGGGCACAGCGCAAAGAGCGAGATCGCCGCTATTGCCTCTTAGAGGCGTCCCGTCCGGGACGATTCTGCTTCCCTCTAGTGTTCGATCTAGAGAAAGACGACGTCTGGCCTTGCTTCTGATAAGGACGGTAAGATTGTGGTGTGGAACCATAAAGGAGTACCTCTGCTGTTGGTAGGAGCCCCTGTAGGATGGAGCACCTCTGCCCCTAGCTCCACGGAATGGGGCTTTCTTGTATTGAAGGGTCCCCAAGGACCGAGCAGTTTCCGTATCCTTCTTGATGTTCTGAAGGGTTTCATCTATGTGCTTGCCGAACAACTCCTCACCATCAAAAGGAAGATCCAGGATTTTGTTCTGGATCTCTGGCCGGAACCATCTTGCCTTCAGCCAACCCTGGCGACGAAGCACAGCTGCACCAGCCAGGGACCGTAAAGCCGTTGTGGCGATGTCCATCGCACAATCGATGACCTCAGTGGACGTAATCTCTCCTTCTTGCAAGATCTTCTTTGCTTCAGACTTGGAAGTATCAGACAACTGATCCAGGTAAAGCGAGAGGTCGCACCACATCTGGCGGTCGTACCTTCCAAGAATCGCTAATGCGTTCGCAGCTCTGATGACAAGGCTGGCCATGGAGGAGAATCTTTTACCCGCGTTGTCGAGGCGTCTGCCCTCTTTGTCAGGAGGTGTAGTCAGCAGCGCTGAAGGATTCCTCGACTTCCTCTGCGCTGCTGGCGAAATGACCGAGTCGGGTCTTGGCTGACCAGTCAATGAAGCTGGGCTGTCGTCTGGGGCTTTATATTTTTTGTCCAGACGCGGCAAGACTGGAATCACAGTGGCCGGATTCTTCATGGCCTTAATGCCTTCTTCCCAGACATGAGCCACGATAGGAATAGAGCGCACCGTCTTCCTATTCGGCTCTTTAAAATCATAGAGAAAGCACTCTGTTTGGACTGAGGGCATGGGAAGTTCGAAACGCAGTGATGCTCTCTCCATTAATTTGTGGAAACCCCCAATGTCAGCAGGGGGGGGAATCAATCGGGACAGGAGCCGGAGAAGCGGGATCAGGGATTACATAATCATCCCATTCATCTCCCTGATCTTGTTGTACAAGCTCCCCCTCTTCTTCCTCTGTGGAATCATCCTGGTGTTGATCCGTCGGAGGAAGGACATCAGATGGTGTTGGAAATTGAGTATGCCGCCGAGCTGATGGAGGTGGTGAAACCATCACAGTGGCATACCATACCATACCAAGACATTTATAAAGCGCTCGGCTACCACCAACGGCGGTGTCCCGGCGCTACACAGAGACAAAGGAAGATGAAAAAGAGAAGAAAGGCAGGCTAAGGGAGATCAAAAAGCCAGGTTTTCAGAGCACTCCTAGGCAGGAGGAGGAGGCACAGGTTGAGCCAAGAGGGCGGGTTGTGGAGGCAGAGGATGAGCTGAAAACCTCAGTCGGTAGTCTAAAAGCATCCCCTGTAAATCAGCCAAAAGAGAAGTGGGAACAGACACCATCTCTTGTTGAATGTCCTCTTGGCGTGAAAATGATTGTTCGTATGTCTGATCTTGATAATAATAACCCTCCGAATCAGTGTCCTGACATTTGACTATCAGCTGAGAAGGGCTATTGGCATAGCCAAAATGACTGTCCTCTCCATCCGAGTCCTCCTCCTCATCCAGAAGTAATGCAGGTGGTAAAAAATCCACTTTTCTAGGGGACGTCATGTCTGGCGAAATTTGCTTCCTCCTCACCGAAATGGAAATTTTCCCCGTCGACTATGTCGTCAACAGTCCCGTCGACGTAGAATATAAAATAGTCGTCGACGACAGCGTCGACGGAATCACCGTCGACGGGAGCGGCGTGGACGTGCTGACCGTCGCCGAAACGATGGGCGTCGTCGACAGTCGTCGACGAGATAAGCATTGCCCCTGCTGACGCTCGCCGCCGTCGACGCCACCGTAGACGATATCCTCGTCGGCACCATCGTCGACCTTGTTGAAGTGCTCGTCGATGAGTCCGTCGACACTGGAATGGATGACGACGTCGACACTCCCGTCGACGCCGGAGCACTTTTAGCCTGCGATTTTGGAAGTTTAGTCGACGAGGGCTTGCGCAGCGTCGACAACGAATGGCCACTCTTTCCAGAGGACTGTGAAGAGGGCTTTTTAAAAGATTTGTCCTGGCTATGGACCGTCGCAGGTGGTGTAATTAGTCCTTCCCTCTCCTTTACACCGCAGTGAGGAGATTTGACAGGACCCTGGTCCTCAGACTCCTTCAGGGTCTTTTTTGAGGCCTTAGAGGGGAGACCCACAGATGGTGAAGGGGAACCTCTACCCCTCTTGACTGACCTTCTTGATGAGGCGGCGGAAGACGACTCCTCACTATCACTAGACAGTGGTTCCTTCCTCGACTTCAGCCTGTGGAGCCAGGTTAGCAGGCGACCCTCGCGGTCCCGGAGAGTCTTGGTGGAAAAGGTGCAGCAAATCTTGCACTCCGCAGCTTTGTGGTCCGGGTATAGGCAATATATGCAGTCTTTATGCCTATCCTCACATAAAGCCTCTTCTTGCCACAAGTGGCACAAGCCTTAAATAAAGCTTTCTTTCCTTTATCTGACATTTCCCAAGGATTTTCAAAGAAAACCTGAAGAAAATAGCTGGAAAAAACAGTTGAAAAGAGTTGAAGTAGAGCAAAGCTCGAGGAGACTCCCTTCTGCACAACGTGCGGTAGAAAATCTGAGGAGCTGAGGTTCTTTCACCAAGGTTCTAGAGGGTGAGGCTGCTCTGATTCGCTGCCTGTTCTTTTTGGTCTCTTTTACAAAAAGACATGGTCTGGTTGCAAAATGGGATTAGGCCTAGGCCCGTTTCTCTTTTGTAATGGTTATTTACTACTATTTTATATTTACCGAGACTCCCATCTCGACGACGGGGAATGATTTCAAGCATGGGAATCTATGAAAGCTCCAATACTGGAGTAACTTATCCTTCTCTTCAAGGGGATACTCATCAATAGTCATAAGCACTGAATAGAGTAGCAAGCCCATACCCACTACTTCGCGGACGAGCAAACCAGTACACAAAATATATAACAATGCATCTTAAAATGGAATCAACCAAACAAATTTCTCAACGAGGCTTGCCCAACTTGGGCATCCGCCTGTGCATCAGAGTCCAAACAGTAATGGCGAGAGAAAGTATGAACAGAACGCCATGTAGCGGCTTTACAAATTTCTACTATAGGAACATTTCTAAGGAGAGCCGTGGTAGAGGCTTTTCCCCTGGTAGAATGTGCTTTAGGTTTCCCCTGAAGAGACTGGTTGGCAAGCCAAAGATATGCAAGAGACTATCCACCTAGAGATGGATCTTTTAGAGGCTGCCAAACCGGTATTTATGGAACCATAGTTAACAAACAACCGGTCCGTTTTTCTTAATGACTGTTTTGTCTACATAAAATGTCAGTACCCTCTTGAGGTCTAGGGAATGGAGGGACCTCTCAGGAGGAGTCGTGGGATTGGGAAAAAATGTGGGCAGAGTGATAGTCTGATTGATGTGAAAATCCGAGACAACCTTAGGTAGAAAACTCGGATGGGTTCTTAAAACTACCCTGTTTGCATGGAAAACAGTATAGGGCTCTTTACAGCACAAGGCCTGTATTTCACTAACCCTGCGGGCAGAAGTGATGGCGACTAAAAAGGCAACTTTCCATGACAAGTGCTGCAGAGAAGCCCTGTGAATTGGCTCAAAAGGAGCCGCCATTAATTTTGTAAGGACTATGTTGAGCTCCCAAGGTGGAGAAGGAGATCTCACTGGGGGGTAACCTTCTTTATCCCTTCAAGGAAATCTTTAACCACTGGCATCTGGAAAAAAGAAACCTGTGTAGGGGACTTTCTGTATGCAGTGATTGCTGCTAGGTGAACTTTAATCAAGGAAAACTGCAGGCCAGATTTGGCCAAATGTAGTAGGTATGGCAAGATCACCTGCTCTTGACCCCTCACTGGATCATGAGCATTGTTCATGCACCACAAGTAGAATCGCTTCCATTTGAAAGCATAGGACGCCCTGGTGGTAGGTCTCTTGGCTTCCTTGAGGATGGTCATACAGTCCTCTGGTAAGTCTAAGTGTCCGTATTGCAGGACCTCAGGAGCCATGCTGTCAATCTGAGGTATGAGAGATTGGGATGAAACACTCTTCCCTTTGTTCTTGGACAACAGGTCTGGACGGCAAGGCAACCTTCGGTGTGGCACCTCGGATAATTGCAGAAGGTCTGGGTACCACCACTGCCGCGGCCACTCCGGAGCTATCAGGATCACTCTGGTGTTGGTCCTGTAAAATTTGTTGATCACTGCAGGGATCAGCGGAAGCGGAGGAAAGGCGTACAGTAATCTCTGATACCAGTTTATCAAAAGGGCATTCCCTTGTGACCCTGGTTGGGGAAACCTGGACGCGAAGACGGGGCATTTGGTGTTGGCCGTGTCTGCGAAGAGGTCGATGTCTGGCACGCCCCATTGTTGGAAGATGTCTTGCTCAACCGTGCTGTTTAGCACCCAGTCGTGCGCTTCGACGAAGTCTCTGCTTAGTGAGTCTGCTTGAACGTTCATGACCCCCGGAAGGTGAATGGCCACAATGCTGAGGTTCCTGGCGAGAAGCCACCTCCAGATGGTCTGTGACTCCAGAGATAGAGTCCTCGATCTGGTGCCCCCCCTGCTTGTTCAGATAATACATCGTGGTGGTGTTGTCTGTCTGAGCTAAGAGGGAGCTGGACTGGAGAGAAGGGTACAGAGACTTGAGAGCCAGGTGGACGGCTCTTAGCTCCAGAAGGTTGATGTGATACCCTTGCTCTGTCTCTGACCAGAGACCTTGTACTTGAAGAGGCCCCATGTGCGCTCCCCAACCTTGCAGGGAAGCATCCGTGACTATAGTCTGAGTGGGAATGTCTTGATGGAATGGGACTCCCTTTGGTAGGTGTGACCGCTTCATCCACCATCTGATGGAGTCTTTGGCCGATTGAGGTAGAGTCATACGGTCTTCCCAGCGACCTGAGACTTGCATCCACTGGTCCTCCAGAGACTGCTGTAGAGGACGCATGTTCAATCTGGCATTGGGGACGATGAACACGGAAGAAGCCATGGAGCCCAACAGCAACGAAACCTGTCTGACTGTGGGATGATGGGCGCTGAGGAGATCGCGACATTTGTTTCAGATTGACGACAACCTCTCCTCCAAAGGACACACGCTTGCTTTTGCGGTATCCAGTGAAGAGCCCAGGTAATGGATTTTCTGGGTCGGATTGAAGACTGACTTCTTGAAGTTGAAGTGAAGTCCCAGTGTGTTCAGCAGTTGGAGACAGTAGTTGAGGTGATTCTGAAGTAGAGAAAGTGTAGCACTCTTCAGGAGCCAATCGTCCAGATAGGGGTAAATGAAGATTTTGCGCTTGCGTAGGAAAGCTGCCACCACCGCCATGCACTTCGAGAACTCTCGAGGGCTGATTTGAGCCAGAACGGTAGAACTCGGAATTGGAAATGTTGATGGGTTACCTGAAAGCGGAGAAACCTTCAATGCATTTTGGACACCGGGATATGGAAGTAGGCGTCCTGCAAGTCTATAGCACACACCCAGTCCCCCAGATGTAGATGAGGGAAGATCTGGTGCAGAGCCAACATCCAAAATTTTTCCTTGCGGATGAATTTGTTCAAGAGCCGCAGATCGAGAATTGGTCTGTATTCTCTGGTCGGTCCTCTTTTTTCGACCAGGAAGTAACAAGAGTAAATGCCTTGCCCTTGTTGTTGCTTTGGAACATACTCTATGGCGTTTTTTTGCAGAAGACTGTTCACCTCTTTTTGTAACAGTAGATGATGTTTGCTGGATTTTCTTTGAGGAGGAACTGATGGAGGTGGGGCTTTGAACCTCAGCAAGTATCCATTTTGCACAATATTCAGCACCCATTTGTCTTTTGTTATTGATCTCCACTACCAGATGAAAAGTGATACTTCCTCCTACCAGAGTGGCTAACGGGCACGGAGGAAGCCTCTGCTCATTGCTTGGCTGGTTGCTTAGCAGTTGAAGCCTGCCGCCTGTTTCCTCTACCTCTACCAGGTTGTCTTTGATGGAATTGCGACCTCTGCTGCTGCTGGTTCTGGGATGACCACTGAGGGGTTTGAACCCTCTAATTGAAGGAGCGCCTGTCGTAGGGACGGAATCGTTTGCGGAATTCTTTCCGTTTCTCTAGGCAAACGGCCTTCACAGTTTCCAATTCAGCTTTCATTTTGGCCATCTCATCATCTGCGTGAGACCCAAACAGCGAAGACCCATTGTACCGAAGGTTGACAATCCTCCGTTGAGCATCTGGTTTCAAGCCTGTGAGACGCAGCCAGGCCGAGCGTCTGGAACAGATGCCGTGCGAATAGCCATGTGCGGCCAGATCCAATGAGTCTGCAGATGCGCTTATCACCTGGTTAGCCACCAAGCCCCCTTCTTGCAGAATCTCCTGAAAGTCCTGCTGGTCTTCTTTCGGGAGTTTGTCCGTGAATCTGGCAAGAGAGTCCCAGAGAGACCAGTCGTACCTCCCTAGAAGAGCTGAGGCGCTGGCCACCTTCATAACAGAGGCAGAGGTATTGCACATCCTCTTGCCCAGTGGGTCCATATTCCTGCTGTCTTTCTCGGGAGGGACTGACGAAGAAGAAGTTGCAGAGTGTGCCTTCCTGGCTGCCGCCACAATGACCGAGTCTGGTGGAGGATCGGACCGTAAGAACAGTGGGTCCTGAGCCGGGGCCTTATATTTCTTAGCAATACAAGATGGCACTTCGCCCACTGTGGAAGGAGTTAAGAAAGTCTGCATGGCAGGCTCTAAAAAACCTGGGACCAGAGGCAGTAGAGACCTGGTTGACGAGCGATGGTGTAATGTCTCAAAGATGACAGATGTGGAGACCGTCGGGCCGACATACTGATGTTGAGTTTTTTGGCCCCTCTGCAGAGAACGTCAGTGAAAGTTCCAATGTCGTCAATCGGGGACACTCTGGATGGTGGCGTTGCAGACAGTTGGTGAATAATCCTTGATCGAAGATCTGGTGGATGTAGACCACGTTGGTGATCTTAGTCTCCTCCTCTTGGGAGAGGAATCATGATGTGAGTGAGACCGCTCCTATGACCTCGTGTGGCGGGAGGATGGGGACCTTGACCTTCTCGGGTTCTTTTCGGAGAGACCCTCGATGAGGTCGTTGGAGGTGGACCCCTGGAAGTTTTCGACGGAGAGTAGGTGCGAGAGTAATCTGAATCAGGGCTTCCCTGAGCAGAACCGGTACCTTCCAGCCATCTTGGCGAAAGATTGAAAGGATGTTTCTTAGCCGGAACCGGAGAACCCTCCGGTGAAATCTGGACTATGTTGAGACCCGGGGATGATGGTCTTTTCGACGTCGAACGTCTTGACCTCGGCGTCGACCGCGCCCCCTCTGTAGCCTCCTCCGAGACTACAGGATTTCTGTTTCTCGACGTCGACCGATGTCTCGACGGCGACACAGACTGTGCAGTCTTCGACGTTGATCTCCTTGACGGCGAGATACTGGCAGATCCTCGTCTCCGCGGAAATCTCGGCGTTGTCCTCTACGTTGAACGCCCACGCCGGCGAACAGGAGATTTCGTCGAACGTCTCTGGCGCTTCTTCGACGTCGCCTTTTGTGGAGATGAGCGCTTCGACTGCGACGGAGATCTCGACGTCAACAGTCGGTAAGCTCTCGGCAGAGTCTTCGCCGGCGAACCTCTCGACGCCGACCTCCGAGAAGGTGGCAGAGTGTTCCTCGCCGTCGACGGATGTTTCGACGTCGGCGGGTGCTTATCAGGTCTCTCGGGACCAGAATACTTCGAGCCCGAAGTATGTCTCGACGTCGACTTACTTTTGTGCGACGGAGAGTGTCGTCGTCTCGACGGCGATCTGTCCCTCGACGCTGAAGTGTCTCTTGCCTGCTTCTTCGACGGCGATCTCAACGCCGACGGCGAACAGTCAGGAATCTGCTTCTTTCTGGACTCTGGAGAGGTAGTTCTTCGCCTCTTTCGGTGTTCCGGATGAGAGGAGGGCTCCTTGGGAGCCCCCAAGGGCACTTTTGTGATGACTTTTTCCTCTCTCCAGTAGGGCATGGAGCCTAATCTTCTCCCTGTCCCGAAGAGTCCTTTTAGAAAATTGCTGACAATAATTGCAAAGTATCAGGTTTAGTGTGAAGATGGTTAACACACGATGCACACAGAGTGTGGGTCCGATTTTGCCATCTTTTTACCACAAGGACATTTATTGAATAAAGCTGGCATTCTGACAGAAAAAAATATGGTAAATTGTCAGAAAGGTTTAAGAAAAAAGAACCAGCAGCCAAAAATGCCCAAAAATAAAGAGAAAAAACCAATTTCTGACTTAAGATAATCAAAAACTGTCGAGCTCAAGCTCCAGGATCCTCACAGAAGGAGCCGGGAAAAAGAACTGACCTAACTGTCACCTGTGGTGCATGATGGGAGGAGGGGCTCCTGGAGGTCTTAAAGGCACGGTGTCCAGAATCTTGGAAGTCTTAAAGGCAAGGTGCCAGTTTTCTTACTGTACTATGATAGTTATTTATCTATGCAGCCTATGGGCCAACTGCCTGCTATTACCGGTTTTCCTTTTCTGAAAATAAAGGATTCTTGTATGATACTATTACAGTGTATGTTCTCTATTACAAAATGTATTTGGGGATTATTTTCATACAAGAGAAACCCATGTAATTTTGGCGGTTTGCACTATTGGAACAGTTTTAGGCTGCATGTTTATATGTACATACATATGTACGTGTATGTTTCGGAAGTGTTATACGCTTGTGGGCCCGAGCATACACATATATATGTGTATATATACATATATTTCTATATGCTCCGGGATCCCGCACGTGGGCAGGGATTATTCAGTGCTTATGACTATTGATGAGTATCCCCTGGAAGAGAACCATAAATAGATTCCAATAATGTAGAAGACATTTGATCTTAGGAAGGAAATGTCATGCATCCGGCTTCCATGAATGATGGGTTCAGGCAACAGCAAAGAGACTAGCGCTGCCTCAATATGGATTTTGGCAGATTCCCTTGGGGTATCAGGTAGCACCTCAAGTGTTGTGCAGCTTGGAAGATGGCATTCATGGTTTGAGGACAGATTTGGATTGGCCAACGACCACTAAGCTGCCACTATCTACATGTGAGAGAATCAAAGTCTAACAACAGTTCTTAAGTCTGATGGAGTGTTTCAATGTTATTTAGAGAAGCAGGAAGATGGCTAACTTAGCCTGGATATGTGGTTGTCATAGATAGCTTTTGGTCAATGACAAAGCCTAGGAATTAGGTGAACCAAATTAGGAAGATGCCAAGATCTGAAAGATTTTCGATTAACAATTTAACAGAGGTGAAGATTGTGTGGAGATTTGAAGAAGGACGTTCATTTTAATAGGATTGTTTAAGAGAAAAAGTTATTATGTCTGAGGAATTTAACAGTCTATGGTAAAGGGATAAGAATGGGACCTTGGGGGAAATTTAGAGCCAAATGTGACATCTGAAGGTGTCCCTTTGTGGTCTGGCCTAGAGACAGCTTCAGTTGGAGATTTTGATAAGTAAATGCTCTTGAACGAAGTTCTTTCTGACATGGGGATAAAATTACGAAAATAATACTGAAGATATTTTTACAAGCCACGTGTCATGAAGGAGATTGGAATGAAATGGCTTGTTTATTTTTAAACCTACCCTTGAGGCATTGGCACAATGGTTAAAACATGCCCCACAGATAGCATAAGTAAAATCCCCGTTAGGAAAGAATATACACCGCGAGCAAATACCACGCGGTAGGTTACAACGCGGACGTTACATCGTCCGCGTTACCACGCATGGCATTACATCGCAAGTCGTTTCTACGACTTGCACTAGATGGCGCGCTGGACTTAGGAATAGTATAAATTACTATTCCTACTCCAGTTAGCGCAACAGCAGGGAATCTGTTGGACTTAAAATCCAACACATTCCCTGGTGTTGCACGCCATCTAGCGCAAGTCGTAGAAACGACTTGCGATGTAATGCCATGCGTAGTAACAACGCGGACGATGTAACGTCCGCGTTATCAACGCGCGTGGTACTGACAGCTTTGTAAGCGCCGTCTCCCGTTAGGAAATGCATAACCTCTTCAGTGTTATTTCCGTAATCTTAACTCCTGTGTCAGATTTTTCCTCCAGAGAATCTACTCATGAAAAGGTAGATATATGTATCCAATTGCAGTTTGTATCTGAATACTATTGGTTTCTTTTACATGCCACAATTTGCTCAGTTTAAAGGTCTATTATTGTCAGTAAAGCAAAAGCGTTCTGCCTAATTAGTCATGTTCATTAATCTAATTAGCCCTTTTCACTCTTCACTGCCTGAACGCAGCACTTTAAGAAACATATTTAATGCTGACCTCTTTTAACGGACTGGCCACCAAGGAATTAAAGGTCCTTTGTCCTCTTTCCTATGTTACTTGTGGTCATAGGCCTGGAGCCACAAACCCTACTGCATGCTATGCTTAATGGAAGGAGAATCTCTTTCGATGTCTCACTCTCTTTTCGCTCACTTTGTCTTTTTTTTATCTCCCTTACTCTCCCTCCTCTGTTTTGCACTTCTCTCCCTCTCTGTCACGCTGTTTCGCCATCTCTTTCTCCTGTCTACTATCCACCTCCTTTCTCTCACTTCCTCTCTGTTTCCTCCTCTCTCTCCTTCTCGCATGCTTGCACTAGCTGGCTTTTCCACTGCTAACTACACATTAAAATGCAATATTGGCTTCATACTAATTGCAAAACCCGCTTTAGCTAACTTATACGTAGGAATGTCGTAGAACAATTCCTAGCCTCTCTATAAATTACTCTTCCTACCTCCTCGTCTTTAAAAATCTTAGGAGGAATCTTCCATTAAAGCTGGAATTTTTTGCAGAAAAGGGGGTCTTGAGTTGGTTCCTGTGGGGGTCGAAGCACTGTGTGGCTGATATTTCACTTTTAATTTAAATAACCTAATTTTGTACACATCCACTGGTGCTAAAATCAATTGCTGAGACGTGCAAATCTGGAGGTCTCCCATCCACTAAATAGCTGCCCAGTGAAGTCTGAGAATTTGGTGCGTATTTATTATGTATGCTGCATGTATAACATACATTTTCTTAAGACATTACAATAGGAAATTGGGTGAATTAGTTTTTCGTTTTAATTCAGTATGATCTGAAGTAACACGATTACGAGCAAAGCATCTTTCAGATGTCTCACGCCCCAGGAAAAATGCCTCAGTGGTTCATTTTAGGATTAGGTGGCTTTAGGGGTAAACTGTGGAAACATTTTGGGACTGGGGAGGAGATCCTAGTCCAATCAAGAGATCTTAAGATGGTATCCTGAACTTCATCTACAGCTGATGAGGATACTGTGAATATCATCTACAAGTCGCAGCAAATTAAGGTACTGTCAATATCATCCACCAGGAGCAGTAGATGAGGTACCGTGAACATCATCCACCAGATAAAACAGATGAGGATATTGCAATAATCATCCTCCATACCAGTGGTTACTCTAGCTCCCTAGGAGCTACATGGTCATTATGGTCACCGGAGGCTGCCACCATGAAGTCTTAAGCATCATGTCAAACTGCTCTCTTATCCTAGAAACTTTTTCTAACAAGCTAAAATGATCAAAATCAGTAATACTGTTTTAGGGCAGGCTCCAGATATCGGTGTTTTGTTAATTTATGAAAAAATACGAAGCCTGTGTTTCGGCATACTTTCTGTGAAATATAACTCGTTTTCCTGAACATCAGTATTAGACAGAGGAATACCTCTTTTTGAAAGCTTAATATAAAAGTTATTAAAGTTGAATGTTTAGATCAATAATTGTGAGCCCTTTGCTTTCTAGAAAAGTATTTTATTTTTTATTTCAACAATGTAGGAAACGCAGAACACCTAGATTTGGTTAATGTTTGTCCATGCTAAGCTCCTGTAAACAACTGTTGGCCAGTTTGGCAACCCATAGTTAGTGCCATTTGTTTAGCTTTCTCAGGTGTTTTGAAGCAGCTTTGGCAAAGCCAATAGGTCAAGTATGTGTATACATGTGTGGTATTCTGGTTGGGCAAAGGGGACAATGGCTGGATTAATTGATGTACGAGTGCAAGGGTACATGACAGAGTGCATGCATGATGAATAACCTGAATACATAAAATCACCAATCAGTGAAGAGTAACTTTCAGTTGTAAGCCTGATCTCTTGGCTTTGCCAATGTTCTTTTTATAGTTTTTTGGTCATCCTTATGAGTTTAAACTATCGTCTGGTTAGAGCAATTCAAAGACAATATAGTCCCTTTTCTTTTCATTAATGAAAATCATGGCTTCCTGTGATATGCATTAAACATGAAAAGGGTTTCTATAAAATCACCCTTCTAAGAATTATCCGTACTGTTATAGAACATACAAAGGATATATTTTGTTGCAGTTTAACACTTATTGTAAGCATATAGCATCGAAATTTAGACAGCAGCACACTTTTTAAATTCTTGTTGTTCTTCGGGCATATCCTTGCAGTAAAAAGCAAATACTTGCAGTAAAAAAACAAATAACCACTGCACCCGCTTGCCAAGGCCAGACCAACTGGTTTCGTCAATACTTGTTAAAAATTGGGATCTAATGAAGGATGAAAACCATATCAAAACTTGTCTTTCCATCCCTACTCTGTTTGAGAGGATGTTAAGGAGAAGTTTATGGTCCAATATGTCAAAAGTTGCTGATAAGGTCTAAAGACCAAGAACCAAAGCATCATCATGACCCACGATGGTAAGAATATCATCAAGAATCTGAAGAAAGTTTGCTGTACCAAAGCTGCAGTAGGATTGTAATCCCGACTGAAACAAGCTTAGTAAGTTTTTTTTTTTCAAAATATGGGAGAGAAGTTGCAGCAAGATCAGTTAGTTCTTTTGAAATACTTTTTCAAAAGAGGGATATTTGGAAATTGGTCTGTGGTTTTTTAAGATCTTGGGATTAGTATTTTTTAGAAAGGATGCAATTTAAATTATTTGGGAGAGTAATTGAGTGTGTCCTGGTCAAGAGACAAATTGATGATTTTGAAGATTAAGGGGGAAATATAATTAACACACTTATCAGGCTTGATGGGCTCAGATTGTTGGGATCAGATGACAGTTTTGTAGATACAATGATCTGCAGAAATGATTCAATGTCATGTGCCTAGAAGGAGAACACTTTTGGATTGTTTTTGTTTGGAATAAGGAGGGAGAGTGATAACAGATTCATTTTTTAGACCTTTGTGAATCTTTGGGACATTCTCTCTGAAAATCAAGTTAACAATAGCAGTTGCAATTATGGTTGGAATTAGATTTTTTCTTTTAGTTCTGGTGCATTGTTTAATGGTTTGGAAGAGAATTCAGATGAGACTTTATAAAAGACTTGTTAATTTGTTCTTCAAAATAATTAGCTTTGGGAAAGAGAACAAGATTCTTATGTATTTTCTTTGGGATGTCAGTTTGTAGTGTTTTAGGAGTATGGCTTAATCTTCATGTTTTTTCAAGTATTCTTTCTGCACTGGTGGTTTAAAGTTATTTGGTGTATTATGGGGGTTTAAATTTCTCTGATGGTTTCTGTGATAGAAATGTCATTTAATGGCCTTCTCAAAATTTGTAATTTGAAATTGGTTTCAACTGGCCTTTTTTATGAGGTTTCATCTGATTAGAGTAAAATGGTATTGAGAAGTTGCTCAACCAGTCACTGCTGGGGGGAAATATCAGTTTTGCCAAGATTGTGTGCCTAGGCTTTATGAAATCTGGTAATGCTACATACAAGAACGGTTGCTTGCTTACCTGGACACTGAAATAAATGCATTAGAGTGTTGGTGAAGGTACAGGGCCTAATAAACAGGCATATCATTTTCTAAACAGGAACTGTGCAGCTAGTAAAATGTGTGTTCGACTGCCATGTTCTTCTGAGACCGGAGTTAAAATAGTATGGAAGCAAAATTCCATTCAGTGCAGCTCATTCATAAACACAGAACCTGAAATATGGTTACAAGGAGGGGTGACCTTGTATGTTGTAGGAAGGAGGGAGAAAAGAAGTAGTAAGCCTCTGTCTAAATCCTAGATTTTGAACAAGAATTGTACACTGGCCTGTGTAACACAACAGGAGTTAAGCACAAGCAGACACCTCCTCGCGCCATAAAGCATAATTTATAAGAAATGTATATAAGATACTTTGGTAGGCGTGGGAATGGAACAGACAGACCAGTTGCTGGAGCAATGCTCCAACATGTAGTACTGACTTCAAGCCTGATGACTCAATAAGGTAAGCTGGGAGGTTTTACATGACTTAACACTGAACCATGGTGTGTCACCTTTCATCACTGCTCTTTTAAATTTAGAACGTTACATGTTTTATAAGAGAAAGCACAATGATGAAAGGATACCAATTATTTAGATCAATGCATGCTGATGATATGCCACTCTCTTTGGTAAAGTATCCATAGAGACACCTCCCACTCAAATGCAGGACACTGTGGCATACGTGATTTATTCAGGTGTGGAAACAACTATGGCAGGCAGGAGCGGCTCCTACCGGACAGGGGTGGTGGGCGGGGAGGGGTAGGAATGAAAAATAAAAATACTTACCCGACTACGGCCGGCCGCCGCCTCTCCTTTTTCTTCTCATCTTCTTCCTGTCTGGAGTCCAGCAGCAGGAAGCACCCAAGCTCCCAGGCTCCCCTAAACCAATCACAACGCTGCAATGCAGCACTGTGATTGGTCTGAGCGCCGTAGTTCGGCGCTCAGACAGGGAATGGGAGTCTGGGCATGAGAACATGCAAAGTGCGCATGAATGTTTGGCCGGCCTGAGACGGCTAGCCAAACATTCATGCGCACTTTGAGTGGGCAAACCACTCCTCACGCGGCCTGGCCCCTGCTCTGACAGCAGAGCAGCCCCGCCCTGCAACCAGGAAATGGAAAACTAAAATGATAATAATGTTGGTTATCATTTTAGCTTTCCTTTAACTACTGCTTGCAGAGCAGTGGGGCGACGCCCCTCTGCCTGATGGCAGGTCGGAACTACGGCAACTTCTATATTATGTATGTACAGCATTAGGATTTTGATCACAGTTGAGCATATTAAATAAAGTCATATAGAGATATGTGGAAAATTCTGTTTTATCTGAGACGTTTTCTTGATTGTTTAGTGAATTGTGAATCAAGCTGCCAATTTTGCTGACATGAGTATCTCAATTAAAATACTTGTGCTCCATAACCACATGTAAAATATAAACATGGTGTATATAAAAGTACGTATGAAAATGCACAGCGTTTAATGTGCTGTTTAGTACAGCTGTTGAATGTGGTATGGGACATTACTCACAAGAGGCGAAGCATCGAGTGAGCCATGACGTCCCTCTATCTAATCAATGGCATATTACTCTCTACATATCTACAGACCTGGCTAATGCACAGCAATTTTTTCATGTGCATTAGTTAAATCCACACACAAAAGCAACAATGCACAGTGTAGGATCCTAGTGTGGGCAGTGAATATTAAGAATTTTGTGACATCTACTATAATAACCTAGGATTTGACCTTTTCACTTAGTAAGAACTGTTTGAATCTGTATTTACTTCTACATTTGCTTCAAATAACATATTGGCGTAAATATATATTGCATCCATTTTTAATCATACTGATTTCATACCACTCAGACATACTTTGAACAATCTGCAGACTGAAATGGGGAGGAAAGCTTGTTATTGTGTTTGTCTAAGATGGCAGAAGCAGAATTACACATATTGAAGCATTTCACGGTTCTGAAATGCATACAATGTGCTAGTTTTATGGCTTGTTTTCAAACCCCCAAAAAAACCTATTCTAATCATGAAAAACCCCCAATGATGCTACTGTACAAGCTTTATCACCAAAGTTACTTAAGCTGTAAGTAGTTCTTTTCTGGGGAACATTTTGTCATATAGTATGGGATTAAATGTACTGACCGATGAGGAGTCCTAACATATGGTAAATTAACCCAAGGCATCCAACATCACTAAGTGCAGTTAGTTTGAAGGTTGCAAGGCACATTAAAAAAAATGTTACACACTACAGTCACTGCTGATAGATCAATAGAAGGATGAAGAGCAAGCAATAGGTGGTTCTAGAATTTCCTCCCAAAAATGCTTTTGCTCTCACACTATGAACAGGGGTGTGTATGCAACACCGGTCAAACAGCAGTCCTTAAAACATCATCAAGCATCACAAAGACAACTCCTTCACAACTGGCGTATGAGCCCTGTGACTTTTTTTTTTTTAATTCTTTTTTTTTTTTTTTTATTAACCAGAAAAAAGGAAATAAAACATTTGCTTCAGAAATCAATACAGCTTACATAGTGTGGAGTCCGGCATACACAATGCAGAGAGAGCAAAGCAATTCAAATCCCCCAGTGTCTCACCCTCCCACCAGGCAAACAAAGATTATAGCTCCCACCCCTGTTCCTGTTTAAAAGATTATAGCTACACCTGTGACCTTCTTAAGCTTTTCTTAACTCAATGCTCTGGAAACATCCAGTCAGGAAGGTTTCCACACTAACAATTTCCTTCTCTCTTCTGATTAATATAATATACTACCATATGTGCCATTACTACAGAGGTTTGATCTTATGGCAGTTTTTCTGTAGAGAGCAATCTCGAGTATTAGCATAATGCAGGAAATATGCCAAGTCTAATGGTCTTGGGGGTACTCCATGTGGGTTTCTCTAGGTTTACAGTGCTAGCCGTTAAGTGGTAGAAACGGTTCTTTAATCCATAGAAAATCTTTCGGATTCACACTCCATCAAGGGGAAGTTTAAGCAATTAGAAAGGAAAATGCTACTTACCAGTATGCATCTGTTCTTGGCATGTAGAGCTGCAGAATCACATACTTGTGCATAGATCGCCATCTGGTGTTGGGCTCGGATGTTTGCACTTTGTTGTTGTCTTGGAAGAAGTCTTTTGTAGTCACGAGATAGGGGACTCCTCCCTTGGACGATAGTGTGCATGGGCATCGTCTCTATCCTTAGATTGTTTTTCGCCATGAAGGGAAATGGAGTTTGTGAGAAACAGAAAAGATGTCCATGTGTAATGTATCTAAGTAAGATAACCCTGGAACAGGGGAACAGAGGTACCGGGTGGGCGTATGTGATTCTGCAGCTCTACATGCCAAGAACAGATGCATACTGGTAAGTAGCATTTTCCGTTCAAGGCATATGAGCTGCAGAATACATACTTGTGCATAGACTGTATAGCAGTGCTCTCCCTTAGCGGTGGCCACCTGTATCTGTTGCAGTGGTCTGAAAAAGTGTTTTAAGAACAGCCTGGCCCACAGAAGCTTGTTGTTTTGCCTGCACATCTACACAATAGTGTTTGGTGAAGGTGTGTGGCGTAGACCATGTTGCTGCTTTACAAATGTCATGTAAGGGAATGTTTCCTAAGAATGCCATGGAAGCCCCTAGTTTGCGTGTTGAGTGCGCTCTAGGGGGAATTGTTAATGTGCGTTTTTGCTTTGTGGTAGCATATTTGAATACATTTGACTATCCACCTGGCAATTCCAGCTTTGGAAATGGGGTTTCCTTTATGAGGTGGAGAGAAAGCTACAAACAGTTGGTTTGTGTGTCTAAAAGGTTTAGTTCCGTCAATGTAATAAAGTATAGCTCTTTTGACATCAAGTGTGTGAAGAGCTCTTTCTGCTACAGAATCTGGTTGTGGGAAGAAAACGGGTAATTCCACAGATTGATTAAGGTGGTAAGCAGAAATTACTTTGGGAAGGAATTTGGGATTTGTTCTAAGAACCACTTTGTTATGATGTATTTGTAAGAATGGTTCTTGTATGGTTAAAGCCTGGATCTCACTTACTCTTCTGAGAGAGGTGAATGAGACAAGGAAAGCTACTTTCCATGTAAGGAACTGCAGTTCGCATTTGTGTAGAGGTTCAAATGGAGGACCCATGAGCCTAGTAAGGACAATGTTTAAATTCCACGCTGGAGAGGGTGGGATTCTGGGAGGAATTATCCTTTTAAGGCCTTCCATAAACGCTTTGATGGCAGGTACCTTAAACAATGAGAAATGTTGTCTGTTTTGTAGGTAAGCAGCAATGGCGGCAAGATGTAATCTTATGGATGTGTATGCCAGATTACATCTTTGTAGATGCAGTAAATAACAAATGTTTTGAATTGAAGCATCTAGTGGGTCAATTTTGTTATTGCAGTAAATGACAAATCTTTTCCATTTGGCTGCATAGCAAGCTCTAGTAGTAGGGCGTCTAGCTTCTCTAATAATGTTCATACAGTCCGGTGGGAGGTTGAGGTAACCGAACTCTAGGACTTCAGGAGCCAGATCGCTAGGTTTAGTTGAGCTGGATCTGGATGCCTTATCTCTCCATGGTTCTGTGTAAGAAGCTTTGGGGAGAGTTGTAGTTTTTAGTGTGGAACTACTGAGAGTTCCAGTAGTGTTGTGAACCATGGTTGCCGGGCCCATGTTAGAGCAACTAGAATTATCTTGAGAGACTGTTGTTTGAGTTTGCGCACTACTAATGAAATGAGAGGGAGTGGCGGAAAAGCGTACGCAAATCTGCCTGACCAGTTCATCCATATCGCATTGCCCTTGGACAATGGGTGTGGATACTCTGGCGACAAGGTTGGGCATTTTGCGTTTGCATGTGTGGCGAACAGATCAATGTCTGGGTGGCCCCACATTTGAAAAAACGGATGAAGAACTTGCGGATGAAGTTCCCATTCGTGGATGTGCTGTGTCTGACGACTGAGCAGATCCGCAATCTGATTGTGTACCCCTGGAAGATGTTCTGCTAGAAGGTATATCTTTTGTGGGATGGCCCATTTCCATATGCTTTGCACTAGTTGAGAAAGCTGCGAAGAATGTGTTCCTCCTTGTTTTTGTATAGAATACATTGCTGTCATATTGTCTGTGCGGACAAGGACCGTCTTGTTGATGAGATGTGTTTGGAATGATTTTCATGCCAGAAAGATTGCCAGTAACTCCAGGTGATTGATGTGGGGCACTTTTTGTTGAGGGGTCCACCTGCCTTGAATTGTATGGTTTAATAGATGGGCTCCCCAGCCGGTGAGCGATGCGTCCGCTGTTAGCTCTATCTGTGGAACTGGGTCTAGGAACAGCCGCCCTTTGGAAAGGTTTTGTGTGTTCCACCACTGCAGAGAGCGATGTGTGCGGCTGTCCAGCAACACCAGATCTGTAAGTTGACCTTGAGCCTGGTTCCACTGACATGCCAAACATTCTTGTAAAGGGCGCATTGGGAGTCTTGCATGAGGTACTATGAAAATGGAAGAGGCTATCATTCGTATTAGCTGCATAAACACTCGATCTGGTAGTGAGTGTTGGGGCTGAAATTTTGTTATGAGGGTTTGCATACTGGCTATTCTGACTGGAAGTGTATATTGTGGTCCCTAGATACAGATGTATGTGGGACGGTTGAAGATGTGACTTGGTGAGGTTTATTGTGAACCCCAAGTTGTGGAGCAGCTGAATTGTTTGGTGTATGTGGTGAACACACTGGCTGTGTGACTTGGCTTTTATGAGCCAGTCGTCCAGGTATGGAAACACATGAATTTGTTGTCTTCGCAAGTGGGCGGCTACTACTGCCAGACACTTTGTGAAGACTCTGGGTGCTGTGGTCACTCCGAATGGTAGGACCTTGAATTGATAGTGCTGACCGTCCACTACAAACCTTAGATATTTCCTGTGAGAAGGGTGAATAGGAATATGGAAGTAGGCGTCCTTGAGATCTAGAGTGGCAAGGAAATCGCCTTGTTGGAGCAGTGGGAGGACCTGTTGAAGGGTGACCAAGTGAAAGTGGTCTGATTGTATGTAGATATTCAAAGGTTTGAGGTCCAGTATTGGTCTGAGAGTACCGTCCTTTTTGGGGATGAGAAAATAGAGGGAGTAAACCCCTGTGCCTTGATGCTGAAGGGGAATTGGTTCTATTGCATGCTTTTGAAGAAGTGAGAGAACCTCCTGTTTCAGGAGTGTTAGATGTTCCGTGGACATTGGACGTTGTCTGGGAGGTATGGTTGGGGGAGTTGAGGTAAGTTCCAGGCAGTAACCGTACTGGATAATTTGTCTTACCCACCTGTCTGTAGTGATGGAGTTCCAGACAGGTAGGAACTGTGAGAGTCTTCCTCCGACCGGAGTGGTATTGTCTGGAGGGAGAGGAGGGAAGTCACTGTTTAGTAGTAGGGGCGGTTCTGTTGTTGTTACCTCAGCCTCTACCCTTGTTACTATTTCCTCTGTACCCACCTCTAAAATATCCCCTGTTGGAGGATGTTTGTGTGGGACTCTTGTAGGAGGAGAAAGTACTGTCTGTGCTAATGTTTTTGGATGCGCCCCTATAAAAGGACCGACGAAAGGAACCTCGTGGTGTTTGAGATTGTAATGCTCCCATTGATTTTGCAGTGTCTGTGACTTTTTTCATCTTTTCTAAGGCTGTATCCACAGCTGGGCCAAAAAGGTGTTCTTGATCGAACGGCTGATTTAAGATAGTAGTTTGCACTTCTTGTTTAAAACCAGAAATGCGCAACCATGCATGTCTGCAAAGTAAGACACTGGTGTTGACAGATCTAGATGCAGTGTCTGCTGCATTGAGGGCACATTTGATGGATGCATTTGTAATCAACTTGCCCTCTTGGACCAGATTGTTGGCCTTGGCTTTGTATTGGTCAGCTAAATGTTGAATAAGATCTTCAAGCTTATCGTAGTGAGCCCTGTCATATCTGGCAAGCAATGCCTGTGCATTAGCTATTCTCCAATGATTGGTTGCTTGCGAGGCAACTCGTTTGCCTGAGGCATCCAGCAGTTTAGACTCCTTGTCTAGAGGTGGAGCATCACCAGAGGTTTAGGAATTAGTGCGTTTTCTTGCATTTGAGACTACCAAAGAATCTAAAGGGAGTTGTCCTTTAATGTAAATGGGATCTTTAGGGGCAGGTTTATACTTTTTATCAATCCGAGGATTGAGAATCCTGGTCCTGACATGGTCTTTAAATATGTCTGGTGCATGTGTAATGACACCTTTAAGCATGGGTAATGTATGTATTGATTTTTGTGACTGAGCAAATGTATCTAGTAGGAAATCTTCGTCCATGGGGTCTGAATGTAGCTCAACCCCATGATACTGCGCAGCCCTATTAATGAGCTGGCTAAAACCTGTATTGTCATCTGGAGGGGATGGCCGAGATGGGTATACATCCGGATCAGGAAGGTCTGGAGGATCTGTGGGATTGTTGTAATCTTCCCATGTATCCTGTGGTGGAGTAGTGTGATCATCAGGGTCATCTAAAGGATCCTTATTGTGTCCACCCCCATACCCTAGATCATCCTCATCCTGTGGTGGTAAGGGTGAGTATGGAAGTACTGGAGAGAATCTAGGAGAGTGTATAGGAGAGTTTGTGGGAGACAAAGGTTTGGTAGGAAGAATAGGAGAAGAGGGTCTTAGAGGTGAAGTTGCAAAGTCTCTTTTCTTCACCGGTACCTCAGGACAGTGTGAGGTATCCAATTTCCTCTTCTTTGATGGGATACTGCCAATATGGCCTGTTTTAGGGTCAATATGTAATGTCTTTTGTTTCGGATCCGTAGGATCTGGCCGAAACAGTTCTTCCTGCTGGTCTTCTTTCTGTGCCGATTTTTTCGGTTCCGAGCGTGGTTTTGATTTCGGCTCTGGAGCTGTAGGAGTGGTTTTGTGCTCCTTCGGCTTCGATGTCGGTGTCAAGTCCAAAATCTTCTTTGGTTCCGAGGCCTTATGTTCTTTCGGTGCCGAAGGGTTCGATACCGAGGCCTTTTTGGGGGTAACGGGAATAGGGTGTGACCCTGATTTCGGTACCGAAGGTGTTTTATGGGTACCAACATGCAGCTTGCTCGGTCCCGAGCCGCAGGAAGGCTTTTCCCTTGTGTTCGGAGCCGAGCCCGGAGGCGGGGCTTCTGAAGTCTTTCCTCGGTCTCGACCTAGGCCTTCAGGCGAAGGTTTGACCGGAGCCTTCTGTTTATCGGATGGGGCAGGGGCATGGACGTTTGTACTCACTCGTTGACCTGGAGTAATGTGGCCATCGGAGTCATCAGCTTCGGAAACGATGTCGAGCTCCTCCGAATCCTCTGCCTCTGGAACATCGGGGCCTTCGTCGAAAATGTCATGTGGCACCGGTGTAGTCTGTTGAGCCATAACGTGTCGTCGAGCCCGGCAATCACGATAGTCTTTTTGGAGCGAAAAGAGGCGCAGGCCTGGCAATCCCTTTCCTCGTGTTCAGGTGAGAGGCAAAGGTTGCAGACCTTGTGGTCGTCACTGTGTGGAAATTTAGCTCCACACTGGGGGCATTTTTTAAATGGAGTCCTTTCCATTAGCCGTAGGGTCGAATGGTGCAGATGGGCCCAACGGCCCGCGTCGACGACCGGAATCAAGGATTTTGAAGTTAGCGCGTCGGAGGGGCACGCAAACTAAACAATACCAGCGAGTGGTGATGGGTTGAGCGTCGAAAAGGGTTGGAAACACGGTACCGAACTGGAGCGCAGCAAGTTACATCCGAACCCGATGGCGGAAAAAAACAATCTAAGGATGGAGTCGATGCCCATGTGCACTATCGTCCAAGGGAGGAGTCACCTATCTCGTGACTACAAAAGACTTCTTCCAAGACAACAACAAAGTGCAAACATCTGAGCCCAACACCAGATGGCGATCTATGCACAAGTATGTATTCTGCAGCTCATATGCCTCGTACAAATAATTTCTAATGGCAAAGCTTCCCAAACATCATTGATGAAAAGCAGAATAAACTTTCTAATTCGTAATGTACTCTGAAAACAATATGCTGGTTATTTTCATCTTTTCAGATATAGAAAATCAGCAACAGAATTTCTGTGTTAATATTTGCATTAAAGCAAAATGGCAATATTCGATTTTCTACGGGTTGTAATGCAATTCCAGATATGAGCAACAATTACAATGGAGAGCTTGGTAGCGAAACATAAGAAAATGTAGCACTGTTTGCATTTTCCAGGCTAAAGTGGAGAGATTGGCACTTTAACATATCTACAGGACAAACAAAGTACATACTAAAGATTGATCTGACCAATCTTTTGGCTGAAGGTGGTTGAAGAGAAAAAAATGCATATTAACAAATCCAATAAGTGAATAAACATATTACAGCGACAACATAAATGTGACCCGACTTTTCAAAAATACTCAATCTAATTGTTAAAGTGCGCTCAAACCTTGATAAACTCTCCGATGAGCTGAGCTGCCTTGACTCCATTCTGTACATTGAAGCTGATGTCAACTTTCACCTCAGTAAAAGAATCTGTAAGTTTAATGATGGGTACCTGGGTAGTAAAAGATCAAGATGTGAAAATAATCAATATAAAAACACCATTTACTAACTCAATTACTAACTCTGCATACTCCAAAATAAAAATAGATTACTTGTTTACTAATAATTACCTTCATGGAGATGCATGCATTTTTAATCCTTACAACACTAACTTGTAGCCATGGCTGCTTCCACAGAACAGCAGGCCGGAAATTGCTTTTATTTTAAAAACTACAGCAACCTTGTGCAAAGGTCCATTTGTCTGTCCCTCTCTATGCCACCAACTGCTTACAAAACCTAATTTAGCCAATAACTTTGAGCCAAATCACAGAGTTTGTGTCCTATCAGAAGCCAGTAGCCATAGAACTTCGAGTTGGGTGAGTAAGAAGAAAAAAGTTACATGTGACTATAGTTCTCCAGTGGTCTTCATAAACTTAGATGCTTGAACTATCCAATCATTGGGCTGGGAATCCCTCGGTAGTCAGAGAGCAGTGCGATATTAAATATAGCCTGGGATGATGGTCATCTTACTAGCTTATTCACTTCATTTCAAAAGATCCAAACTTCAACCAACCAGGAGAGGTAAAGTGTACACTGCTGCCGTACAAGATCGTTAAAAACACATTGATAAAGGAAATGGCTCTAGTAGGTAAAACATATTTGATTTTCCCAATGAGTGTTGTTTTCAGTAGCTTGTTCTTCTGATAGAGACTTCTAACTGCAGATTCCTCACCTTGGAATAGGTGCGAGAGCAATTTCTCCCAGGAGGTGGGTCTCGGAAGTGACTCAAACCAAAAAGTCCTACAGAACAAGCCAAGTGACCATCTCAACAGATCTGGCAGTCAGACAGCAATGCTACATGAACGCATAGAACAAGGCCCCCGGCTGACAAATATACAGGACAGGCACCCCCACTTGCCAACACAGTAGTAGTGGCGCTGGTCAAATCAGCCAGCAAATATTCAGGAGGCTGCTTCTTTGCTAATGCATAGCAGATTTTGTATGCAGAGTATGATCCAGTGAGAAAATTTTCTTTTTTGCATGGCTTTTCCTTTCTTTGTACCTGTAGAAAGATGGCTCTGTAAATACTACACCAAAGGGAGGTATAGTGTGCACAGAGTCCAGTAGAACCCCAAAGGCAGGCAGAGGTAAAAGTAGATAGCACCTCACTCTCTATTTGTGGTAGTGTGGGCCAGCAGTAAGGCTTTATCAGAGGGTAGTGTTAAGCATTTGTTGTACACACTCAGTCAGCAAATGATTGTCACACACTCAAAGACTGAACTCAGACCAATTTTGTTTGTATAAAAATATTCTTTTAGTTATTTTATTTCCTAGAACCAAGCAAGCCTGGCACAGGTAAGTGATAAGTACTTTGCAGTAATAATACAGTTTGTAAACAGTTTGGATTGCAGTTGTATATATACTTTGGTTTGATTACAGTACAGTAGTAATGCAATGCTTTGAAATATTGTACATATACTTTGTATTGGCTTTTTAGTAGAATGTCAAGTAGATTACTTTACAGATTAATTTTCTTACACAGTGCAGTATACCTGGATACTGCACTGGGACATTTCCTGTAAACAGGTAAGTAAAAGCGTTTTGGTTATTTTGTTACAGTTTTAGAGACTTTTACAGATTTTCCAACTCCACACTTGGAAACTTTTCACAGAAAAACAGTCAATGTTATCCTATGGAGGAAAATAGGGTTATCGGTTCAAAGGTAAGTATTTGGTTGTGGGAGTTGGTATTCTGGGGGTAGACTCAGGGGTCCCCCAGGGTCAAGGATGCACTCTTGTTACACCCTCAGCAGCACTAGGGCGGCCGGGTGCTGAGGCCCAATGTTATCCAATGGGGGATAGGGGGCCTCCGGTTGGTGGCTGCTTACGAGCAGGCCACAAGGTTGTGGGAGCAAAGCTCCTGGAATTAAGCTCAGTGCAAATGGAGGTTCAAGTTAGCACCAAAAGGTGCACCCTGAGCAGCACTGGGGCGGCAGGGTGCAGAGTGCTGTTTTGGCATTGGGCGCCCTGTAGCTTTCAATGAGGAGTCTCCGGTTTGCAAACACACTGCAGGCTCGGGGACGAAGGTCTTCTGGGTGCGACCACCACTTGGAGAGTTAAATTGGGATTCTGGGGGTTGGTTAGGCCACCCAAGGCCGTGGGGCGTCAGGTACAGGGGTGCCTTTTAGGGTCGGATCTTCTTACCAGCTCCTGGTCACGGTTGGGGGAACCTTCCGGTTTGAGGCTGCAGGCGTCGGCTGGAGGCTTGAGGCAGGTCAGGGATCACTGTATCTCGGGTCAGGATCGGTGGGAGACCTCCTCGTGGTGTTGGGCCACTCTAACTCGGGCAGTGGGCATCGGGTGCAGACTCGCAGATCTTGCCAGAGCTGGAGTCTGTTGGAGAACAAATCCGGTGTTCACGGGAGACAGTCTTTTCTTGTGAAGGCAGGGCAGGTCCTCTGGGTTCTTGAGGCTGCAGGACACACCGGAGTTTCGCTTCTGCAGGTTAGAGGTGGAGACAGGCCGGTAAGGCTGGGACCAAGCCAGTGGGCACCCTCCTCTTGTTAGCTTCGGCACGGCTGTTCGGTCCTTCTTGTAGTTTCTTGTCTGAGGCAGCAAGGTTCAGGGGTGCCCCTAAATACTAGATTATGGGGCGTTACAGGTAGGTGAAAGGTTGGGACCAATGGGTCCCTTCCCTGGGGTGAGTACACCCCCTATTATACCACCCTCCAGTGGGAGGGGTGCATAAGCCTCACCCTGGTTGGCTGGGTCCCCCCATCTGCAAGATGACAGGACTGAGAGTTGTGCTTCACCTCGCCTCCCCCACCTGAGGAGTAGGGTTGGCAAAGGTGGGCACACCTCTCTTCCTCACTTGTTTTCCCGCCGATTCTCCCACCCAAAGTGGGGGTCAGAGCCAGTGGGAGCCAGTTCCTGAAAGCAGCAACAGGCCAGGGGAAGCTCACAAAGGCGGCAAGCCTTTGAAGCTTCCGCTTCGTGGACCCTGCCCATCCTGGGGGAGGTGGCTTGGCACCTCGTCCCAGGATGTGCATTGTTTCAGACCCCCGAGAGCAGCAGGCTCTCTACCCAGGGGTCCAGAAACCTGTCTGGTGGTGGCAGCTGAAAGCAGACACTCAGCCTGGACACTAGAAGTAGGTCGTTTTTCAGGGGGCATCTCTAAGATGCCCTCTGTGTGCATTTTCATTAAATCCCACACTGGCATCAGTGTGGGTTTAATGTGCTGAGAAGCTTGATACCAAACTTCTCAGTTTTAAGTGCAGCCATTATGGTACTGTGGAGTTCGTAATGACAAACTCCCAGTACCATATACTCTTAATGGCAGCACTGCACTTACAATGTCTAAGAATTGACAGATACTGTAAGGGTACAGGGCTCATGCACCTGTACCCTCACCACTGGTATAGTGCACCGAGCTAGAGGGGTGACTGATCTATGCCAGGGCAGTGGGGTGTAGGCATGGCACACAGGGATGTGTGCCATGTCGACTCTTCACTTTGTTCTGCACCAAAACACGCAGCCTACAAAGGCAGTGTGTGAGTGTCAAGATTCAGGGCCTCTAAGGGTGGCAAAATAAGTGCTTCAGACCTTAGAGACCTTCCCTGGTCACAGTGCCCTGGGTACCAGTGGTACCATTTACCAGGGACTGACCTGTGGCCAGAGTGTGACAATTGGGTTTGGTCTCCAATGCAGTTTTAGGGAAAGAACATAGGCCCTGGGTACCTGGTTGGCAGGAGCCCAGGGCACACTCAAAGCACATCAGCAGTTCAGCAAAAAGTGGGGGCAACCATGCAGAAAGAGGGCACTTTCTCACAGTACCTGTGAAACCAACAAAGAGACGATTGTCCACTTGGTGTTCTCTGGTACAATCAATGTACAAATGGAGAGCAGTCTTTAGATCTAGGCGATTAAGTCTCTACTCCTCATTGAAGGGGTGAGGTGGAGCAAAGAATGTCGAAAGGGTGATTGTTTGACTGACGTGAAAGGGAGTTACTACCTTCAACAAAAAGGATGCTCAAGGCCAAAGAACCTGCTTATGTGGGTAAAAATTGGTATATGGAGGGTTAAAGGAGAGGAGCTGAAGCTCATTCACCCTCCATTACAATGTTATGGCATCCAAGAAGACTGTCTTGAGAGTGAGCAACTAAAGCACAAGTTACTAACTTGTGTAACGATATATCTGTAAGAGACAGTAGTTAGTGACAGATTCCTTACCTTAGAATATCCCCAGGCGTCAGGCTGGATCCGGAAAGTTTTTGCGTAGCAGTACGCTTACGCGTCGGTAGGCGGCGTCGTGCGGCTCCGCGTCCGTCGTCGGCGTCGTGATCGCCGGGATGACGTCGCGGGCAGTACTTAGACGCCGCCCCTGCGCGCTGACGTCAGTTCTGTACATGACTTTCCGCGCCAGGAACGCAGAGCCATGCAAGAAGCTGACATAGGTGTCTGAAAAATACTAGGGCCCTGAAAGGGATGTCCTTAACCCTAGAAATCAGTTCGCAGAACGGGGAGGATGGGTGGGGCGGTAAGGAATCTGTCACTAACTACTGTCTCTTACAGATATATCGTTACACAAGTTAGTAACTTGTGCATCTGAAAGAGACACGTTAGTGACAGATTCCTTAGCTTAGAATAGATACCCCAGCAACACCAACCCCGGTGGTGGGTCTGCGAACAAAGATCAGACAAGGAAGTCCCGGAGGACAGAACGGCTAAAGAAGCCGTCCCTCCGGACCGGACTGTCAAGGCAGTAATGCTTTTAAACGTGTGCAGCGAGGCCCACGTAGCTGCCTGACAGATATCCTGCAGTGGAACACCGCGGCCTAAGGCCGTGGTAGCAGCCGTTGCCCTGGTGGAATGGGCACGCAGCCCAACAGGAGGCTCCTTCTTAGCCAAAGAATAGCAGGCTTTGATACACAAGGTTACCCAGCGGGAGATGGTTCTCTTGTGCACCGCCCGACCTTTTGGCGCCCACGTAGCCAACAAAGAGCTGGTCATCCACCCGGAAGTGTTGTGTGCGGTTGATATAAAAGAAAGCGCACGTTTTGGGTCCAGACGGTGGAGCCTCTCTTCCTCTCTGGAAGGATGCGGAGGCGGAAAGAAGGTGGGCAAAGTGATGGTCTGCCCAATGTGGAAGGCAGTAACCACCTTTGGCAAGAAGGACGGACGCGTCCTAAGAACAACCTTGTCTGGATGGACAGACAGAAAGGGAGGTTTGCATGAAAGAGCGGAGGTGATGGCCACCAGAAAGGCTGTCTTCAGAGTCAGAAGACGAAGAGGACAGTTATGTAGAGGCTCAAAGGGAGCGCACATAAGAAAGGTAAGTTCAAGTCCCACTGAGGCATCACAAACGGAACAGGAGGGAAGAGGTGTGTAATGCCTTTTAGAAACCTGTTAACAGGGGACTTGAAAAGGGAGGGCTGATCAGGAAACCTGAGGAAGGCCGAGATGGCACAAAGATAGCCCTTGATGGTACCCAGGGCAGAACCCTGTTGGGCCAGGGAAAGAAGGAACAGAAGAACCTCAGAAAGAGGGGCAGAAAGGGGATTCACAGCCTTTGCTGTGCACCATGCCACAAACTTGTTCCACCTGCAGGCGTATACCACCTTAGTGGAGGGACGCCTGGCTGCCAGAATCACATCACAAACTTCGGGAGGCAAGTCGAAAGGAATCAACTGCCGCCGCTCAATCTCCACGCAAGCAGGTGGAGGCTGGACAGGTTAGAGTGGAGGACCGTCCCCTGCTGCTGCGACAGAAGATCCTCCCGAAGAGGCAGACGGATCGGGGGATCTACGCTCATACTGAGTAGCTCGGGATACCAAACTCTTCGATCCCAGTCCGGAGCCACAAGAATGACTTGGGCCCGGTCGTGCCGAATCTTCTTCAACACTCTGGGTAGAAGTGGTATAGGCGGAAAGGCGTACAACAGACCGCAACTCCACTCGCGACGAAAAGCGTCGCCGAGCGAGTGCCGCCTTGGAAATTCCAACGCGCAGAACTGCTGACATTGCGCGTTCTCTTCGGTGGCGAATAGATCTAACCAAGGCTCTCCCCACTGTAGAAAGAGTCCTTGCGCCACTTCCGAGTGAAGACGCCATTCGTGATCCATCATGCACCTGCGGCTGAGTTCGTCCGCCCTGGCGTTCAGGGAACCTGCCAGGTGTTGAACCATCAGGAACATGCCCTGATGTTCCAGCCATGTCCAGAGGCGCAGAGCCTCCTGACAAAGGGTCCACGACCCCACCCCGCCTTGTTTGTTGCAATACCACATGGCGGTGGTGTTGTCCGTGAACACCTGCACTACCTTCCCTTTGACAGAGGGAAGGAATGCCTTGAGTGCAAGTCGGATCGCCCGGAGCTCCAGAAGGTTGATATGGAGCCGGGACTCCGCCGGAGACCAGAGGCCTCTGATCTCCGCCTCTCCCGTGTGACCGCCCCATCCCAGAAGGGACGCGTCCGTCACAACTGTGTGCTCTGGCTGGGGAAGGGAGAGGGATCTGCCCATGACCCATTGCCGGTTCGAGAGCCACCACTGCAACTGTTTTGCAGTCCCCTCCGAGATTTGGACGTGATCGGACAGGTTGCCCTGGTGCTGCGCCCACTGGAACTTCAGGTCCCACTGCAGAGCCCGCATATGCCATCTGGCATGATTGACCAGCAGGATGCAGGAGGCCATGAGGCCCAGCAGCCTCAGGGTCATCCGTGCCGAAACCCAGGATAAAGGCTGAAAGATCGGAATCATAGCCTGAATATCCCGGACTCGCCGTTTGGGAGGATAGGCCCGAAACTGCGTCGTGTCCAGAACTGCTCCGATGAAAAGGAGCTGTGAAGAAGGAATCAGATGCGACTTCGGCACATTGATGGAGAACCCCAGCGAGTGCAGGAGTTCGGCCGTAGTCTGGAGGTGGGAGACGACTTCCTGGGACGAGCCCGCCTTCAGCAGCCAGTCGTCGAGGTAGGGGAAGACTGGAACCCCTGCCCGGCGCAGATGAGCTGCGACCACCGCCATCACTTTCGTGAACACCCGAGGGGCACTGGTAAGGCCAAAGGGGAGCACGGTGAACTGAAAATGCTGGAGGCCTACCGTGAACCGCAGGTAACGCCGGTGGGCCGGCAGGACGGGGATGTGAAAATAAGCGTCCTGCAAGTCCAACGCTACCAACCAGTCTCCAGGGTCGAGGGCAGTCAAGACCTGAGCTAGGGTGAGCATCTTGAACTTCTACTTCCGGAGGAAGCGATTGGCGTTCCGGAGGTCCAAGATAGGACGCATGTCCTCCTTGTCCTTTTTGGGCACCAGGAAGTAGTGGGAGTAGCAACCACGTCCTACTTCTGGGGTCGGAACATGCTCGATGGCCCTCTTGGCCAAGAGGGCCGTGACTTCCTTCTGCAGAAGTACCAAGTGATCCCCTGACATGCGGTGGAATTGAGGTGGCATGGCTGGGGGTGGTCTCGAAGGGGAGGGAGTAGCCCCTTCGGACAATGTCCAAGACCCACCTGTCCGAGGTGATGGGACGCCAGTGGTGAAGGTGATGGCGGACCCTGCCCCTACTGGCGTGCTGTGCACCGGAAAGGAGGGACTAGGAGGGCTTGGAGGCCGCGGACAGGTTGGAGGTGGTGGCCTGACCCGCACGCTGGTTGCCCGAACCGCCACGGCGGTATCCACGTCCTCGGCCACGCGAAGACGCTTGCTGCGCGGGCCGGTGGCTGGGCAGCTGACGTGACTGGGCGCCCCTTCCGTGGCCACGAAAGGGGCGAAAAGCAGAGGTGAGCGGAGGGCGTACAACAGAAAGGCCCAGGGACTTGGCAGTAGCCCGTGAGTCCTTAGACCGCTCAAGTGCATGGTCTGCCTTTGAACCAAAAAGACCGACTCCATCAAAGGGCATGTCCATGAGTGTATTCTGGACATCACCCGAGAAACCAGTGGTTCTCAGCCAGGCGTGGCGACGTAGCGCCACCGTCGTCGCAAGCAATCTGCCCAGCGAGTCGGCGGTATCAAGGCCACAACGGATGGTGTATTTAGCCGCATCTCGCCCTTCCGCAATGGCGCGGGTAAGCAGTGTCTGGACCTCCTCAGAACACTACGGCAAAACAGCCGCCACCGAATCCCACAGGGAGTGGGTATATCGGCCCAAAAGGCAAGCGGTGTTGACTGACCGCAAGCCAGCACTGGAGGAAGAAAAAGCCTTCTTCCCAAATTGGTCCAGGCGTTTGGATTCCCTATCCGGAGGGGCGGTAGGGAAGGCGGTTTGGGAGGCAGAGGCTTGGACAACCAAGCTCTCGGGGGTGGGATGTTGGGAGAGAAACAAGGGGTCGCCCGGAGCAGGGCGATGGCGTCGGGCCACGTTCCTATCCACAGGAGCCCCTGTGGTGGGTTTGGACCAGGCACCCAAAGAACGTCAGTGAGTGCATCATTAAACGGCAGCACAGTCTCCGAGGAGGAAGCCGCCGGCTGAAGCACTTCTGTCAGGAGGTTAGTCCTGACAGCCACAGTAGGCAACTGGAGATGTAAGGCTCCAGCTGCTCTACGCAACACCGTTGCAAAATTAGCACCCTCCTCCGTAGCCACGGGAGGAGACAGCATGCCAGTGTCAGGGAGGTGTCTAGACCACTGGCATCCCCAAGTTCCTCAGCCCAGTCCGGATCATACTCACACTGTTGTGTGAGAGGGTCCTCAGACCCCTCCCAGCTCTCCTGGTCCTCCTCTTGTTCAAAATATGGAGGAGGAGGGACATTTGGGACCCAAGGTCTCATTGGCGCCAGAGCCGGCGTCGAGCGACGTCGGTCCGGCTCCATGTCCGGAGCCGGAGATAACCGGGGAACGACGCCGTCCGGAGCCCCGGACGGCGTCAGGAACGGCACCGGGGACATCGGGCGGAGGCGTGGTTAGATCCAACCGGCGTCGATGGGGGTTGCGGTACCACCGGAGCCGGGATCGAGGCCGAGGCCGGGATGAAGGCTGGTGGGACAGGCGGCGCCGGGACCGGAGTCGACGGCGGCGCCGGGGCAACCCCATCAGGGCCCGCGGGGCCCGAAGGCGCACCGGAGGGGCCTGAAAGGCCCGAAGAGGCGAGCCATGGCCGACAGGAATTCCTGTGAGCTCGGCCGGAGTCGCCCCGAACCCGGAAAGGACGGGTAATGCGGGGGCGGCTCTACAGGCATGTCCGGGGCCGCGGGGACGGTGCCGACTGGGGCCTCAGCCGAGTCACGAGACCGGCGAGGCGAAGTCTTAGAGCGATGATGCTTTTAGACTTTTTGTGCTTCGACTTACCCGAGGAGCGCGAAGACTTGGACTCCGACGACCGGCGGGGACTCCGCGACCGGCCCCTCGACCTCTCCCGGGACCGGGGCTTGGTGCGGCGCGGAGCCGACTGCCGGACCTCGAGTAGCTTTCGAGACCGCTCTCGCAAAGCCTTCGGATGAAGTTTCCGGCAGTCAGGGCACGACTTCGTGTCGTGGTCTCGGCCGAGACAGAAGAGACACTCGAGATGCGGGTCCGTGATCGACATCATGCGACCACAGGCTCCGCATGGCTTAAAGCCGGGCATCCCTACGACACCTAGGAGTCGTGAAGACTCGATGAATAAACAGTGAAAAAATTCACAAAAAAGGTTAGTCAAAAAGTGACTAGGGCACTGCTCTTCCCGGATCTGCGCTTACTGGCGCGGAAAAAGAAGAACTGACGTCGGCGCGCAGGGGCGGCGTCTAAGTACTGCCCGCGACGTCATCCCGGCGATCACGACGCAGACGAACGCGGAGCCGCACGACGCCGCCTACCGACGCGCAAGGGTACTGCTACGCAAAAACTTTCCGGATCCAGCCTGACGCCTGGGGATATTCTAAGGTAAGGAATCTGTCACTAACGTGTCTCTTTCAGATAGGACAGCTATGCATAGGTTCAAATGGAGAACACATGAGAAAGGTCAAAACTAAATTTAGGTCCCACTGGGGCATAATGAAAGTTAAATGGGGGAAACAAATGTGGAAGCCCCTTAAAGACACACATCACAACCTGGTGCTTTAAACAAGGTAGGCTGGTTCAGCAAACGCAAAAAGGCAGAAACCGCCAAGTGCCCACTAACCACACGCAAAGAAAAGCCTCGCAGGGCTAGGAACACCACCACCTTGGACAACTTTGCATTAAGTGGATTGACCTGTTTGGCTGTGTACCAGGGCACAAACTTGTCCCAACGGTAGGGTATACAGATTTGGTAGAGGGATACCTGGCTGCCTGTATGACGTCCATGACCTCAGGAGGGAAGACAAAAGTGTGAGAAAGTGCCCTCTTTCTGCATGGTATTCCCCCACTTTTTGCTGAATTGCTGATGTTCTTTGACTGAGTGTGCCCTGGGCTCCTGCTAATCAGGTACCCAGGGCCTATGTTCCTTCCCTAAAAACTGCATTGAAGCCTAAATCCAATTGACATCCCTGGCCACAGGTAGGCCTCTGGTAAAAGGTACCACATGTACCCAGGGCACTGTGACCAGGGAAGGCCCCTAAGGGCTGCAGCACTTATTGTGCCACACTTAGAGGCCCTGCACCTTTTCACACACAGCCTTTGCAGGCTGCGTGTCTTGGTGCAGAACAAAGTGAAGAGTCGACATGGCACACATCCCTGTGGGCCATGCCCACAAACCACTGCCCTGGCATACATCAGTCACCCCTCTAGCTGGGTGCCCTATGCCAGTGGTGAGGGTACAGGTGCATGAGCCCTGTACCCCTACAGTGCCCAAGTCCATTCCTGGGCACTGTAAGTGCAGTGCTGCCATTAAGAGTATATGGTGCTGGGAGTTTGTCATTACGAACTCCACAACACCATAATGGCTACACTGAAGACTGGGAAGTTTGGTATCAAACTTCTCAGCACATTAAACCCACACTGATGCCAGTGTGGGATTTAATGTAAAATGCACAACAGAGGGCATCTTAGAGATGCCCCCTGAAACTCGACCAACTTCTAGTGACCTGACTGAGTGGCTGCTTAGGCTACCACCAACAGACATGTTTCTGGACCCCTGGGTCGAGAGCCTGCTGCTCTCGGGGGCCTGAAACAATGCACATCCTGGGACGAGGTGCCAAGCCTCCTCCCCAGGATGGGCAGGGTTCACGAAGGGAAGCTTCAAAGGCATGCCGCCTTGGTGAGCCTCCCCAGAACCATTGCTGCTTTCAGCAACTGGTCCCCACTTGTTCTACCCCCCACTTTGGACGGGAGAACTGGTGGGAAAAACAAGTGAGGGAAAGAGGTGTGTCCACCTCTGCCAACCCAACCTCTCAGGTGGGGGAGGCGAGGTGAAGCACAATTCTGAGTCCCCGCCATCTTGAGGATGGGGGGACCTAGCCAACCAGGGACAGGCTCATGCCCCCCTCCCACTGGAGGGTGGCACGATAGGGGGTGTACCCACCCCAGGGAAGGGACCCATTGGTCCCTGCCCTTTACCTACCTGTAACGCCCCTAAATCTAGTATTTAGGGGGCACCCTGAACCTTGCTTCCTCAGATCCAGACAAGAAACAAGTAGAAAAGAAAAAGGACGAAGAGCCGTGCAGAGCTAACAAGAGGACGACGTCCACTGACTTGGCCCCAGCCCTACAGGCCTGTCTCCCCTCGAACCTGCTCCTGCGAAATCCCGGTGTGTCCAGCAGCCAGCAACCTCAAAAACCCCGGAGGACCTGCCTGCCTTCACTTCCAAGCCTGCTTCTCCCGTGAACACCAGACTTGTTCAAACTGCAGCTTCTGGCTCCGGCCGGATACCGCGAATCCAGCCCACTCTGCACCCGCCGAACCCGGCCCGAGCTCGAGTGGAAAAACACCACGAGGAGGTCACCCGGGCGATCCTGACCCGAGATCCAGCGACTCCTGACCTGCCTCAAGCCTCCAGTCGACGCCTGCAGCCTCAATCCAGAGGATCCCCTCTACCACCCCCAGAGCGGGTAAGACTTTCCGACGTCCCAAGGCACCCCTGCACCCGACGCCCCACGGCCTTGTGTGCCCAAACCAACGGTGCCTAACCAACCCAAGATATCCCAACTTACCCCTCGAAGTGGTGGTCGCACCCAGAAGATCCTCGTCCCCGAGCCTGCAGTGTTTCTTCTAAACGGAGGTGCTCCATTGAAAACAACAGGGCAACCGACCTCAAAACAGCACCCTGCACCCGGCCGTCCTAGTGCCGCTGAGGGTGCACCTTTGGTGCTAATTTGGTGCTAATTTGGTTCCCTATTTGCCCTGACCTAAACCCTAGGAGCTTTGCTCCCACAACCCAGTGGCCGGCTTGCCAGCAGCCACCAACCAGAGACCCCCTATCCTCCATAGGAAACATTGGGCCTCAACACTCTGCACCCGGCTGCCCTAGTGCTGCTGAGGGTGCAACAGTGTATCACTGACCCTGGGGGACCCCGGAGTCTAACCCCAGAACCTTAACTCCCACAGTCGATTACTTACCTACAAACCGATAACCTGTTTATCCCCCATAGGATAACACTGACACTTTTTTTCCAAAAAGTTTCTAAGTGTGGAGTTTTGAAATCTGAAAATATTCTTTAAAAATCGCACGAATAACCAAAACGTATTTACTTACCTGTTTGCAGGAAATATCTCATTACTGAATCTAGGTATCCAGCACAGAGTTAGAAAAGTAAGGTAAAAGTAACTTACCTGTAATTTACTGAAAAAGCCTATTCATTTCAATGTACTGTATTTGCTAAGTGTTGCAACATTTCTGCATCCCCTGTAAATCACACAAAGTACAATTTCTATTGCATTTTCAAACTGTTCTATATTCAGCAACGTATTACTGCAAAGTATTTTATGCTTACCTGTGCCAGGCTTGCTTGGTTCTAAAATAAAACCGTATATTTTTATACAAAAACAATTGGCCTAGAGTTCAGTTCTTGAGTGTGTGAATTCATTTGCTGACTGTGTGTGTACATCAAATGCTTAACACTGACCTCTGATACTGCCTTACTGCTCGACCAATCTACCACTATTCGAGAGTAAGGCTCTATCTAACTTTAACCTCTGCCTACCTCTGGGGTCACTTGGACTCTATACACACTATACCTCATTTTGGTGTAGTATATATAGAGCCAGTTTCTTACAAAAAGCTATGAACTTTCATGCTCAATCCCCAAGCATGGAGGAGGAGGGCGCAAGACCCTGCCCTACTGCTGCGACAGGAGAACCTCCCGAAAGGGCAGCCTGATCAAAGGGCAGCTGCTCATGTTCAAGAGTTTGGGATACCACACTCTCCATGCCCAATCCAGAGCCACAAGGATGACTTGGGCCCGGTTGTCCCGATCTTCTACAGAACTCATGGCAGGAGTGATATCGGCAGGAAGGCGTACAGGAGTCCCGAGTTCCACTCTAAGTGGAATGGCTCTCCAAGTGAGAGCCGCTTTGAAAACTCCAAAGCGCAGAAATGCTGACATGGCTGTTCTCGGTGGAGGCAAAAAGATAGACGGTGGCGGTCTGCGATGATTGAAGCACTTCAGTAATCCTGCGGTGCTCCATCTTTGAAGAATGTGTGACTACAAGACGGCATCACCCGCATGACCCTTGGCATAAAAAAACTAGAGGAAAATCCTCTGGAAAAAGATCAAGACAGGTGAGAGCTTTAGGCCTCACGAGTGTGCATGCACGCGAGAGAGCAGGGATACACAAAACACAGCCCTGACGAAGGCCCCGGACCCGATCGGGCTCTTGGAGTGGGCCGAAACATGTTGGCACAAAGGGTATAATTGAGCAATTATATTCAATAGAACCCAAGAGATTCAGGATTTTATTCATACCCCAGGTACCCTCAAAATAAAGAAGAATCTTTGGGTATACCTAGAGGTATTTTTAACTAATCACTCTTCTGAATCCCTGCATGTCCAGCTTGACTTTTTCTAAGAACTCCCATTCCATCTATGGTTGAGTCTGCCCTGGTGGTACCATCTTACCAGGGTGTGGCGCCGATGAAGAAGCATGTCACGATAAGGGAGTGATGCGTCTAATCCAATATCTTTGGATATTCTAATATCTTTAAATATGGTAGAGGTGAAAACCAACTTCCTGATACAGAGGGGATTTCTTTTCTTCCCCAGTTAGAATCCTTGATTAATCAGTTGCTCGTGTGTGTGAGTATCTGCAAATAAATCGAAACCAAGATTCTCCCCATTCGCAGAAAAGACCTTGCGCCACCTCTGGGTATAACCACCACTCGTAATCTGCTATGTGTAGACAGATGAATTTGTCTGCAGTGGTGTTCAAAGATCCCACCAGGTGCTGCACAACCATAAAACTCCTGTGGCGTTCCAGCCACATCCAGAGACGCAGGGCCTCCTGGCACACCCCACCCTGCTAATTGCAGTAGCACATGGCGGTGGTGTTGTCCGTGTACACTTGGACCAGCCTCCATTTGATGAGTCAAGTCTAACATGCTGATGTGGAGCTGAGCCTCCGCCAGAGGCCTCTGATCTCCACTTCTCCTACATGGCTGCCCAGGCAATGCATCGGTCAGCACCGACAGCTCTCAGAAGTGTACGGGGAGAGGTCTGCCGCTGACCCAATCGCAGTCTAGCAGTCAACTGCCGATATTTTGCAGTCTCCTCTGAAATCTGAACTTGGTCGAAGTGCCCCCCCCCCGTGCTGTTGCGACTTGCACTTCAGATACCACTACAGAGCCTGCATGCGCCACCTGGTATGCTTGACCAGAATGGTGCAGGAGGCCAACAGTCCCAGCACTGAGTCATTCTCACTGAGATTCAGGGCTGAGGATGAAACATCAGGGACATAGCGCAAAAGGGCTGTACTCTTCGTTGCGGAGATAAGAGTGAAACCGAACTGTGTCCAGAATGGCTCAGATGAAATAGAGTGTCTGAGAAGGAGTCAGCTGTGACCTAGGCACATTTACAGTCAACCTCAACAATGTAAGGAGGTCCTCCGTAGTCTGAAGGTGGGTTACAACTGTCTGGGGCGAGCCCGCCTTTAACAGCTAGTTGTTGAGGTAGGGGAAGACTAGGACGCCAGACCTCTGAAGATGACCTGTAACCACCACCACACTTTGGTGAACACCTGAGTGGCATTGGTGAGGCCAAACAGGACCACAACAAAGTAAAAATGTTCCTGGCCCACTGTGGGCCTGAAGGACAGGGATGTGAAAATAAATATCCGGCAGGTCCAATGCTTCCATACACTCTCCAGGGTCAAAGGCAGACAAGACCTGGTCCAAGGTGAGAATTAGACCCGGTTTCCTGGGCACCAGGGCACTCTGGGGTTACTGTGCTCCAATCCCATCAACTGGAGGGTTCCCTCGCTGGTGTCCTGGGGCCTCAGTACTAGTGGACCCAAAACTGGATAACCAAGTACTCCTCTACAGCACTCGACTCTCTCACGGAAGTGAGACAGCAGTCCAAGAATTACTCAAGGAGGTGAGGTGGGTTTTAGACATTCAGATTACAGTGCATACTGTACCACCAGCTAATAAAATCAATGTACAGTCAGTGCTTTACTTTTTTGAAAGTAAAGTACTTTAATACACACAAGAGAAGTATACTACACAATAAACTAGGAAAAACAGTGGAAACCAGATGTTTCTACAACCCTCTGGGCCAGAGTTCTGACCCCAAACAGTACTATAGCGCCTGGACGCCAAGCACTATAAAAACAGTTACTATGTAGACACACAATTAGCATTGCATATTACAGACTATGTTGCACAGGGTTGCTCTCATTCGCTAGAGCCATGATACCAATTCTTGTATTGAAATGAGGTTGTTTCAGCATTTGATGTGAAGTCAAATGTTCTTGATCATACCCAAACCCGCACCCCCATCCAAAGCAACGAAGTGCGCTGCCACCCTTAGAGAGGACACCACTCTAGTGACATCAGGGATCTATTCACAGGTTCCTGATGCCTTGGCACAGTTTACTGGAGTCCCACTAGTCCAGTAGCCACTGGATAGTTGTAGGAGGGCAGTGGCTGACCAGAGTGCCAGTACACCCGGATACCCCCAGATGTCATAAAAAGGAAGGTGGGGGCCTGTACCATGGGACACTTCACCAACTACAGATTGTAACTGGAAGTACTACTCGTGCTCCCACAGCACAGGGGAGTGGTCCGGGCCAAGCGATCTCACCTTCAAGGACCAGGATCAAGCTTCCCAGTCTCCCTCTGCCTCCACTGCTGTACTGCAAGCTTCCTTATCTTGAACAGCTGTCTGCAATTTCCTTGTGTTTCAAGTGGCAGCTTCACAAGCCTCACACGTCAAGCTGGTTCTATGACCGATGCTGCTGACCGATGCCATTGCTCCTCGTCAAACTGGCACATTTCTTTGCGGCATAATCCATAAGTCACAGAGAAAACTTCATCAATTTCAACCCCTATGAGGGGTTTTCAGATTTTCAGACGCGGTGAGCAAGCTCATTTTGCCTTCGCACCACGGGCCGTGGCTGGCTCCCTTGGACGGACACGGTGTGGGCCACCTTGATAGAACCATAGACCAGTCTTGAACAATAACGGACTGCTAACGCCAGAATTTTACCACCTCCGATTGAGAGGCTGATCCAATCAGAGGGTCTGCTACTTTTAGATCCTGGGTCCCCCTCCAATCGTGAGGCACATTTGTGGCATGTTCACAGCGTGTCCAAAGCATGCAAAGGTGACTTACTGTTTTCCATTGTACCAGCCCAGGCTATTCCCAAGAGAGGAATTCTAATTAACTCCAGACCAGGAGGCCCTGCCCATCACCCAAAAGGGAAGAGCAGGGGGGGGGCGGGGGGTGCAGTCCCACCTAGCAGAGTTAGTGCAGCTAAACACAGATGACAGCGAGTGTCTACCCCCTGCTCACCAGGCTTGTCCAAGGAATAGGGAGGGGTACGAGGGAGCCGGAATGTCCAGCCGAACAGCTCGGTTCACATTACACACAATGGCTCACCTCACCTAGTACACCCACTAGATCTCAAACATCCCAGGTAGACAAAGGCAACAGGATCACGGGAGACTGCACAGACTTGATCGGGGGTGGCTAGTAGCCAGGCTTAGAATACAGGGATACAGATATCCCAGACTATAGATTTATTGCTGCCACCACGGTTAGTCTACCACAGCCTGGGTAGAGAGGGCAGTAGCCACTCTGTGAAATAAGGGTGCTCTAGGGTCTCAATCCATGTAAATAGGGAGACCCTCAGTGGACATGCATGATTGTCATGCTCATTGAGGTAGGGATGTAGAAAACATACAGTAACATTTAAGTGAAGATGTGTCGATGCAGGACATGTCCATAGAGCCAAAGACTAGGTAGGGTTTGAACAAAATACTTTGACTAGGGGCATTAGAATAGGACTGCCATGTGTGTTAGTGAGAACGTTGTCTTTGGGGATGTATGAACATTTGTTCGTATGAATGGGATGTGTGTGTATGGGTGAATGAGAGTCCGGGTTGTACGTACTTGTGAGACAGGACATACCTTTTGCCATAAGTGGCACTGTTATATGTATAAAACAAACATACAACCATTTTTTTTTTAAATGGGAGAAATTTAAAGTGCAGAAAAATGTTGTGCAAAGACTTTTCATAATATGCAACATTTATCTGCCCTTCCAATTTCTCCCACTTAAAAAATAGCTTTTTTCATTTATAAATATGACACCCTGTCTACCAGCTACTGGGAGCAAGATTCCTGCTGTGTGCAAATGCGACACTTTGAAATGGGAGAAAATTAAACTGAAGAGTTTACTTTGGGTTTATGTGGATTCTATAAAGCTCATCATTTAAATATTTTCCCATTTAAAAGTGTTGCATTTACAAACAGCAGGCATTTTGCACTCAGTGGCTTGTAGACACGGTGCCATATTTATAACAGAAAATACAGCCATTTGTTTAAATAGGAGAAATTTAAAGTGAAGAAATATGCTTTGTACATTAAGGCGTAATTGCCTCAATTGAAATTGGAAAAAACATTGACTCAATGTTTAATAGAAATATTTGTATCCACTTTAAATTTCTCATATTTGAAAGAAAATAACAGTATCTTTCAGATATAAATATAGCACAGCGTCTACTGCCCACTGAGAGCACAAGGCCTGCTGTTTGTAAAAGCAACACTTTGAAATGGGATAAAAATTCAAATGAAGAGTCAACTTACTCATTAAGTTAACTCTTCATTTCAATATTCTTGAATTTAAAAGCATTCAGAAACAGCATTTTGTTCTCATGCTCCAATATGGAGTTGACAATGACTTTTATTGAAGATTTAAATAGGCCAGTGCTTCAGGTCTTTACCTCTGTGCCCTGGGCCATATATCGACTCCAGCACTGCTCATTATCAGGATACGCTATCTGCAGCCTGAAGATAATGTAAAATAAGCACAGCCTTCCCTTAACTTTAAAAGGGAAATGTGACCCTGTGTTTATTTAAAAATGAACTCAAGGCGGTGAGTTACTATGAAGGTGTCTGTGCGCTACTGGTAGCTCTCACGATTGACTGGTTGGAGACACCTGGGGCGAACAGCACGCAGTATGTCAATGCTAAGAATATACAAATGATCACAAAATGGGTCAGTGCTGTTTGAGCAACTGGGACTCAAACCAGGCATCAGCACTGATTCTAGGGCGATTAGTATAAAATGTGGCAGTGCTGAGCATGGGGAAGACTAAAACATGTCAGAGCTAGTTCAACAGTAATTTAAAAATCAGCACTGACACCCTGCCTGATTCTCGCATGAGTATTTCAAAATGTGTTAGCACTGAATATGGGCAGGGATCAATCAATGTGCAAGTGCTGAATATAGGCGAGGACCACACAATTTGTCAGTGCTGGTGTTTGAGTAATGAAGAATCAGACATGTCACTGCTGATTCTGGAGAAATTGGACAAGGTGTCACGGTGAATATGGGCTAAGTCGTTTAAAGTGCCAGTGCCAATTCTGGAGTGATGGAGGATCAGGCAAATTGTTAGATCGAAACCTCGAGTAAGTGAAGGTTACAGAATGCGTTTACATATATTCTGTCAAAAAAGATCACACATGATGCTGCCACTAATCTTGGAATACACGAGGATAATACATATGTCTTCACCAAATCTGGTGTAACTGAGGATTAGACAGCATGTCACTAATTCTGGAATGAGAATCACAAGTGTCAGATCTGTCTCTGTTAATAAGTAATGATCATACACGGTGTCAGCCCTGATTCTACATTTGGAAAAAAAACATGAAGCATGGAGGTGGGGAGAAGAAGCACAAACTGGAAACAAATGGAAAACATGCACTCTCATAAAGTGATTCAACAAAAAGGAAAAGTAGGTCCCAATATGCGAGTAGTGGAAGGAGACATATTTGGGTCAGGCTCCAGGGGAGGGCCGAACACAAGAAGAGGAAGTAAAGTTCACACGTGTTAACAAATGAGAAGCAACGATGAAGCCAACCAATAGTAAGCAATGGGTGGGTTCTAAGCACACTGTATGCTAACTAAATGTCTCGCCAGTGACGAACAAGTTACCTACCTTCGGTAACGATATATCTGTAAGAAACATTAGTTAGTTATAGATACCTTACCTTAGAATGACCCCCAGGCGTCAGCCTGGACCCAGAAAGTTTTTTCATCAGCAGTACCTCTGCGCGTGGGAAGGTGGCGTCGGTCGGCTCCGCGTCCGTCGTTGGCATCGTGGTCGCCGGGATGACATCGCGGTAGCTGCTTAGACGCCGCCCTCGCGCGCGGACGTCAGTTCTGTACACGACTTTTCGCGCCTGAAACGCAGAGCCATGCAAGACACTGACCACTGGTGCCCAAAACTAGGGCCCTGAAAGGATATCCTTAACCCTAGAAATCAGTTCGCAGAACGGGGAGGATGGGTGGGGCGGTAAGGAATCTATAACTAACTAATGTTTCTTACAGATATATCGTTACCGAAGGTAATTAACTTGTTCATCTGAAAGAAACATGTTAGTTATAGATTCCTTACCTTAGAATAGATACCCCAGCAATACCAATCCCGGAGGTGGGTCTGCGAACCAAGATCACACCAGAAAGTCCTGGAGAACAGAACGGCCAAAGAAGCCGTCTCTCCGGACTTGATTGTCAAGGCAGTAGTGTTTGGTAAAGGTGTGCAACGAAGCCCACGTAGCTGCCTGACAAATGTCATTCAGAGGAACTCCACGTCCCAAAGCAGTAGTTGCTGCCGTCACCCTGGTGGAATGGGTGCGCAGCCCTACTGGAGGCTCCTTCTTTGCTAGAGAATAACAGGCTTTGATACACAAAACGACCCATCAGGAGATAATCCGCTTGTGTACGGCCCGAACTTTCTTGGCGCCCACGTAGCCAACAAAGAGCTGGTCATCCACCCGGAACTGTTTGGTGCGATCCAGATAAAAGGAAAGCGCACGTTTTGGGTCCAGACGGTGGAGCCTCTCTTCCTCTTTTGAAGGAGGCGGAAAGAAGGTGGGCAAAGTGATGGTCTGCCCGATGTGAAAGGCAGTGACAACCTTGGGCAGGAAGGATGGACGAGTCCTGAGAACTACCTTGTCCGGCTGGACAGACAGGAAAGGAGGCTTGGATGAAAGGGCCTGGAGCTCACTCACTCTTCTGGCAGATGTGATGGCTACCAGGAATGCAGTTTTAAGCGTCAGAAGCCTCAAAGGACAGTTGTGTAGTGGCTCAAAGGGAGCGCACATTAAATAGGTTAAAACTAGATTCAAGTCCCACTGAGGACTAACGAAGGGAATAGGAGGAAAGAGATGAGTTATGCCTTTCAAGAAACGATTAACAACCGGGGACTTGAAAAGAGAAGGCTGATCTGGAAGCCGAAGGAAGGCAGAGATGGCCGAGAGACGGCCCTTGATAGTGCCCAGAGCAGAGCCCTGCTGGGCCAAAGAAAGGAGAAACAAGAGAACCTCAGAAAGAGGGGCAGAGAGGGGATCCACAGCCTTTGCTGTGCACCATGCCACAAATTTGTTCCACGGGCAGGCGTATACCGTCTTAGTGGAGGGATGCCTGGCTGCCAAGATTACATCACAAACTTCGGGAGGCAGGTCAAAAGTCGTAATAGCTGCCGCCGCTCAATCTCCACGCAAGGAGGTGGAGGCTGGACAGGTTTGGGTGGAGGACCGTCCCCTGTTACTGCGACAGAAGATCCTCCCTAAGAGGCAGACGGGTCGGAGGATCGATGGCCATGTTGAGCAACTCGGGATACCAGACTCTTCGTGCCCAATCCGGAGCCACAAGAATGACTTGGGCCCGGTCGCGCTTGATCTTCAGCACTCTGGGCAGAAGTGGTATAGGCGGAAACGCGTACAACAGACCACAGACTCCACTCGCGACGAAAAGCGTCGCCTAGCGAGTGCCGCCTTGGAAATTCCAACGGCCAGAATTGCTGACATTGCGCGTTCTCTTCGGTGGCGAATAGATCTAACCAAGGCTCTCCCCACTGTCTAAAGATACCTTGCACCACCTCCGAGTGAAGACGCCATTCGTGATCCATCATGCACCTGCGGCTGAGTTCGTCCGCCCTGGCGTTCAGGGAACACGCCAGGTGTTGAACCACCATGGATAAGCCCTGATGTTCCAGCCATGTCCAGAGGCGGAGGGCCTCCTGACATAGGGTCCAAGACCCCACCCCGCCCTGTTTGTTGCAGTACCACATGGCGGTGGTGTTGTCCGTGAACACCTGCACTACTCTTCCCCGCACAGAGGGAAGGAATGTCTTGAGTGCAAGACAAATTGCCCGGAGCTCCAGAAGGTTGATGTGGAGCCCGGACTCCGCCGGAGACCAGAGTCCTCTGATCTCCGCTTCTCCCATGTGGCCGCCCCATCCCAGAAGGGATGCGTCCGTCACCACCGTGTGCTCTGGTTGGGGAAGGGAGAGGGATCTGCCGTTGACCCAATCCTGGTTCATGAGCCACCACTGCAACTGTCGAGCAGTGCCCTCCGAGATCTGAACGCAATCGGACAGATTCCCCTGATGCTGCGCCCACTGGAACTTCAGGTCCCACTGCAGAGCCCGCATATGCCACCTGGCATGATCGACCAGCAGGATGCAGGAGGCTATGAGGCCCAGCAGCCTCAAGGTCATCCGGACCGAAACCTGGGATAGAGGCTGAAAGATCGGAATCATAGCCTGAATATCCCAGCCTCGCTGTTCGGGAGGATAAACCCGAAACCGCGTTGTGTCCAGAACCGCTCCGATGAAGAGGAGCTTCTGAGAGGGAATCAGGTGTGACTTCGGCACATTGATGGAGAACCCCAGCGAATGCAGGAGGTCAGGCGTAGTCTGGAGGTGGGAGACGACTGCCTGGGACGAGCCCGCCTTCAACAGCCAGTCGTCGAGATAGGGTAAGACTGGAACCCGTGATCTGCGCAGATGAGCTGCGACCACCGCCATCACTTTCGTAAACACCCGACGGGCGCTGGTAAGGCCAAAGGGGAGCACGGTAAACTGAAAATGCTCGTGGCCTACAGTGAACCGCAGGTAACGCCAGTGGGCCGGCAGGACGGGGATGTGAAAGTAAGCGTCCTGCAAGTCCAACGCTACGATCCAGTCTCCAGGGTCGAGGGCAGAGAAGACCTGAGCGAGCATCAACATTTTGAACTTCTCCTTCTGGAGTAAGCGGTTGATGTTCCTGAGATCCAAGATAGGATGCAGGCCCTTGTCCTTCTTGGGTACCAGAAAGTAGTGGGAATAGCAACCACGACCTACTTCTGGGACAGGAACGCGGTCGAAGGCTCCCTTGGCCAGGAGTGCCAAAACTTCCTGTTGGAGAAGTGCCAGGTGATCCTCCGACATGCGGTGGTATTGAGGTGGCATGGCAGGAGGGGTAGCCTCGAAGGGAAGGGAGTAGCCCCTTCGGACTATTTGCGATACCCACCTGTTCGACGTGATGGTGCGCCAGTGGGGGAGGTGATGGCGTATCCTGCCGCCCACTGGCGTTTGATGGGCCTGAAAAGTCGGACTAGGAAGGTTTGGAGGCTGCTGCAGAGGGGGGGTTGGTGGACTGGCCCGCCCGCTGGCCCCCTGAGCCACGGCGTTGGTTCCCACGTCCCCGGCCACGCGAAGGTTGGGTAACTTGCTGCGGCCTGTGGCTCTGGGCGGGACGTAGTGGGGCACCCCTTCTGTAGCCACGAAAGGGGCGAAAAGCAGACTGCGCTGGGCGGCTGGAGAGGCCCAAGGACTTGGCCGTAGCCCGTGAGTCCTTGAAACGCTCTAGAGCGTTGTCCGCTTTGTCGCCAAAAAGGCGACGGCCATCAAAAGGCATGTCCATCAAGGTGTTCTGGACATCCCCCGAAAAGCCAGTCGATCTCATCCAGGCGTAGCGACGAAGGGCTACCAACGTTGAAATTGTCCTGCCCAGAGAGTCGGCGGTATCCAGCCCACAACGGATGGTAAACTTCGCCGCATCCCTCCCGGCGGCAATAGCCTGGGAGAGCACTGTCCGGGCCTCCTACGGATACTGAGGCAGCACTTGCGCAACCGAGTCCCACACAGAGTGGGAATAACGGCTCAAGAGACATGCGGTGTTTACCGACGGCAGTCCTAAGCTGGCGGAAGTGAAAATCTTCTTCCCAAGATGGTCCAGCTTCTTGCATTCCCTTTCCGGGGGAGCGGTAGGGAATGCGCTCATGGAGGCTTGGACCACCAAGCTCTCCGGGGTGGGGTGTTGGGAGAGGAAAGTGGGGTTGCCCTGAGCCGGGCGGTGGCGTCGGGCAATCATCCTATCCACGGGAGCCCCCGTGCCCAAAAGGACGTCGGTAAGGGCCTCAAACGGCAGCAGGGGCTCCGAAGAGCTCGCAGCCGGTTGAAGCACTTCTGTCAGGTTAGTCCTGACCGCCACCGTAGGAAGCTCGAGGTTGAGGGCCTCAGCCGCCCTACGCAACACCACTGCGTATGACGATCCCTCCTCCGTAGCCACAGTAGGAGGAAACAACATGCCAAGGTCAAGGGAAGTATCAAGACCACTGGCATCCCCCAGTTCCTCTCTCCAGTCCTGTTCAGAGCCTAGCTGATCAGTTAAAGGGTCACCTGACCCCTCCCAGTCCTCCTCCTCATCCTCATCTTGCCAATCTGGCCGAAAAGGGACCCCAGGAGTGAACAGGGGCACAAACCCCACTCGGCGCCGGATCCGGCATCGCCGGTCCGGCACAAGGTCCACCTCGGGATGGAGGCCGGGGTCGACCCCGGCCGGGGACACGACCGGCGTCGGTTGCTGTTGCGGTGCCGGAGGAAGCGGCGCTGGTGGAGGTGTAATAAGGTCAACCGGTGCCGATCCAGATCCAGGCCTGAATCCACTGGGGGCCGGAGCAGATAGCGGAGAAGGCCTAGGCCCCCCAACCGAGACCACGGGGCCCGAAGGCGCGCCGGCGGGTTCGGGTCGCCCGAAGAGGACATGCATCGCCTCGTAAAATTTACGAAGTTGGGCGAGAGTTGCTCCGGGTCCCGGGAAGAGGGGGGGGGGGGGAAACTCGGAGTCGGCTCCGCGCGCGGAGCCGCGGGAGGGGCACCGCCCGCATCACTCGTCGCATCAGCCGACCGACAGGGAGAAGTCGAAGAGCGACGATGCTTCTTCGACTTCTTTTTGTGTTTCGACTTACCCGACCCAGAGTGTGAAGACTTCCATGACTTGGACGAGTGGTGATGGCTCCGCGACCGGTCCCTCGACCTCCCTCGCGATCGGGACCTCGAACGGCGCGGAGCCGACTGCCGGCGCTCAAGCAGATTTCGGGACCGCTCCTGCAAAGCCTTCGGCGCCATCGACCGGCAGTCGGAGCACAACTTGGGGTCGTGGTCGCGCTCCAGGCAAAAGAGGCACACGCGATGCGGATCCGTAACCAACATCAGCACGTTACAGGAACTGCAGGCCTTGAAGCCGGGCATCCCTCGTGCACCAGGAGTCAGACTCAAAAAACACGTCGACAAAAGTCGCTCAAAAAAGTCAGTCAAAAAGTGACTGGAGGTACCGGTCTATCCGGATATGCGCTGGCGGGCGCGGAAAAAGAAAGAACTGACGTCAGCGCGCGAGGGCGCGGAGCCGACCGACGCCACCTTTTCGACGTGCAGAGGTACTGCTGACGAAAAAACTTTCCAGACCCAGTCTGACGCCTGGGGGTAATTCTAAGGTAAGGAATCTATAACTAACGTGTTTCTTTCAGATAGTAAATTTCGGGCAAGATCTAAAAAGGGATCCTGAAAAGGACATATAACCCTTATCCACCTTCTGCATGTCTTCGTATTCTCAAATCCAGACAACAATGCTGTGTAAAGATGTATCTTTTTTCAGGTTGCCACCCTGCCAATGTCCACTTAAGGACACTCCTGCAAACAAAGCGGTAGATGCAAACACTTCTTGTTGAATGAGCAGTTACACTTCCCTGGAGAGAATGGCCTGCTTCGCCGTGAAATAATTCTATGACTGCAGACAAACAACCAAACTATTCCTTGTTTTGAAAGATAATGTTATTTTCATGGATGGCCATAGGCCGCTAAAAGCTGATCAGACTGATGAAAAGGTTTGGTCTTGTCAATAATAAAATTTCATAAACCATCTGCTGTCTAGTGTATGAAGTGTTCTCTCTGCTGCATCACTTGAGTTCTGGTAAAAAAAAGTCTTTAAAACTACTGCCTCATTCAAATGAAAACCAGATATCACTTCTGGAATAGTGAGGACTTGTTCTTACGACTGTCGTCCCAGAATTGCATAACTATTCATTAATCGTAAAAGCATGAATTTTGTTTACTCTTCCAGCAAAAGTTCAAGACGAGAGGAGAGCCATTTTCCAAGAGGAAACATCTATTAAGGGGCATCCGAATGCACTGACAATTCTAACCCGATATGACAAGGGATTGTAGTCCGATATTCAGCCATACTTAGACCTACTGAAAGATGATAACAGTTTGGAGCCATCATTGGCTAAGTCCATGAGGAAAACCCAGAAGAACTTAGCCACACATAACTACAGATGATGCAATGGCTCTCACCAGTCAAGAATATCTGAACCAGACTGGATGACGTGCCACCTACAGCTCATATTAAACAAGGTTGAAGAAATTGTATCTTTAAATGGTCAACAAATCTGGAACTACCAGTTGGATCAAGTCCCACAGCCCATGTGTATATTGACCCAAAAGACAGGTCGCGTTCAGGGATTTAAAGGCCAGACTTTCAGCGTAAGGCTTTAAATCTCTTTTTACTCCCTATCTGCAGATGTGGATGGGAATGCCCAGGGCACAATCTTTGAAGAGCAAGAAGTCTGAACTACTAACGTCTTGTGATGAGTGGGCTGATCAAAAAAATGGCTTATCAGGAGCAGGCCTATAGTGCCCAACTACAAGACTAGTTCCTGCCAGAGAAGTAGTTATCTTTTCCCCAGGTAGCTAGCACTGGGTCTAGTAACCTCATTAATAAATAGAAGAGACTATGAAGGTTGAGTTGCTGGTTGAAGGACTTCTGTTCTAACGTGTGAAGGTGATTCATCGTTCTTTGGAAGACGAAGATCACGTCCGGGAGGAATGAGGGGTTCGATCCCAGAGACAGGAACTCAGGGCAGGCCCATGGGGCTTCTAGGGAAAGACCTGAGGGAGGCATCGATAGGGTCAAAGTCTACTTCAGGCACCGAATCCTCGGGTGGTATAATCACCAACTCTGGTGCCAGGACGAACCAGCTGGAGCCTGGGATTGCCTAGGAGACTTGTCTCTGGTAGAGGGCTGCTTAGAGGAGTCAGCATGTCTTTTTTTTTTTTTTTTTTGCTTTTGCCACATCTTCGACGACTGACAATGGAGACACCAGCGACTTCAACCAAGGTCTAGATTTTCTTCTGGCCAGGCAGTCGTTGCAGGCTCTGGCCATAAAAAGCTTAGCTTCCCACTCTTTACTGGCCTTGCAGTGCATGATTAATAAGACTCCGACAGCAGAGTGACTTTTAGGAAGTAGATGTGGAAATAGGCATCCTTAAGGTAAATTGTCATTACATAGTAGTCTAGTGCGGTTCTTGTAGTGACAACCTGCAATCTTGACATCTTTAATCTTAACAATTTTACACAATGATTGTATGGCCTTAGACTCAATATGGACTTGAAAGTCTCTGCAGCTTTGGAAATGAGAAAATACGAAGCATAAATGCCCCTATTTTGCTCCATAACTAGTACACTCTTTATCAGCCTTTTGAAGCAGAGCCCGCACCTCTTTAAGCAAAAGAGGGGATGTGTTCTTTCTTCATTTGTCTGTTATTTGGCTGCATGTAGTCTTCAAGTCAATTTTATGCAATAGCTTTGCCTGATTAGAGCAATAATGTATCTGTCTGAGGTTATTGCTTCTCAGGCTTTTGGGTGTCACCTCAGGTGTGCCCTGCCAAAGGATGGACAGAGCAAAAAAATAAAAAAAGTGTTCTCACTTTTCAGGGATGGCTGAGCCTCTCAGACACAGCCCCATTACTCATGCCTGCCACAAAGGAGATGCCTTTATGCACCTGCTGTGTGATGCAACCATGTAAATATGGTTACATTTTGGTTTAGTGGTTGCTCCACTTGTGTTGCAATGCTCCGATAGCCCTTGTAATTTAATTGTTTTTAGTCTAGTACACTCTTATTAACACTGGGTGACAAAGAAGCATTCTCCTTTCAATAGGTCACTGATGACTGCAGCCTGTGCTTCAAGATTATACACAGATACCAGAGTCAAGCATGGCTTCAGTTTACAGATCCTGTAAAATCTGTACAAAGCTGTACGCTAAAAACTTTGATATCAAGGGCTCACTTTAGGAATGTGTTTGCAATCATCTTTACTTCTTGAATAATGGCTTTAGATCTTTTCCTCTGCTCTTTAGGAATATGCTACTTCAATTTCCTCCTGCTAGTGTCAAAAGTGGCTTAGAAAGTTGAAATGTGCCATAGCATGGCTGCCTAGCTCTCCACATTTTACCTACTTACAGATTCTGTCTTTTGCTCGCTCTATCTGGAGATGGTCCACTAATATCTGCTCAATTCTGCAACCTTTTTCACAGTAGCTACAATGAGAGTCTGGTTTCAAATGAACTTTAATGTATAATGGTTCTAGAGGAGAAGCCCTGTACTTTCCTTCTATTTTCAGCAAAACAGCATGTGCAGTCGCAAGGCTTTAGAAAGTTTCTCGGTTTGCAGTTTGAAACTTGAGCATATTCGCAGGAATTTCTCTCTTTTGTAATGGGTTCAAGGTCCACATTAAAAACAGGATTCCTCCTACTTGCTTTCCTCATGGACACTGTGATGGTTGTTTTCTTCAAAATCAAATTATATGTGGAACCATCATCTTGTGGGGAAGGCCTGTTAAGATGTGCTTCTTCATCCTGGCCTGATAAACATGCAAGAAGATTCTCCCAGTGAGGAGGGAGCCATGATCCCGTTTAATGATCTACAAACCCGCTTTGACTTACCCGGGGGTGATTTCCTACATACACGGCCCTCACCGCAGCTATCAGGAAGCACTGGGGTGGGGGACTTACAGAACCACCAACTTCCCTGGGATGCCAATACGTGGTGATGGCAGCCGGCACTTTTAAAGCAGTGACGTGCCTCTCTCTATAGACGCATGATGCTAGAATCCCTACTCCCCCTGTATGCCCTGAAGCTCAAATGGGAAGCCGATATAGGGGAGGCCATCCCGGATATGGCATGGGGAGAGCTAGTGGAGAGAGCCTGGAAGAGCACTAGGAATGCACGGTTTCAGTTGGTGCACTTCCATATTTTACATAGAGCATACCTTACCCAGGCAAAACTACACAAATATTTACTGGCCCAATCAGCGGCCTGCCCGAGATGTAATGCAGAAAGTGCAGATTTTAAGCACAAGTTATGGGAATGCCCGTTCCTCGACAATTATTGGGAGGATTTAACGATAATACTGTCAGAGAGCTAGAACCAACCCTGGCTCACTGTATTTTACACTGGTTCCCCCACACGTCAAAGAACAAAATTACTAGTAAATTTTTAGATTTGGGTCTGCTCCTGGCCAAGAGAAACATCACCACACATTGGAAGGCGAAACAGGGCCCCAGCATAACAAAGTGGAAAGCAGAATTCCTAAAATGGGCTGAGTGTGAAGGAGTGATTAGGTTACAAATAGCGAAACGAACGGGGAGTGAAAAGGCCCTGGAAAGGGCGAGAGCTTGGGAAGCGCTCGTTGTAGCACTCAAATCCCCCGAAGAGGATGCGGATGATGCATCTATAGGTGACCCTGTGGCGGCCATGGTCTTACACATAGGTAGCTCTAAGACCACCACGATCTGTAGCCTCACGTTCAGCAGTGGCGCTAGACAAGCAAGCCAGATAACACTCAGCTGCAGCTGCCTCCCATTCAAATAAGTCACCCCACTGAGATAACAGTTCTACTGACCTCTTGCAGCCCGCACCTAAATGACACGCCTGGGGGGCGGTGAGGGAGGACGGGTGGGGGGATAGTTGGGGGAAGGGAATTTACAATGGTTGAAAATACTTATTGTGATGATTGCATGATGTGCCCGAAAAGTTGGCATGGACATCCTATGGTGCCTCAACTGTGCCTCAAGAAACCAGATTTAAACTGTGACTTTGCTAACTGTCTGGGGTATGTAACCGGAACCCCCTTTATTTGGATGTACGGAAAATCAATAAAAATTTGTTTTAAAAATAAAAAGAAGATTCTCCCAGTTCTCACAAGAATAAAATTAGCCACAATTATTCAAGTTCTTTTAAAAAACTATTTATTTTATTACTGTAACTTTGAATATCAATTTGCGTCATTCCAAATAGTAACACAATGCAGCTGTTAATACTGCCAACACGTGCTTCACAAATCTGCTTGCTCAGTGCATTTTAAAAACATAATGGAGTCCAATGTGTTACCACACAAATACGTGATTTGAGCTGTATCTGTCGAGGTTTAGTGTTGTCTCAGGGACAGTATCCTCTTTTGAGCATCCCAGACTCACTGCAAGGCAAAAAGGCCTTCGACACTACTGTGTACACAACAGCCCCTATAAAGGGAATCCTCTATATGGGGTGAATATGAAACTTTGGTTCTATGTTCGAGAACTCCAGAGTGTACAGTAATGAAACCAACACTTGCAGGTGGACCAAAACAAGCTGAGGAGAGCTCGCTTTCAGAAGCCAGTCGTCAAAGTACAGGAATTTGTGTTTCCCTGATCTGCAAAGTTGGAATAAGACTACTGCCATAATCTTTGTGAGAACCAGAGGGGCTGAAATGAAGCAGAATGGGAGGATGAGGAGTTGAAAATGCTCTGACCACATGACAAAGCAGAGTTACTAACTGTGGGACTGCAGAACCAGCACATGCAAGTATGAATCCTGTAAATCCAAGGGCACAATCAATGCTTGGGGTCCAAGCCCAACAGGACCTGAGCCAGTGTCAACATTTTGAACAGCTTAATGAGTAAAGTGTTCAAGAGTCTTAGGTTCAAGTTTGGTCTCAGGCCCAGTCCTCCTTTGGAATCAGAATTAATCAGGTGTAACACCCCATATCACTATGTCCGTTTCAGGTACCGCCTCGATCGTGCCCGTGGCAAGCAATGACTGAACCTCCATGGAGAGGTTAGCAACATGCTCTGCCGACCTTTAAGTGAAAACTTGGGAAAATGGAGGGGAGCAACTAAGAATGTAATGGAATAACTAAACTTGATCAATCCTAAGGACCCACTGTTTCAAACCAATTTCATGCCAGCCTGTGCAACAATGCCAAATTTTGCCTCCTACCTGTTTCGGAAGGCAGTCTCAGTGGTAACTAAAGTGGCAAGTGAAGATTAGGACGAGTAGGACTGGTGCACAGGTTGGTGACCATGCCCCCTATCCATTACCTCTGCCTTTGGAGGTACAAAAGGACTGGGCATTCTGCTGTACAGGCTGTAAAGGCTACCTCCTGCAGTATGTAAGGTCCATTGAGGACCAATGGAATACGCAATATTAATGGTGGAACTGGTGAGAGCAGTCTGAGAGAACGAGCAATAACTCTGCTACCCTTTAAGCGCTGTAGCGTGCAATCCGTCTTCTCACTACAACAGCCAGGCCATATCGAAGAGAATGTTCATTGACTACACTTCAGTGTCCAGAGAAAACCCAGCTGTGTGTGAATTGGCTTTGGATTATGACACAGGAGCACATAGCCCAGACAGAACAATCCATAGTGTCCAGGCCAGAACTGAAAATGTGCCTCACCATATCCTGACCAGTTTGAATAGTCTGGGTGAAGGGAGTTCCTCCAGTAGAGTGGGTAATCTCTCACTTAGCATATCACAGAGGGTGTGGGTATAGTACCCAGGAGGCAAACATAATTTGTCAGGTTACCTGAAGAAAATACTTTCTTACCCATTGAGGATATTTACTTCGGTCTCCCTCTTCGATGGCACAGACAGAAATGCTTTCGGAGTCACATTACTAAAAGAGGCTTGAATAAGTCTCTCGGGTTCAAGATGCTGCTTCAAATATTACCACTCTCAAGCCTGTGTCGCCAAGCAATAGGATGACTCACTAGTGGAGCCACGCAAGGTCTGGACCACGTTGCCGCGAGGGACTCCGTCAGGTCATCGCTGAATGGAAGCAAAGGCTTTGAATTTGAAGGTCCAGGCTGCAAGGGATCGGTGAAAAAATTAGCTTTAGTCTGTACAGTAGGCACCTGCAGATCCAAAACCAAGTTTAACTCTATCTCAAGCATCACATTTTGGAGGTCAGGGTATAGACCATCATTAGTGTGACGTGGGTGAGGGGACAAATTAACTGCCTGCTCATCATCATCCTTGTTATGAGGAATATGCCCCAGTCCTCTGAGAACATAAGAGGGCCTTCATCCTCCTGAAATATTGAGGCAGGAGAACAGAAAGAGTCATCTTCAACATGAGGCTATGCCTTGGTTTTTTCATAGCTCATCATAAGAGTGTCTGCAAACAGAACCTGGTAGAATCCGGAAATGGAGTCATCAAAGCCAGACTCAGCACTGCAAGAGAGCTAATCAGTAAGGATGTCAAAGCCCTGCCCGGTGCTAGAGGCACAACTGGCTGAATTTAAACAGTCAGTCAGCACTGAAAAGGAACTGCTGCTAAAACAAAACAACTGCTGGCTCAAATAAATCTGTGGGACCCAAAGACACACCAGAATGATCTGAACCACTTTGAAGAGCTGCAGTTGACATCCTTGAAAGCCACAATCTGCTTTAAAGTCAATGATGGCCCAGAGAATTCGGGGTACATATGCTCTAGGACTAAAAAAAGGAGCAAATCAGACTTGGACGCTATGACAAGTCACTTCAAACGCCAATTAAAGGACTTCTACCAGGAGCAGGAATAGCACAGAGACAAAGAGCCATGCTTGGACTTTGTGTTTGCCTTTGGACTCGTCTTTCGACTTTGAAGAGGGCTTATCTGAAGATGGTGAGCGGGAATGGAACCACAAACAGCTCCATGACTTTAATGGGACACTTCTTGTGTTCTGCAACAGTTTCGCTTCCCGATCCCTGATAGCCTTCATATGCATCATGGAACATTTATTGCAGGACTTGGAGTTGCGTTTAGTGCCGAAGCACTAGAGGTAGATATCATGCAAGTTCATAACTGACAAAAAGCACTGTAAGGTTTAAACCCCGTCAGTTAGGTGAGACATCCCTGCACACAGCCGTTTTGCAGCGAAAACCTGGTAAAGAGCAGAGCTCTGGATACATGTCAAAGGGCAGGCCTTGGACCTTTAAGCAGCTCTGCTTCTTCATGTCTGGAGGCGGGATGGAGTTGCAAGAGAGGCCGATGAAACCACCTGTCTGATGCATGAGCAACTACAGTAAGTTTTCAAGCTCCAGTCCAGAGGAGATTCACAAAGAGAGGAGTTTAGCAGTATTCATCATAAGTCTAAGACATACAATATACTCTAGAAAGGCTCCTTGAAAATAATTTTCTATTTCAAGCGGGAAGGTGGTATTTAGTGTGTATACGTGTTGCTCTCTATCGCTCTCTCCCTCTCTAGAGAGGCCTCAAACTCCTTATATTGGATGCCCTTCTATAAATCCCCAGGTAGGGACTGAAGTAATGCATCGCTTGGAGGCTGTGGGAGCAGGGGTTTTGGGATCAAGGAAACTACATATGTTTTTTGGTATATTATACTTCAAGCCTTTGAAACGGAAGGCTACTAACTACTCTGTGTACCATGCGTATCGTCTCTCTTGAAACCAATGTCTGACCCAACGTATTCTGATGTTTTTTGTTGTTTCCTTTGAAAGCATTAGATTGAGAGGCCTAGTGGAGTTCTAGTTATTGAAATAGCAATTTTTAGCTGGGGTAGTGAATTACTGGGCCTTTATAGAAGCTAAGCTGTTATGCCATAAACACCTTTAGCAGTACTGTGGCACTATGGGTCCTTAAACATTTCACATTCAAAAGTCAATGATGCCTCCTACTAAAAAGGTTCGCCGCATGGCACCCTCAGGACTTTCCAAGCCTGCCTACATTCATAAGAAATGGCGCATCTGCAGGTCAGCCTCTCAGTTATTCGTGTCTACAGCCTTAATTTATTGGAAGCATTACACTTTTCCTCTTGAATGTCATTTGGAAAGCTGCAGTTGCTAACTTTATGCCCTCCCACTCAATGTAACTTTCTATTACAAGTACAAAACACGTCAATTTCAGGAACCCCACAAATTACAAAACAGTATACATTCTCATACAATTTGTCCTGAAAACTTCTAAAGAATTAGTTGTGCCTGGTAGTGTCATGCAGTATTTATTTATTTTTTGTTGATTTTTTTAGTATCTCTCCGTAAAGTTTCCAATCAGTTGTCAAAAAAGCTGATCAGAAAAGGACGTCACCAAAGAGATGCTGCATCTCAACCTCATACAGGACTCACATGACAAATGTACCTCATTCAACGTTCACCTTCACTATAAAACATCTCATAAAACACTAGATGGTGCGTCTATTCACAGGATGTAAAACTATACCAGACTGGTGGTGCAAAATGGGTTTTAAAAGAAGGACTTCAAATTGTTACTAATATATGTTAATATAGACTAGAGGAACGAGTTACTTACTTTCGGTAACGATGTATCTGGTAGAGACACAGTCTAGCCGCAGATTCCTTAACTTAGAATATCCCCAGGCGTCAGACTGGATCTGGAAAATCTTTTTCCCCAGCAGTACCTCTGCACGCCGGGGGCGACGTCGTCCTCGGAAGTGACTTAAATAGAGCCGAGAGAGATCGAGAGATCGAGAGAGATATCGAGAGAGAGATCGAGAGATCGAGAGAGAGATCGAGAGATCGATCGAGAGATCGATAGAGATCGAGAGAGATCGAGAGAGATCGAGAGAGAGATCGAGAGAGAGATCGAGAGAGAGATCGAGAGAGATCGAGAGATCGAGAGAGATCGAGAGAGATCGATCGAGAGAGATCGATCGAGAGAGAGATCGAGAGAGAGATCGAGAGAGAGATCGAGAGAGAGAGATCGAGAGAGAGAGAGATCGAGAGAGAGAGAGATCGAGAGAGAGAGAGATCGAGAGAGAGAGATCGAGAGAGAGAGAGATCGAGAGAGAGAGATCGAGAGAGAGAGAGATCGAGAGAGAGAGAGATCGAGAGAGAGAGATCGAGAGAGAGAGATCGAGAGAGAGAGATCGAGAGAGAGAGATCGAGAGAGAGAGATCGAGAGAGAGAGAGAGACTGGGGGTAAAGACCCCCAATACTAGGGCAAGTGAAAACCTAGTAAGCGTGCGCTCTCACTGTGGATAAGCACTAGCCATGTATGTATGTATGTATATATATATATATATATATATATATATATATATACACACACACACACACACACACACACCTATAGAGACGCACATACAAACAAATTGTGAAAAAATGAAGCAAGGGGAAGAACTCGAAAAGCATTCCCCAGGCAAAAAAACTGCACAAGAGGTACCACAGCACCAGTGGGAACAATGTCAAGACACCTAGAAAGCGACAGCATCCCGTCAACGGAGAAGGAACCCTGGCCTCCGGTGAGACGGGCGGGGACACTGACCACTGCACTCACAAGGAAAGAGTGAAAAATACACAGACATAAGTCTGACAGAAAAGAAAGCAATATCGCCGTTAGTGTTGACTGAGAACCCACAACCAGAGAAACACCTGGAGGGGAACACAGACCACTAGGCCACAGTGGGTCAGAACCAGCAGCAGAGACCAGGAGCAGAAGCACCTAACAGTCTGCGTGGCAATCATCTAAGGGATCGGAGTCCCTGCCAAGGAAGTGCAGATGGAAACAGAAAACAAGGCAACGCACAGCAGTGACGTAGCTGGCGGACATTCCACTGCTCAGAGACAAAAACCCCACTTGGCCTGAGCCATGAGAGAATGCGTAAGCACGTCCCCACACCAGGAATGGACTGGAATAAAACGTAGCCAAGACAGAGGCGCAAGGAACACCGGCGGCACCCTGTGACCGCGAATATATCTTGTGTGTAGACAAACACGGAAGAAACTGTCCCGGAACGGAACAGAACAACAAGCCCCCAAGGGGCACGTGCCGACAGGCAGAAAGACCACATCGAAGCCGAAAGAACACGCCATGGCGAGCCAAACAACACTTCGGGGAAGTGTGCCTCCACAGAGGTAGGAGAGAGCTACGGACAAGACCGTAAACAACAATCCAGAAGCCCCAGGAGAGAGCCACACCAAACCCGTGGGCCTCAGCAGAGGGGACGTCCTACCACAGTAGGAAGAGCGGGACGAATCAGGAGACCCGCAGTATAGCGCGGAAGCCACTAAACTCCCATTTTCAGGAAGAGCAGCTACACAATAGCCAACAAGTACCCCACATAGGGTATGGCACATCCCTATAAAAAGGGACACCTCTTGAGACGAGCTCTTAGGCAGAGGGCTCAAAAAGAAATGCAGAAACAGCTGGCCCGCTGTAGCAAAAGAAGGACAAGACGGCGAAAAGCCACACAGTCCGTCTGGGTAATGACGTCTTGAACCCAGAAACGGAACACTAGACAAAGCAGTGACAATAGTGCAACCAAAAGACAAAGTCCACAACAAGAACTATAAACCATGGAACTCATAGAAACTCAGACATGAGACGTTGAACCGCCGAGTCAGCATGTCTGTCGAACAAGGTGACCCCATCAAAGGGCAAATCCCTAAGACGCTCCTGGACATTGGCAGGGATACAGCAATCGCGTAGCCAGGCGTGGCGACGCAGAGCAACCGACCGGGCCATAGCTCGACCCACCAAATCAGTGGTGTCCATAGCCAACCGAATGGAAAATTGCGCCATTTCCCGACCATCACGAATCAACCGATCCAGGTCAGTCCGAGGACCCTCCGGAAGAGAAGGGAGGAGGCGCTCGACCGAATCCCAAAGGGCAGAAGTAGCCCGTGCAAACACGCAAGACGTGTTCAGGGATCTGAGGCCTGCACTGGTGGACGCAAATACATGGCGGCCACACGACTCCAACCACCGAGACTCCCAAGTGGAAGGGAGTAACGGAGGAGGGGCAGAAGGCAACAAGGCTGAAGCCGCCTGATTCACCAGCCCTTGGATGGAGGGACAAACAGACAGGGTCATCTGGAGCAGGGCGATGTCGATGTGCAATAGCACGATCCACCGGGTCCCCCAAAGAGGGCCTCGCCCAAGTCCCCAGAAGAGTGTTGTATAACGACTCGCCAAAAGGCAACAAGGGCTCCACTTCCACGGTGCCCTGGTGTAGTAAATCCAGCAAGGGATCAGAGGGCAGAGAGACTGAGGGTGGCTGCACTTGTAAAATGTCCGTAGCCCTGCGAACCACCCTTGCAAAAGCCGCACTAGCCACCGTGGCCATGCGAGGTGGCAACAACAGGTCATCCGTAGGTGACGGCATGAGGCTAATCCTGCCACCAAAACGTGGTGGCTCTACAGCCCGAGGACATCCAAGGCCCTGCCAGTGCATGGGGTCCTGCCCAGAGGGACAGCGAAACAACCCTGAGGGTGGCGAACCCATAGGGGCCTCCTCAGTTTCGGTCTCCATATCGTCCACCGACCGATGAACGGCCGGGGATGGCACCGGCGTCGTCTCGACGTCGATGACCCCCGTAGGAGCCTCGTCCGGCCGGCGTCGACGCGACCTCCACCGAGGTGGGACCCTGCGGAGAGGAACGGAGTCGACTCGGAGTCGAGACCTGCGCTGCAGCCTCAGCCGGCGTCGACGCAGGGAGCTTCACAGGGCTGTGCAAAGACGGCATGGAAGGCTTGGACGGCCGAGTAGGATGCCCCTCCGGGCTATGCCCTGACGTCGCAGAGACTCCGGAACCGGAGTTAGGGTGCTCGACCGGTGCCGAGGGCGAACCCACCGGCGAAATCCCGATCTGAGCCCCTACCCCCTCTATGGGGCCCGAAGGCGTGCCAGGGAGAGGGGGTGACCCAAAGATGGCTAGCAGGGCCCGAGAATAGGCCTCCATCTGGGCCCTAGTCGCCCCAGCTCCTGAGTGGCCGTGTCCGGTGGAGACCGGGAGCAGCGGGCCGCGCCGTCGCACGAGGTCGGCGACCTCCGCGACTTTTTTCTTGTGCTTACCTGCGGCAGGAGAGCGACGTCTGCGGGAACAACTCCGCGACCTGTCCTGAACCAACCCCCCAGCACGAGAAGGAGACCGGCGGCGTGAGGGCTCCGAACGGGACATCCGGGCGGACAGTAACTTCATGCGACGTTCCCGCAAGGACTTCGGCTTCAGTCGTCGCAGGCGTCGCACTCCTCGGAGTCGTGGTGCTCGCCCAAGCACCACATACAGATCGCGTGTGGATCCGTCGCAGACATCTGCCGCGTACAGGATTCACACGCCTGGAAGCCCGAAGGCATCACACACAGTTCCCGGACGCCAAAAGACATCGAGAAGGCCCGAAAAACAAAAAACAGGCCAGAGGTAACCGCTTCTCCGGATCCGCTTGGGACGCAGAAAAGAAGAAAACTGACATCAGCACGCCGGGTGGGAGGGGGGGCGGGGGACTTATGTGGCTCCATTGACGTCACTTCCGTGGACGACGTCAGGACGGAGCCAGGCGACGCCGGCCCCCGGCGTGCAGAGGAACTGCTGGGGAAATTGATTTTCCGGATCCAATCTGACGCCTGGGGATATTCTAAGTTAAGGAATCTGCGGCTAGATGTGTCTATCAGATTAAAAGAATAGCGTACATAACTAAAAAAAAATATGAGTCTGAAACCTAACATTGTACTTTGTCCCCAAAAGTACTTACTAAAGAATGTTAGAAAATATACTACGAAAAGTACACTTACTGTTGCCTTGTCAAGAACCTTGACAGAATTTTCATCAGCTACTTTGTGTTTTTTCAAGGCTTCTTCTAAAGTCCAGAGTGGTAAAGTCTCCCATCGTCCAAATACAACAAGATCAATATCACTTTAGAAGGAAAGAAAAAGCGGCATTTGTCAGACACATTTTTTCCAACCAAAGTACAGCACTTTCTATTTTTACTCATGCTATCAAAATATATAACGAGCTGTTCGGCCTTACAGTTTTGCTCAATCTTTTTGGTAAGAGACTTATATAAACACTACGCATCTCCGTGTTATCAAGAATGAGATTTGAGTTCATTAGAGCAATGAGGGCTAAAACTGGTTATGTATTTTGTTAAGTTCCCTTCAAGGCATGACGTATAGGTGATTAAAATGTAGAAAATACATGCAGGACAAGCTTTTTTTGCACACGTAACGTTGCATCATTTTTACATGTAGAATGTGACGTAACAGGTAAAGATTGGAGAGGATTTCGGGAAGGGGGATTCCTCCTCCCTGGCATTTATGCTTCTCAGTGATATTTATACAATTTATATTTGATACCATTATCAGACTCATTCCTCCAATCAATACAGTTCTAAAGTCAGCTTACCACAAAAATCCAGTGCATCATTACATCTTGAATTTTGGACTAGCACATCTCCACCCTATATCAGTGTTATTAATGGTGTATTCCAAGTCACACTATGCAAATTCAATTTACAAAGTCCTTTCTTTTTCCACAACTCCCCCCTTACCCAAAGACCAAAACACAAAAGTCAGTCTAATATTTTATTAGGACAATTTAAAGCATTTAGGTTTTTTTCCATACAGAGTGAATGGGTAATCCATCTTAAATAAAAGCTAAAACAGCTAAAATAACCTGCAGAGAATTACGGTCCAATATCAACAACTGACTAGCGGGTGTATGCAACAAACACAAAAGCACTGGTCGATGATTCTTTGATGTGTGAAGGGCCTATCTATGGATCGCCTTCCCACAACATCTGTATGCAGAATCCTTCATTACATATTCTAGAGCAAGTTAAAAAAAATATATACTTTTCAGAGAAGGAGGATGTCAAGGGACGGTTACGACACACAAAGCCAAGGAGAAGTAGGGTCAGTGGTATGCACTAAACCAAGTGGTCACAAGTACTATATGCTAGAGCCAGTTGACATGGAAAACTTAGCAGTATACTCCGAGGGTTCCAATCAGGCTGGAATCAAACAAATTATTTATGGGTTGGCATGAGTGAAGAAGACTGGCCAAACTTGCAGTCATGTGATACTCGGGAGGATCCTCAAATTTCTTAATGTTGTCAATGTCCTGTTTGGCTCAGTCTAGCTGGGCTGGAAGATCATTACAACTCCAAATGTATCCAGAAGTGATCTCCACAGAGGATTCCGTCTATTAGGCCTTGTTCGGGGAATCCTGGTCAGGGCTCTATTCTTCTCCACTAATGGCAGTGAAGCTTTACTCTTCTTACAGTGGGCTTTTTACACAAACACAACTTTCTCCATAATACTAGGTCTGCTGTTGACCTTGTTAAATAACAGCAACATGAAGGTATCAGGTCTATGGCAAGGTTTTGCTGTGTTTGGGGCCATTTGCTCGAGGGGTAAGAGTATTATTCTTTGGAAGAGCTACTGGCATTGACACGTGGGCCAACCAAAATTCAATCTACTTTTGAATGCACCTCAGAGAAGAGTGACACTTCCCCAGCTTGTTTGTGGGATTTTGGAGAGCAAGGGGCGGGATTGGCAGGGACGGGTGAAGCCATATGTATTTCAATTAAGAAGACAGACTGAGTAGGGTACGCTTACGTTTCGTGGCACTGCCCAGCCGAGATCTAAAGGAAAGGAAGAACAAGTTACTTACCTTTGGTAACACCTGATCTGCTATAGGCTCTATCTAGCCACAGATTCCTTACCTTAGAATATTCCCCAGGCATCAGACTAGATCTGGAAAGCTTTAGCAGTATCTCTGCATGCCGGTATGTGGCGTGGAACGGCTGTTTCGGCATCGTACGCACTAGACGTGATGTGCCTGGTACCTATCTAGGCTCCACCCCAGTGCACTGACATCAGTTCCTTTTGTAACTATTTCAGTGCCCGAAACACGGAGCAATGTCAGAAGGCTGATCAACCAGTGTGCAGACTCCAAGGGCCTACAAGGACCATTATAGGCAGAAAAGTCCAGTTCGAAAAAAGGGTAGGATGGGATCGGCGGTAAAGAATCTGTACCTAGATAGAGTCTCTAACAGATACCAAGTTCTAAGGGAAGTAATTTGTTTAACTGATAGAGACTTGTAGCCACAGATTTCTTACCTTAGAATAGATACCAAAGGAATACCTCCCCAGAGGTGGGCCTGCGAACTGGCTAAGAACCAAAACCAAAAAGTCACTGAAAACTGAAATGTCAAAGTGCCGTCAAAACAGACCCGACTGTCAAGGCAGACGTGTTTAGTAAATGGATGCCCAAGTAGCAGCCTGACAACTATCCAAGACAGGAACTCCACGAGCTAACGAAGTAGACAACAGTCTGGTGGAATGAGCCTGCAGGGGATTATTTCCTGGCTAATGCGTAGCAGATTTTAATGCAATGTGCAATCCATCTGGAGACGGTCCATTTCTACACTGCTTTCCACTTCTTTGTCCAGTTAACCCTATAAAGAGTTGGTCATCCCCCCGATGTTCATTGGTACGATCAATATAGAATAACACCCTTTTAGGGTCCAGAAGGTGGAGTCTATCTTTTTTCTTGGAGGGAAGAGGTGGAGCAAAGAAAGTCAGCAGCACGATGCTTTGGCCGGCGTGAAAATATGTCACAACCTTTGGTAGAAAAGGGGCATGGGTTCAGAGAACACGTTTGTCTGGTAAGAAGTTGGTGTATGGAGGTTGAACAACAAGAGCCTGCAACTTGCTGACTCTCCTGGCCGATGTGATGGCAACCAAAAAGAATGTCTTGATCGTCAAAAGTCTGAGGGGACAGCTATGCATGGACTCAAAGGGAGACAACATCAAATAGGTTAAAACCAGATTATGGTTCCATTGCAGCATAACGAAAGATGTGGGAGGAAACATATGCTGAAGACCTTTCAGAAAACGTGTCACAATGGGTGACTTAAGCAGGGAGGGCATCCAAAAAATGGCAATATGGACGAAAGATACCTCTTAACTGTGCCCAGAGTAAGGCCTTGTCGAGCGAAGGACAAAACAAACAGAGCGGGCGTGGCCAAACAACATGGCCGACAGGACATGAGCCTCTTTAGCTCTCCGTCGGTCCGCCCGAACATCCTATAATTATCCTGGTTGCCCCGCTGGAAACCCGACTCTCTGAGCGGGAAAAGATTGCTGGTGATCCCCTGCAACCGTGGGATCGACTTGGGGCGAGCTGCGAGCCCGTTTCGCGGGGAGCGCAAAAGTGCGTAATGCCGATCGGGCCTACGGACAGCGCCCTTCTGGGACCGGAACTTTGCTGAGGCTCTCCAGCCTTTGGTGGAGTGGAGTCTCGGCTTGTGGTGCCCCCTCCCTGCGCCTTTGACCCCTGGGCTGCCATCGGGTGGCCGGTTGCTGCTTTGTTTGCAGTCGTATGCCTGGGCGTGGAGGGCGGCGATCTTGCTGCGGACGGTGTGATCCGCCGAGGACCCCTGCTGGTGGGACGGCCTGCTGCGGACCCTCGGCAGGCTGTGCGGAGTGCTCCTGGGGCGCGCTGCCAGTTATCGGCGTCCAGGACGGATTGGCGGTGGAGCTGCGTGTGGAGGCCTGATCACCCGGCGGACATTGGCGAGTGGGCCTGAGGCGGGCGCGGCTCCCCCAGCCGCGGCCTGGGAAACGGAGCGGTCCGCTGCGGGCCTGGTCGGGGTGCCGGTGGGTCGTGTCTGCGCTTAGTGCCCCCCCCCAGGCTGCGGGACTTGTGCGGGGGCTGTAGGCTCCGGAGGTGGTGTGTGCGCAGGGGGGGTCACTGTTCATCGGGCCCCCCCATGGCTATAATCCTGGGCAGAATTGGACTGTGGGGGCTGTGGCCCTGCACCGTGGAGCATCGGTCCTGCTGCGTTACCCCTGGTGAGCGTGTGGGGACCGCATGGACTTGGCTGGAGGCACCCGAGGGCCCAACGAGGCGAGCACAACTAGGAGCGGCCCTGGGGATGAATTGTTGGCTTAACTGCATGGCCTAGTACCTGGAACGCTGCCTGTGTGAATTGAGGATCCCTTGCTGAAGTCCTGCTGGTCTGGGGTCGTTGTATGTAAGGGCCTTCTGGGGCAGGTTTGGCCCCAGCCCTTGCCTGCTGCTGTGGGGCGGAGGAGCAGCGTTAGCCATCCTGTGCATCAGGGATATTTGTGCGTCGGGCTGGTCCCTATGCTTTGATACACCTACTGGCTCTGGCTCAATAGTGGACTCTCGCTGGGGATTTACCTATGGCACGCAGATTGCACCCATGGGTGCGACGCGAGAAGACGATGGAGTTTGCAAAGGGCAAAGAGAAAGACCGGAAGCCGACTGGACCTAACACCATCACGCAGTATACTACCCCTAGGCACCCCCCCTGCAGCTGACCAGACAGAGTGGAGGGGCGGAAAGGGACTCAGGGGGCAGCCCGGAGCCCACCGGGGCGGAACTGATGGCAGCCATCCAGAGCTCTAGGAAGGCACTTGAGGACAGAATAGATACAGTCTCTGTGGATGTGAACCTACCACGCGCGGATATCCGTAAGGTGGCTGACAAAGTCACGAGCGCTGAGGTGGATATAGCAGAACTGAAAGGTGAGGTGGTAACCCTAAAGCAGCAAGTGGCGCAGATGACCGTGGCCACGAAGGGCTTGGAGAGTTGTGACGAAGCGGCAGAGAGGAGGGCGAGGCGCAGTAATATCAGAGTGCGGAGAGAGCGGAACAAGGAGAAGCTGAGCAGTTCCTGGAGTGCTGGATTCGCACCCAACTGTGCCCCGAGGGACTGTCGGACGTGTTTGTGATAGAGAGAGCGCATAGGGCCCTCGACCCTCCCCCGCCTCCGGGGGCGCAGCCTCGAGCCATCATAGCTAAAATACTCAACTATCGGGATAGAGACTGCATCCTGAGGGCGGCAAGGGAACACCAGAACCTCCAGTATGAAAATAATAAAGTGGCTATCTACCCGGATTATACTTAGCAGGTTCAGGACCTTCGAAAATCCTTCCTAGAAGTAAAGCGTAAGCTGCGGGAACTGAACATGCAATATATGCTCCTGTATCCTGCCAAGCTGAAGGTGACCTCGGGGGGGTAAAGCGCAATTCTTTGATTTCCCGGAGGATGTCTGGGAGTGGCTGGAGATCCGTGGTGATGGGCTGCCGCCTGGAGAAGCGAGGGGTCAGAAGAGGCGATGGGGGACACGTCAGGACAGGGCCCTCCGGCAGCAGCAGAATCGAGCGGAATCACAGAGTGCTCCTGAGATATCGCAGCGAAGGAGAACGGTAGGCGATGATGGAACGCTGCAGTCAAAGCCCCTCGTGGAGGGTGCTGTGGACAATGACTTGCTGGGAGCTGCTTCCGCTGATCCTGATGCACAGGATCAGACTCTACAATTAACAATCGACACTGTGCCCGAGACCTTGCTGGAAGATCTTCCTGGGGAAGAAAGTGATTAAACATTGAATACAGGGCCCCAACGTTGCTCGCTGCACCAGGACTACTTCATAGAAGTGCAGTAACACTGTATGGTGTTGTCTGTTGCTGTGTGGGATGGCAGGTGGCCTGGGTGCGGGGGGAGAGGGGGAGAACTGAGACACTTGCATGCTTGAATGGACCCGGGGTGGGACATTTCCCGGTTTAAGTATATATGTAGGGTATTGTTAGAATTGGGGGTCTCTAGTTGGCACAGGTAGGTACTTGTGACAAATAGGGACCCTCGCCTCTAGTCAGGGTAAAGGGTACACTCCTAAAATAACCCCTGCTCACCCCCTTGGTAGCTTGGCACGAGCAGACAGGCTTATCTCAGAGGCAGTGTGTAAAGCATTTGTGAACACATACAGTAATCTAGTGACACTACAGATGGACACCACACAAGGTTTATATCAAAAATAAGTATTCTTTATATAGTTTTAACACAAGACCATAAACGACAAAAATCCACAATACTGTACTTAAAATGGTAGTTTGAGCTTAGTTCAGTTCAGTTCTTAAGATGCGACACTTTAAGTCAATGTACCTTACGATGCGGGACGCTTCCACAACAAGCAATGTTGCAGCGATGGAAATGCGACAAAGTTCTGGTGCAAAGAAATAAAGACGTCAAGTTCTTCCTGATGCGGCACGCTTCTCCGAGGTTGCGAGAAGTCTCGACTCGATGCGTCAGCTACAGCGGCGACACCCTTGTTCCGTGATACGACGGCAGCAGCTCCGACGGCGGCACGCTTCTCCGTGGATGCGAGGCGCTTCTCTTGATGCGGTGCAATGCGACAGCTACAGCGGCGACACCCTCCTTCGGAGTTGCGACGGCAGCGGCTGCGACGGCGACACGCTTCTTCCTCGATGCGAGACTCTTCTCTTGATGCGGTGCAATGCGACAGCTACAGCGGCGACACCCTCCTTCGGAGTTGCGACGGCAGCAGCAGCGACGGCAACACGCTTCCTCTTCGTTGCGGACGCTTCTCTCGATGCGGTGCAATACGACAGCTACAGCGGCGACACCCTCCTTCGGAGTTGCGACGGCAGCAGCAGCGACGGCGACACGCTTCTTCCTCTTGAGTCGCGCTTCCAGCTCCTTGCGACACGCAGTCCCTTCAGAAGGCCCAAAACAGCAGCAGGCACTTCCAAAGGATTCTTGGGGAGCTGGTGGTTGAAGTCTGTTGTCCCTGAGACTTCAGCAGGAGGCAAGCTCTTTTCTCAAGCCCTTGGAGATACTTTACAAGCTGAATAAAAGTGCACACAAAGTCCTTTCTCCTTCCTTTGGCAGTCAGGCAACCACTGCAGGCAGATCCCTCTAGCTTAGGGATAGTCTTCTCCTCAGTTCCTTCTTGGTTCCGCTCCTCAGCAAAGGTCTCTTCTTGTTTCCCAAAGTGATCTAATTTCCTAGGGGTCTGGGTCCCCTTTTTATACACAGTTTTCCTTTGTTCTCTGAAGGCAGAGAGGCCTCTGCCCTAGTCAAAACCAGTTCTGGTCAGTCCTGGAGCACTTTGTTTTTCTGACTCCTTCTTTCCTTTCAGAATGTGGGGCAGGGTGCTCAGCCGCCCGGCAGGAGGTGGAGCCAGCATTGTGGAAGGCAGGCACAGCCCTATTCAGACCCAGGTGCAACTCCTCCCTCCACTCTGGATGCAGATCTTTCTATTCAGCCCTGTGCTGACTCACCCTGTCTCCTGTAGCCACCCCCAGCCCCTGTCACTCAATCTCCAGACAAGGAATACACAACCTAGCAGAGGCAGGCTTGGAAGTTTAGGCAAGAAAATACCCACTTTCTAAAAGTGGTATTTTCAAACACAGAATGTTAAAACCAACTTCACTAAAAGATGTATTTTATCATTCTGAGTTCAGGCATACTAAATTCGTTTTTCTACCATGTTCCCTGGGTCAGTTCTGACTATAAGGTGTAATAATCAGACTGCCCATTCTGGCCTATGGGGAGCAGGTAGCCTTGCAATAGTGAAAAACGAAAATGGCTGTAATTCACTATTAGGACATGCCACACACACCAGGGCATGTCCTACCTTATACTTACAATGCACCCTGCCCTAGGGCCTACTTTAGGGGTGACCAACATGCAGTAAAGGGAAGGTTTAGGGACTGGCAAGTGGGTGTACTCACCGAGTCAACATGGCAGCCCTAGGCTGCACACAGGCTCTGCAATGGCAGGCCTGAGACACACTTTTACAGGCTGCTTCTGTGGGTGGCACAACCAGTGCTGCGAGCCCACCAGCAGCATTGGATTTACAAGCCCTGGGCACACTCAGTGCACTGTACTAGGGACTGACAAGTAAACCAATCATCCAATCATGGAGTCACTAATACATCACACAATTTATCATAGGGAGAGCATATGCACTTTAGCACTGATCAGCAGTGGTAAAGTGCCCAGAGTCATAAAACAGCCAACAGGTCAGAAAAAATATAGGAGGAAGGCAAAAAGTTCAGGGATGACCCTGCAAAAAGAGCCAAGTCCAACAGGTATGTACTCCGAAATGGCAGCGGGCTTCTAGTTCAGTGGAGGGCGGGCGAACTGGGGACAAGACTTTTTTGTTGCTCCTGTTGGGCTTAGTGGGATGCTGTGTACGTCCTGGCACGAGCGGCGGGAGGGCAGAATCGTCTGCGATGTTAGTCGAGTATTGTCCGTGGGTGGGGATCGTTTGATTAGTTGTTGTTGTGTGAACGTACGTTGTGTTACGAAGAAGGGCATGTCATTGCAGGAGAGTGAGGAGTCCTGGCACATGGCCAGACAGTGTGTACGAGTGAATGACTATGGCGCGCGAGGTAAAGTATCTTAGTTGGAACGTCAGGGGGTTGGGTACATGCACTAAACAGCATAGAGTCCTCTCATTCCTTAAGCGACATAATATAATGTTTGCATGCCTGCAAGAGACGCATCTGGATGATGCTGGAGCTGTACGTCTGGCGGAAAAAAATGGAGGGGTCAGGTGTTTCACTCGTCATACTCTACTTATGCTAGGGGGTGCTGATTTGGGTGGCACTCGTGCCCCTTTTACGCTACAGTATACCGAAGCAGACACAGAAGGTCGCTGGATGGTAGAGACGTTAGCATACTAAATACTTATGCTCCCAATATTGATGAGCCAAACTTTTTTGTGGCCCTGCAGGATTTGATCACTGCAGACTTGGACATCCCACTGCTATGGTTAGGAGACTAACTGTGTGCTGGACCCTGAGCTGGACAGATGTCCGCCCAGAAGGGGCACCAAGCCGCGTATGACCAAGCAGTTGCAGAGGCTGATGAGTGACCTGGGCCTCCGGGATGTTTGGAGAGATCACCACCCAACTCAGAAAATATTTAGCTGTTTTACACCTACCCATAATACGCATAGTCGGTTAGACAACGGAGTACCCTGCGTTTATGGCAGCAGAGATTACTCATTTGGCACGTTTTCTGTCCGATCATGCACCAATGTGCTGTTCGGTTCAGTGGGCGGCCATGGAGCAGGGCCCCCGTAGCTGGCGGTTACCTGCCGATATACTGGAAGACCTGGTTGGGAGGGAGGCAATCTTGAACGCGCTGACAGAGTACATGTCTCTTAATTGGGGCACTGCAAGTAATAGAGCCAATGAGTGGGATGCGATGAAGGCGGTGGTCTGGGGGGGCGGCAATGGGATTGACATATGGCGTTCGGAAACAATTGCAGTCCGAGCTGCGGGATAGGGAGGAATCGCTGGCTGAGCTTCAGTCAAGTCCGCAGGGGCAAGATGATACCCAGGAGCGAGAGCGTGCACTGCGTGAGCAGGTTGCTGATACGTGGGATAGGCTAGACAAGTATACGCTAAGTATCGACAACGGCTGCATGGGGAGGGAGACAAATCTGGCTGATTACTGGCATGGATATTGCGTAAGGAACATGCTCCCCCACTAATCACTAGTCTCTGCAGCCAGTCGGGTGAGCTGGTCTATACTCGGGCAGATATGCTGGTGTTGAATCAGCAACACCTACAGAAAGTGTACGGGGCTGACCTTTATATTCCTTTCTTGGAGGGTCTCCAGCTGAGGCAGCTGTCTGAAGAAGTTAGGGCGGAGCTGGATGCGCAGATTACTGAGGAGGAGTTAGCGGAGGCAATAGCAGACATCCCTAGGGCCAAGGCCCCGGGGGCGACGGGCTGCACATCGAGTATTACCAGGCATACTCAGCAAAGTTGGTTCAGCCATTGATGCAGACCTTTAATGAGTCTTTTGATAGTGGAATATTGCCCCCTACGATGCGCAAGGGCGAGATTTGCATGACCCCAAAGCTGGGTGGGGATGTTCAGGACCCGGCGGCATACCGACCATTGACAATGATCAACACCGATGTTAAAATTCTATGCAAAGTGCTGACCAAACGGCTGGGACCGCACATGGGCTACTTAGTTCAGGAGGACCAGTGCGGTTTTATCCCGGGCCGTAGTATGTCCATTAACATAAGACGGTTGGCCCACATACTGCATGAGACGCAGATGGCCCCTGAGGAGATGGTACTGGTCTCTATTGACCTTGAAAAAGCGTTTGACACGGTGGACTGGGGATATCTGTTGGAAATTCTCTGAAGATTGGGGATTGGACCACGCTTTTGTAGGTGGGTCAAAAAATAATATACGAACCCCGCGATAGTGTGCGGTTGGGCCAAACCAGGTCAGTGCAGTGGTTGGCTGGGGCGAGGTACGCGGCAGGGATGCACACTGGCGCCGCTGCTGTTTGCTCTGGCCATTGAGCGATGGCTTGTTGAAGTCCCACATAGCAGTAGTGTTGTCCGTGAACAGCTGGATCAACTCCCCTTTGATGGGAGGTAGGAAAACCTTCAATTCCAAGTGAATCGCCCACTGCTCTGTAAGGTTGCTGTGGAGCCAAGTCTATGCCAGAGACCTCGGATTTTCACCTCTCCCAGATGGATTGCTTCTGGGCTGGGGCGACCATCGGTCACCACTGTCAGCTCTAGGAGAGGTAGGTAGAGGTCCTTCTGCTAATCCACTAGTGGTCCATTAACCACCACTGCAGATCTTTTGCAGTCTCCTAAATCTGAATGAGGTTTGAGGGATTTCCCTGGTTCTGCGCCCACTGTGTCTTTAGATCCCACTGCGGAGCCTGCATATGCCATCAAGCGTAGATCACCAGCAAGATGCAGGATGTCATCAGCCCCAGCAGTGTCAAAGAGTCTGTCTCACCGAAATCCAGGAATGAGGTTGAAACATTGGGACCATATCCCGAATGTCCTGGACTATCCACTCTGGAGGTTAGGCGTGAAATTGCACCGTGTCCAAAATGGTTCAGATGAAAGGGAGCATCTGAGAGGGAGTTTGACGTAGGCATGTTTTTAGTGAAATCCAGTAAATGCAGGAGGTTCGAGGTAGTCAGGAGGTGAGTGACAGCCTGGGGCAAACCTGCCTTCAGCAGCCAGTCATTGAGGTAGGAAAAGACTGGGACTCTTGATCTTTGCAGATGTGCTGCAACCACTACCATCACCTTCATGAACACCCATGGGGCACTGGTGAGACCAAAGGGGAAAACATCAAACTGCAAATGCACCATGAACCACAGGTAATACGGATGGGCCTGCAGGACTGGGATGTGAAAATAGGCATCCTGTAGGTACAACACTACCATCCAGTCTCCAGGGTCTAACGTAAACAGGGCCCAAGCAAGTGTTAGATCTTGAATTTCTCCTTCCTCAGGAAGGCATTGAGAGGGCAGAGATCTAAAATAGGGCGGAGGCCTTTGTCCTCCTTTGGCACCAGCAAGTAGCAGGAATAGCAACCACGACCTACTTTTGATGCCAGCACCCTTGCGATGTCTCCTTTGGTCATAAGAGCCTGCACTTCCTGGCACAAGAAGGAGAAGTGGTCCTCAGTCAGCCTACCTGAAGACAGTGGCATGGGCGGTGGGGTCTCTAGGAGGTAAATGGCATAACGTGCCAGTCAATATGGAGCACCCACTTGTCTGAAGTAATGGCTTCCCATTGGGGCAGGTGGGACCAGATACTGCCTCCAAAATTACCCGTGTTGTTATGAGCATTCTGAAGGGGTTTGGAGACTGGCTGCTGAGAAAGGGGGTGGGCCTAGGGGAGGACAAGGGGGTGTCAGGGGTAGATCTGATTGCGAGCTGGGTAGATCTCTGGCCTTGGTTCCCATAGTACTTCTGGGAAGTCGCGTCTGCAGTAACAAAGGCTAGGCTCGTGGTTGCTCTGTTGGAAAGGGCACAGCTAATAGTCCGTGCCATAGCCACAGAAGGAGTGAAAGGAAGAGTGTGGCTGGCGAAGGTCCATGGTGAGCCCCAACGACCGGGCAGTGACTACTCTTCTTGAAGTGCTCAAGCACCGAGTCACCTTAGTCTCCGAAAAGGCGAGGGCCATCCAAGGACCTGTCTATCGGGGATGTCTGGACATCCCCCGAAAAGCAAGCTGACCTCAGCCAGGTGTGGAAGTGGAGTGCCACCGATGAAGCAATGGACCTGCCCAGCGAATCGGTCATGTTCAGCCCGCATTCGATGGTAAACTTTGCAGAGTCCCTGTCTCGGCAATAGTCTAGTTCAGGATGGCCCAAGCCTCCTCCAAAACAACAGGCAGCAACCACGTCCCACACAGTGTGGCTATACCTACCAAGAGGCACACAGTGGTTACCGACCGCAGTGCAAGGCTGATGAAAGAGAAAATCCTCTTCTTAAAGGAATCAAGCCTCTTGGATTCCCTGTCTGGTGGAGTGGTAGAGAACGTGCTGGGATTCACTCCGGACATTGAGGCCTGCATTATCGGGCTCTCAGGGGTGGGGTGGGGAGCAGGGTGAGGAAAGCTAGGTCCCTGGGAGTAGGGCGGTGGCGGCGTGCAAGCATCCTGTGCACAGGGGTGCCTGCGCAGGGCTTGCCCCCAGGCCCTGCGCAAGACACCCGAGAGGGCTTCATGTTGCGATGGGATATCCCAGGCTGAAGCACTTCCATCAGGACATTATTCTCGACTTCCATGGAAGGCAGTTGGAGGTTGAGGACCTCAGCCACCCTACTCACCACCATAGCAAAAGATGCTCCCTCCTCTGTAGCCACACTAGGAGGAGAGACCAAGCCAATGTTTCTGATCCCAGCTCCTCATACCAGTTATCATCTAACTGGGCCAAAGGGTCTTCATGGGGGGGCCGGGGTAACTATAAGGATCCAAAGACCCGCCTCAGCCAAAATCTCCCCAGGGTCTGCCAAGGAAAGGATTCTTACAGACATTGGGGTCTGGTAGGTGCCGGTGACCAATGAAGTGAAGTCAGTTCAGTGTCAGAGTAAGGAATGATTATGGAACAGTGCCACAGGACCAAACCTCAGTGAGGGGTGTGGATTCGCAACCAAAGTCGGTATGGATACGCAAACGGATTCAGAGAGCCCGTACTGGCATAGAGGGCGAACTCTCCGGCGGATGTCCAGTCGGTGCACCTTCCAGACCAGTGGGGCCCAAAGGCACTCCAGAGAAGTCCACATGCCTAAATATGAGGCGCATGGTCTCATAAAACTCCTTGAATTTCCGAGAGTGGAGTGCGGGAGCAGGTCCTCTGCTTGTGGCGTCGTTCCCACGCCTGTCTGATGATTTGGACTGGTGCAGTTAAGTTGAAGAAAGCTTCGATTCTTACACATCTGGAGTTTGTGGAACTTACCAGACAATGACTTCGACCGCAACGACGACTGATGGGAGGGACTCCAAGAGCGGGCCCAGGACTTTCCATGCGACAAGGACCTGGAACAGTGCAGAGTAACCCAATGTCTGGTCCGCCAGGAGCTCAGACTCCCGCTCCCGAATAGCCTTCAAATTCATGGTGCTGCAGTCATAACGGTTCCCGGAGTCGTGGTTCAGCTCCAGGTACCACAGACAAACCAATGTGGGTCAGTGATAGACCTGTGCCTGAATTAATGCATAGGACATGGCTTGGTACTCCAGTAAGCTGAGTGGGGAAGGTATTCCTCCCCTTTCTTTCCCTTGTTGAATGCACCTCAAGTGGCTGAATATTGTAAAACCCTTTGTCGAGATTACCATGCTGATGAAGTCTGGTGGTCATTGTTGCTGATCCTTGGGACCCTTTCCGAGCAGTTGATTGCAAGACTTCGCTAATTCATTCCTTGCTGTTTGCGATAAATTTGATGGACCTGTTGGCTACACGGAAATGAGATACTTCCTTGTGAGGATCCATTTGGACCCTTCTGGAGTCTTCTGTAACTACATGGTGATTCTCAGCATTTTGAATTGTTTTGCTGAGTCCTTACCTGCTCTGCCCCGATGATGAGCCTTTATTGATATAAGGATTGAAACGCCGTTGACCCTTTCCGTTTGAGATTTTCACTGACTGACCCTTTGAGACAAAAATCTGTTTGTTTAAAAAATTAGGACTATACATCTTTATTCTAGAACCTGTACCCCCAAGTTGGGCCTCTCCGCCGCTTTGTTATTGTGATCACTTTTTACCTTTTGCATCGTTGTTTGATGAACTTTTGAGCACTGTGTTTTCACATCCATCACACTGAGCACTTATTACATTGATTTTATGTAGATATGTTGCATCTGATTATAAATGAGCCAAATTATTTTTCTTTGTATAAGTGTGTTATTTTGGTCATATCCTATATTGTTTATTTTTCTAACTGACCCTTCAGGCGTTATACAATACACTGATGAGGTACTGTTAAAATACTATACATGGTTTCAAATGATACCTAATTGCACAGTGTTGTGTTCAAATAGACATTTGCCTGTGACATGCCCCATGGGTTTAAATCCTACTGGATTTTTAGGGGACATCCCTAGCACACAGAGCAGAATGCTCAAGAAAGAGACAAAAAGTGGTCAAAAAGTGACCAGAGTAGTTCTTCCGGATCTGCGATGTTGGCACAGAAAGGAGCGGATGTCAGCACGCTGAGGTGGTGTCTATATAGGGATCGTGCACAACACATCCAGATCAAACGACATCTACAACGCCAATGTGGAGCCGTTCAACGCCATCTATCGCCACACAGGGGTACTGCTCAAGATTTTCCCGATCCAGTCTGATGCCTAAGGAATATTCTAAGGTAAGGAATCTGCGGCTAGAAGTCTCTATCAAATACTCTTGTACTGTTGCAACGCAGATGTTCAGGATTAGGATGGGGATATGTACTTATACAGCCTGCCAGGTATCCATGGTATCTCTTTGACAGATACAAAGGGGCAGCAGCAGGCAAATGAACAAATTCACACAGTGTTAAAGTCTGATGTCGATTAAATGGGTACGATTGTGCTGTGTAATTAAAGCAACTATTACATAAGCAGCAGGAGATGGTTATATTATTCTTGGCTAAGATGGCCACCCCTCTAATGTTCGAGCTTTGAGATGAACATGCCAGTAAAGAGTACCCCTTTGCCGTGATTAGTTCCCATTTATCCCATGGTATGTGCATCTCTTGGAGACAGACAATATCCGTGGCGATAGAGGTTATCATCTCCATGACCTTAGACCTCTTGTTCCTATCCACTAAACCCCCTATATTAACAGAGCAAATCGTAATCTTACCCATTTGGTCTTGATGAGTAACCCTTACTGATTTTAACTCCGAGTCTTTTCAACCAGCCATGGTGAGGGCAGTTTATTCCGATTTCTGTCATTATCCTTATTAGTTTACAGCCCTGCTTTGATACCTTCTTAGCTTCCTCTCTGAGATTTTTACCCCATTTTTTTCCCCGGCTTCTCCCCCGTGTCCCCTCTCAGAAGAAGCCCTCATGTTCCCACCCCCTGTCCACCCTGCCTCCTCCCTGTCCACCCTGCCTCCTCCCTACCCCCAACCCTCGTGCCCCCCCTCTTTCCCCCCGCTTCGGGAAGAAACCAGACCGCACATCGGTCTGTTGGGAGATGAAGAGCGAATTGCCAACACCGTGAATTTCCATGCACTTTAAGCTTTAATAGCCCTAGAGAGGGGAATCAGCCCCTTGTATTATCTTAATAAAAGAAAAGGAAACTCTAGAAGGAAGGGGGAAAAAAAAAAAAACCAGGAAGTAACCCCCATACTAACCGAGGATAGAGATACCGCGACCCCATCCTAAACCTCTCCTGACATCCCTTTAGAACGATTTTATTCTAGACCATTGGGATGCTCTGGCTTCAGCCCTATCAAAAACTCGTTGGCTTTTATCTCTGACGTAAAAAACCTCGTTACGCCGTGCCAGACCACTTTTAGGGATGCTGGATTGTTGAGGAAGGCATTGGCACCCTTATCCTGGAAGGGTTTAATTAGCTGACGGAGTTGCCACCTTCTCTCGATGGTGGCGTGACAAAAGTCAGGTCTCTCAAAAAATGACACATACCCAACATTCCTCCTGGCCTTGGGTCTAGCTTTTTCGAATACCGCCTGCCTTAAAAGAAAATTCCCCCAAAAAACTAGGACGGCCCTTGGCTTGGCCCCCTCCCTGACCAGATGTCTCAAGGTAAACGGTGTCCTGTGTACGCGTTGGACCTCTTGTTGCCAGTTCCAGTGCGAGAGCTCCAGAAATGCTTGCCGGAAGAGATCTAGCATGCAGCTTCTGATGTCTGCTGCCTCCTTGCCTTCTGGGATTCCCAGGACCCTCAAGTTATTACGCCGCTGGCGGTTTTCATGGTCCTCCAATTTCCATTGGATATCCGTAATCTGCTTCTCTTGTTCCTTAGATTGTGTAAGTTTGTCAGCCTCCGTCTCAACATTGATGATTCGGGTTTCAAGCTCTGTCAGGCGCTCTCCTATAGTATTGCAGGTTTTAGTCAGTTTCCTTACTGCGCCCTGTACCTTTCTTGCCACATTCTGGGCTTTGCGGGCATCTGCCTGGGTCTCTTCCCGATGTTGCATAATCGTTTGAAGGACCGTTTCTAATGTGGGGGGATGTGAGCCAAGGGTACCCTGCAGCGTTGTTGCTTGAGCGGTACTTAAAGAGTCAGTTAGAGAATAGTCCCATTTCAAACTAGCGGCCCTCTGCATGTGATGCCCCATTCTCTTTCCCTCGGTCTGACATGCTGTCGTAAAGAGAGTCCCCAGACGCATCTGGGTCACTGTCATTTTCACTTGACTATGGAGGATCCTGAGCAGTCAGCCGACCACTCTGGGCTCTATCTCAGCCTCAAGATTTGTGTGTAAAGTACCTTGATCCTGGGCTTGGGACTGACCCATAGCACCCACTTGCTGAGCTGCTTTAGAGGCTGGGGGCCCTGTACCAGATGTGTCCACTTAGCACTCCTCCCCCAGCCTGCTGTGGTCCCCCATTCATGTTGTCCTGATTTAAAGGTAATATACCATGTCCTGGACCCTCCTGCTGACACATACCCCAATGTTTTAGTAATACTTTTATTCAATACTTCCCCCTCTTTTAAAGTACTTACACTCTCCGCCCCCGAGTGTAGCTCTTCCACCACGTTGGTGTGCTGCATGGCATCTTCAGTAGTCTCTAATCGGCTCCCTTGCGCCAGTCTTTCAACAGGACCTGGTGCCTCTGATTCGGTCTCTGCGGCAGCTTGTTTCCCACCCGGAGCGCGTAGCAGCTCCAACACTGTAGCACCGGGGAGGCATCGTCCTGTGGAAACCCCGCCTCTTCCCTTCTCAGCTGCCGTCTCATTCTCCGGCACCGGCCTCACTGGGAGAGGCGTCCGTCTAGTAACTTGTCTCCCCTTGCCGCCTGCCGGGTCTGTAGTTGCCGTCGGGCGTGCAGCCGGCTTCCCTTTTGTGGCGCTGACTGTCTTGGGACCCATCAGAGCGGTCGCCTTCATACAGCAGTGCCGACAGCCCGTGTAGGCGAAAACCAGCCTCGATAGCCGCTCAAGGACAGCACAGCACTCCAACAGCAGCGCAGCCCCAGGTCAGCCTCCAAGCCCCGACGAGGAATCGGCGACAGCGCTGGGGGTTCCGGTATCAAGGGGCATTGAACTCCCGCCGGTAGGAGAAAACTGCTAATCCTTCTCCCCTCTGTCAATTAAGGTCCATCTCACGGTGTTGCTGGCAAGTCCGCTACAACGGCCTCAGGCGGCCGCCATCTTAGATCGGCTAAACTGAGATTGGTTGATACCGGTGGAAGATGGGCCCTGGTAGAATTGGAGCTGGGAATAACGATAGGTACGGTCTACGGCTCAAACCAGGATGAGCCAAAGTTATTAGAAGACTTGGAACTAGAGCTTGCATCCTAGCCCACCCCCCTGATTATGTGTGGTGATTTTAATATTTACCTAGGAGTGGGAAGCTCTGTGACAAGCAGATATCAAGGACGGAAGCCTAGAGTATACAGAGCTTTGTCATCACTTATGAGAAGTCATGGATTAATGGAAGTATGGGACTTTAAGTTCCCTTCGGACCACGGGTACACTTATTTTTCATGTCCCCATAAGAAATATGTCCGGTTGGATTATTTTTTCGTTTCAAGTCAGATTTTGGATGGGGCAGAGATAGAAATATTACCGAAAATAATGTCGGATCATAATCCCATGATTCTAGAGATAAAGGCCCAGCAAATACAATTACTGCAGCACCAATGGACATTTGACCGGAAGCTGTTGATAGATCCGGACTTTGTTGGGCATTTTAAAAAGTGGATAATAGATTTTTTTTAATATGAATAGATATAGCGTTTCACGCAATATGGTATGGGATGCGTTTAAGGTAGGGCTGAGGGGGGAGATGGTTAGCTTTGTCTCTTACAAAAGACAGCAACAGGAGTTGAAGAGTAAGCTGCTGCCAGCCAAGCTCCAGGACTTAGAAAGAGAAGATCTTGCTAAAATATTGCGGGGGGGGGGATGTGGCTACTACGCAGCTAGATATCACAGTAACCAAAGCGGAGATAGGCGCATATTTTTCTCAGAAAGCAGCAGCAGAATATCAGACTCACAGGGCTGAAGGTATGAGTTTGGGGAAACAGTAGGGAGACTTCTTGCTCTAAAGACAAGACAACAAGTGGTAAAGAGTCAGATAGCCTCAATAACAAGCGGGTGGATCACATATACAGATCCTGCTGATATAGTCACAGTGTTTCACAAATTTTATCAAGATCTCTACACCGAGGAGGAACATGGCCCTCTGGAAAGTTCGCAGGGGAGGTGTCAATATCAAGAGGGTAGGAGGCTGGGTAGGGACAAGAGTGATAAGCTGGGATCCGAATTGGTATTGGAGGAAGTGCAAATAGCAATACAGCAGCTGGCCTCAGGAAAGGCAGTGGGCCCGGATAAGATCCCATTGGAATGCTACAAAATTTTTCAAGCAGAACTGGCTCCCATATTGCTTGATCTATTTTGGGGGTGCAATACTCTGGGTGTCCGCCGGACTCTTGGAGGGGCACAAATATCATTTTCCCAAAAAGATAAGGCACCCGACACGTCTACCTCTTATAGACCCATCTCTTTAATAAATGAGGAAGTAAAAATGTAATCAAAAATCTTAGCAATCCGCCTTAGGGGGGTCATAGCCAGTCTTGTTTCCCCTTGGCAACATGGCTTTATACCCGGCAGAGACACAACAGATCATATAAGGCGAGCCGTGGCTCTGTTTGATTTTGCCAAGGAAACTAAAGGAAATCTGGCTATGATCCTCCCGGACGCGGAAAAGGCGTTTGATCGGGTGGCATGGGAATACTTATGGGGAGTTCTGGCTGCTAAGGGATTCGACACAAGGGTCATTACAGCAATTCAAGCAATGTATAGGGCACCATACGCAAAACTTCAGCTGATGGGCAAAGAATCCGATATCATAAAAGTAGGAAGGGGAACAAGGCAGGGATGCCCCTGCTCCCCAATCTTATTTGCTTATACATTGACCATTTTATTCAACAGATTATAGAGAATGAAGCCATTATTTCGGCTGTAACCCAGGGGTTCGAAACCAAAGTGTTAGCCTATGCAGACGACATTGCGGTATTAACATCAAACCCAGATATGGCAATAAAGGAAATAGAAGCCATGGCTATCGCATATGGACAAGAGTCGGGGTACCTACTGAACAAAGCTAAGACTCAAATAATATGCACTGATAATATCTATCAGGATAATAGGGGAGTACCCACAGCCACTTACCTTGGGGTCAGGATTACTCCGGATGTAGATCAGATCACACAAATTTATTTTGACCCAATGAGTAATAAAATATGAGCGGATCTCAGACGGATGAATTCATTACATTTGACCATCATAGGGAGGATCAACGTCCTTAAGATGGTAATGCTTCCCAAGATGATATATTTATTTAGGGCACTTCCAGTGGAAATTGAAGGGTCATTAATTAAAACACTAGATGCTATATTTAGCAACTTTATTTGGCAATATGGTAAGATTAGGAGATCCCTGAAACTTCTCACTTTGCCAGAAACACAGGGTGGGTGGGCCGCTCCCAATCTCACTTTTTACCACTGGGCAGCGCTACTGCAATTTATGAATATACTTCTCTTTGAAAAGGATGGTAGAGAGAGAACCGCAGGAGCCGAGGAACTTCCAACAATCTAGGAGTTGGCACTTGGGGAAGGGGCTAGAGCGCTGCTACTTCGCCAGCTTGAACCTAGTTATTTTATGAAGGTACGATTTAAAATTATTAGGAATGGCTGGAAAACTTGGGGAAAAATGAAAAAATACTTGAGTATTGAAAAATTCACAAGGTATACACCTATTTGGCGATCGTCCTTCTTTCCCTGTGCTTTTTATGATGCAATTGGGAAACAATGGGAACAGCTAGGCTTGAGGATAGTGGGAGATATCCAGGCAAGTGGTCAACTATATCTTTTTCTCGATTTGCAGAGAGAGTATGGAATCCCCGACAGGCATTATTTTAAATATCTCCAAATTAAGGGATTCTTTGGCAAACGGAGACAGGCAATCTCAATGGCAAAGATTCCATTATTTGAGACCCTGGGGGGATCCGTTTGTAGAATATAACATTTATATGGCATTATGATGGAGGAAGTCCCCGATGACATGGAGAGAACAGAGAGGAAATGGGCCAGTAGATTAGAGAATGAAGATATAGATATGTCACTTGAGCTGGCCAAAAGAACGCTTCTATCAGCTAACCTGAAGGCCCAACATTTCTAGACTATTTTTAATTTATATTATAACCCAGCCAAATTATTTACTTGGGGAAAAAGGGAGGATGATACCTGCCCCGGGTGCGGGATCGGACCAGCAGAGGCGATACATATGTTCTACGGCTGCTCCAAATTAGACCCGTCAGAGATGCGTCACATACCGGCAGGTTTCAAGGACGTAGCGGGGATTGTGATGAGTCTTGCATTGTTGTCAAGGACACCATCAACAAGGA